>JABXJD010000016.1:4182500-4582500 GCA_013375575.1 Percina caprodes
GCATTAACTTGCAGGGGGCGAATTTGTTTTTCTATTTTTATTGATGTCATGGATATAAGATTGATGGGAGCACGTTAGTGCAGAGATGTAGCTAACTGTGCTGTGCTCCTTGTTTACCGTAATTACAGCCTTATCAACTCAGCAAAACCACACACACACACACACGATGAGTGAAAAGATGCCTTTGAATTAGTTGAACTAAATACATTGCAACTAAATGGAACAGCAACTTCCAGGCTGAGTAATTTATTAATCAGAAAATTGTGTCGGATAAAAAAAACAAAACAAATAATAATATGCCTAACTCCTATGCATTTTTAATGCCCTTATTAAATTGTTTCATTATCCACGTTTTCCAAAGAAATCATGAAATGTTGCAAGATTACTGACAAACTAAAGAAATTGTATTCCATGCAGCGACCAAACAAACGCATATTTATTTGGAGAATAGTTCACTTAATCACGATGTAAAAAGACATTGTTGCTTAATTTTTTTCGATTCATAAATATTGAACGAAATATAACAGAAATATCAGGCAATATAATATTTATTTTTTATTGTTTTTGTCCCTTTTACGGAACAAACATCTCACCCTTCCTCATCTCTCTTCTCTCTCTCTCTCTCTCTCTCTCTCTCTCTCTCTCTCTCTCTCTGTCTCTCTCTCTCTCTCTCTGTCTGTCTCTCTCTCTCTCTCTCTCTCAAATGTGACCTGCTGCCAGGAGAGGAGTCATTCACTGGTGTTTGGACCGTTATAAAAGCACTGAGCTATTGAAAAGTCGTAAAATGAAGCGCGCAATCCATCATCGCTCAGTGTGATGATTTTCTATGATCCTTAAAGGCTTTCAGCGGGCCAAGAAAGACTGCTGCACGATAGAAATTCTATAAATGTTGTATTAATACAAATAGCAACAAGCTATAATGTCTTTATAATTCTGTTAAAATAAAATAAATAATGTAGTATATGGACTACATCCTAAAATATCCCATAGAATACTTTTAGTTACAAAGCTTGTTCCGGTCTTAAACCCGTTAAAGTCTACCTTGAAGTCCAGTTTCTAAAAGAATTATAGCCTCGATAAAGAATAGGAAAAGACATATCCCAAGTGCGCATGTTCTTCTTTTCCTCCTTGGAAGAAAGACGCAGACATCGGCGCAAAGAGACGAAATCTTCTCCATATCCTCCATGCGTCTGAAAGAGAGTCCCGCGCGCGCACGACTCCACTCCATCCATCCATCCCTCCCGGTCTGTCGTATCGTGCCAACAGATTGCAGACTAATAAAAGATGAGCAGAGGCGATTGAAGCCTGGATGGACGAAGAAAAGAAGCCAAACGAGCCCGCGGGTTCACGCTCGGACGCCTCCTTTGTACCACTTTTTTTTTTTTTTCAACACATAAACCATGCTCGCTCACAAAAACGTCCCGACATCTGTCTCAAGCATGTCTGATTATTATTATTTTTTTGTGTCCCCAACTATTTGGCAGACTGGTGTATGTGTGTGACAAAAATCTGTTGTGCTAATTGAGTCTAATGGTGGTTTATTCAGTGACAAAATTAGCCCTTTTTATTTTTTAATAACTTTTTTTTATGTCTCATTGAGAAACTATGCAGACATATTGTGAAAAATCAGGAATTAAAGGCCTCCTCCACGTGTAGTGAACATGATTATGTGTTTGCCCATCTGTCTATTGTGGTGTCAGCTTCTTCACAACCTTTCGGGTATATTAACTGTGTCCCTTTTATCAAAGGCGAGCATTCACAGCTCGTGTTGAACTCCCTCCACTTTCCGCCGAATTAATTTGCTCACACATCATTTATACCAAGTCCCTCCCTTCTTGACAGTTGGGCCTAAATACTAGTAAATTACCACTAATTTATACTGATCTTACTCTGGTATTTTGCAATAAAGGCGTATAGAGTCGGCACTAATTACATAAAAGCCTAATGGTCTTGAAAATGAGCCGTGGTTAGAATTAGGCTGTATAAAGTTTGTTGTTCGGCTGACTGGGAAATCAAGGATATTAGAAGAGGTTCACTTGGTCTCCAAGAGGCGTTTAGTGTCGTAAAGAGGTCAACAATATCATCATGGAGACTTAAAAAAAAAAAAAAAGAAGAAAGGGCAATAATAATAAAAGGCAGCATCGTATTATTGACTCAAGTTCACGTTCAAGGTGTTACAGTGTATTATCCATACATCTGTTAATGCAGCCATGTGCCTCCTCCTCCACACGAATAACTCCTATTCTCGTGCTATAAAAACAGAACAGCATGCACAATTAAACAAATATTGTGGTGATCCAACATTCCTCCAACGGGTCGAAGCACTCACACTGATATTAAATCAGGTTATTTTATTGGATGTAATTTGGAGGAGAAATCAAAGCCAATTACAGGAATGAGGAGGAATGAACTTGTGGATGTGAGAGAGGGTGGAGGGGGTGTGGGTGGGGGTTGGGTGGGGGTCTATTCTCGCTAAAGCTGACATACCTCAAGCTTCAGCTCTGATTGGTCCTCGTTTGGAGAAGCTCATGGGTTCATTCCGTTGTTAAGCGCCTCCCCATTTTTCTAAACTACATTATAATGCAACGAACCTCCCTTTTAACCACAAACCGAATTTGCTTTCATTTAGGCTATATATATTTCTTAAATAGGTTAAAGTCATAGAGATTTTTTTTGGGAATAGCACTTTGCCCTGGAGCGGTGCGCAATGCTATCTCATGCCGACCTCCTGGATGCTCGCCTCGGTGAGTTGTCATCACCAAACTCCGGTCTTCAACTCTACTGTAAGCTGGAGCCACTTCTAATCTTAAATCAAGCTCTGAAAATTGTCAATTTGCTTCTTATATTATCTTAATGCGCCTGAAGTGAACTAAACTCGCTTAATTCATTGGAAAAGTAATTATTATTATTATATTACGGCGTAATTTGATTTAACAATTTCCTAAGATATCGGCGTGATCGAATTGAATTAAGAGTATTTAAGGAGCAGATTGTAATGTGCATGCTGCATGTTTAGTTGTCTCTCTCAAAGAGCTGTACTCGTTGCTTTTTTATTTTTATTTCTGCATCTCTGTTTTAAATTGGATATAGTTCAATGCATGTGCATCGTTTTCTTCTGCAGCAAAAATAATGCTTCTAATTGACTTTTGCCTGTAAAGTATTTCTCTGTGTGCAGTATGGATGCTTCTAATTTCTGTCTTTTGCCTGCTAGCCTAATTCCCTGTGCTGTATTTCTTAACCATGTCCCCTTTTTCCTCCTAGCGAAAAGTGTTTCCTGTAGCCTAAAAATGTCTGTGTGTGCAGGGATGAAGGATGCCGCGGCGGAGCTTCTGGGCCACAGGGAGGCTTTGAAGTGCAGGCTCGGCGGAGGGGGGCCTGACCCGGGACACTCCGGGGAGCTCGGCCCGGGCCCGGACGGCGTGGAAGGGGCCACGATGCTCCCGGGTGATGATATCAGCAGCGGCGGAGGATCCAACACGGTGCAGGTCAACAGCAAAGAGCAAGAGAAGCAGCAGCAGCAACAACAGAACAACAACAACAGCAGCAGCAGCAACAACTCGAGCCAGTCTGGAGGGGGGCAGCAGAGCCAGAAACAGAAGCGGCACCGGACCCGCTTCACCCCGGCGCAGCTCAACGAGCTGGAGAGGAGCTTCGCCAAAACGCACTACCCAGACATCTTCATGCGGGAGGAGCTGGCTCTGAGGATCGGCCTGACGGAGTCTAGAGTGCAGGTAGGGCGGCTGGAGCTATACACACATTGAATTAACAGTGGATCATTTTTCCCATTGTGTATTTATTCTGTTTATTGATTGGGGTGGGGAAATTACGATTTGGAATGGAGTGAAATAAAAAGGTCAACACAATTCAGAAGCATCAGAGACAAAACCACAATGACGCATGTGCCGTTTGACATTTAAATGTTAAGATAAATAAAGCAGCATCAAATATAGACTGTGACAGTTGAGGGCAGAATAGTACCGAATTTAAATCAATTAAGACCATCTCCAACTCAAAAATAAAGACACATTAAAAAGACACTTAGCCTCGACTACTCTACACATTAAATCTCTCCTAGCAGCAGCCTTAAATTCCTTATTTTGTGTCTGAAAAATCTACGTGTTGTGTTCACTTTTTGAGCATTTTAATTGAAATTGGATTCAAATGACTGTGCACATTTGAAATGCTCCCTCGGTAATGTCTTATCAATATTGAAAGTAAAATTGCCATTTATTTTCGTCAATGTAGAAAGATAAATGTTGTCATTTCAGCCGTCGGGATAAGATTCTATTACTCGAAAAATTAGAAGTGAGTTTTGATTTTAATAGGCTGTATTATAGGCTGTACACAAAAGAAAAAACGAAAGACGTTTCTTATTTTTTCTCTCTCAGTTAACAGTTTTTGTTACACTTAAAATAATCTACAGCAAGAAACACAACTATTAATATACAAAATACACATTCTATTATATATTCCAGATGTGTGTGTTGAGTGCCTTGCCCAAATGCAGTGACTTTGTCCGGACTTGACACACACACACACACACACACACACACACACACACACACACACACACACACACACACACACACACACACACACACACACACACACACACACACACCATGCACATAACGAGGCTTCAACATATCAGCTCGTTACTTTCGGTACAACAAATCCTGTTATCATCCTCTCACTTCAGGGATTTGACATTTGAGATTTATAATACAGCCTAATAATAATAACTCGTCTTTGTATATTCTATTTTATTTGACTAAAGGTCTCGTTGTTTTGTAGAACTGTGTTGTCATTTCTAGTGACTATGCTCTAAATTCTGCTTGATTCAGAATTGGCCCACATGTTCATCATGTCCATCTCATGTAATTAACCTGCCAGGAATTAAATGATGATTGCAGCTTTATTACACTCGTTTAATCGCCTTCAGATAAAAATAACCTGACATCAACCTTTTATCAGACCTGAATCCACTGTGAAAGCGAGACAAAAGCCCTGTGTATTTATAATGCTGAATTCCTCAGTAATGCCCTGAGTCACTACCAGTCTGCACACATAAAATATCAGCCACATAGGGAAGCCTTATTAACTACAGCAATGGGTCGCTCACATGCGAAATAATACCCCTATAATCATTATTATTATTGCACGGGTCAGTTCCGTTTCTATGGCCTACCATTTCCATAAAATAAGAATTAGTGAAATGACGCTCATCTGCTGTGATGGTGGTGAAATAAAGAAGCAGTTCCAGAGTCAGCCTGTCACTGCTCTCTACGTCTTCATGCCGGACGCGCTGAGATTGCACTCTGTCTTTTTTTTTTTTTTTTAAACGGAATGAGAAATTGCATTTTCTTTCCTTTGAAGTGTAATGCATTTCAGGCCGGATTTCACGGCTGGCTACGCGGGGGGAAGAGAGTGAGATTGTCCCGTTCTTATTACTGCGCCTCCACTTTCTCAAGCAAATCTTCACATTAATCATAGGCGGCCGAGCTCCAAGCAGACGCTCAAGGACTCCCGGAATAAAGTCTGTTTGTCACAGCCGTTACATTATCTCTATTATCTGAGTGCAATGGCTCCTCCCGAAGCCGTAAAAAAATCATTTGGGGCCAAATTATGTTATTAAAAATGAATGTTTTGCACCACAATAAAACTGGCATAGGTCTAAATAATAATAAAGAAAAACATAATTTCTGCATCTCTGAAAAGTCTAGATTACGCATGAAAATATTAATGTGAATGCCAATTTATTTAAGGTAAAATTAGAGAAAATAGTTCCCTACCTTCTAAAATGTTGGCACGTTTGCCATCCAATATTGTATTAAAATGTAACTCCCAAGCTTCTTGGACGTTTTTCAATGTTACGGATCGAGATAGAATAATGAAAATAACATATAACCATCTGTTATTTATTTCTTTGTATTAATTAGAGACGTTTACGCATAGCTGTGAACAGTGTCGCCTAAATGGAATGCCTCATTCTTATAAGATGATAAAACCCTGAAAAACAAACACATGAATCTGTGTTTTTCTGCAACAGATTTATTGATGGTGGTTCGCATTATTATCATTATGATCACAGACTGATGTCATAACCTTTTTATGTGCGCGCACAGCTCTGATAACATGACCTGTCCGTGCACCGGCAAACATTACATCCACTCCTCCTAACTCATCTCATCTCTGTCTGCAGGTCTGGTTTCAGAACCGACGCGCCAAGTGGAAGAAGCGCAAGAAGACCACCAATGTCTTCCGGGCTCCGGGGACTCTGCTGCCGACGCACCACGGCCTGTCTCAGTTCCCGTCCGCCGCGGCAGCAGCAGCGGCCATGGGCGACAGCCTGTGCTCCTTCCACGCCAACGACACCCGCTGGGCCACGGCAGGGATGCCCGGCGTGTCTCAACTGCAGCTACCGCCATCTCTGGGCCGCCAGCAGGCCATGGCGCAGTCCCTGTCTCAGTGTAGCCTCGGCGCCGGGCCGCCGCCCAACTCCATGGGTCTATCCAACATGTCAAACGGCTCCGGGCTTCAGTCACACCTCTACCAGCCCACTTTCCCCGGGATGGTACCCGCGTCCCTGTCGGGCCCGACCAACGTGACCCACTCGCCTCAGCTGTGTAGTTCCCCGGACAGTGAAGTCTGGAGAGGGACAAGCATCGCCTCGCTGCGCCGCAAAGCGCTGGAGCACACAGTATCTATGAGTTTCACCTAGTAACGAGGGGCCACAGTGAAGAGCTTTTCTTTCACTCACACAGATATCTTCTGCATTTAGTTCTTATTCATCCAATCCATCCAAACGGTGCGCCGGGAGAAATACAACCAGGATACTTGTTCAAATAAGAAATCGCAGAGCACACCTGGCTTTTATTTTCCTCCCAAATCACAAACAAGAGGGAACACTGAAGCTATCTATCCGGCCTGTTGGCCCTTATCAAACGTTGGACTGGTCCTGTTTTAAGCTATAATTTATTATTTCGCATGTAGCCTATGGCAACTATTTATTTCTCTATTTAAATGAACTTATTTGATCTGTATTTATTTATTTATTTATTTATTTGGCACCTTTATTGTTGCAGGGCTTTCAGTGACATTTGCTTGGTGACTGACGGTTTTTCAAGACAAATTCTGTGGATACTTTGAAATACAAAAACTAGGTTACAGATCCGTTTTCCACCTGCTGCACAGCATGCACCTCTGAGGGGCCAAACGGACGCACAGTGGACATGCAGAAACAAGCTACCTGGAGGTTTTAAAGAACATGAGAACATGAACGATTCACCTGAAGAGAGAAGGAAAGCGATGTGACAGGAATCAGGGCATCATGGAGGACGACTTGACTGCATGTGCTGTCCAATTAAGGCAACAAAACAAACAAAGAAGGGAAATACTATAAATTAAGACATGGAAACTGACTTTAACTATAATCTGTTATATAGGATGTTTTGTGTAGCGGAAGCACTCTTGTTCCCATTTGGTCAGTTTGTGATAACTTATGTTTCCAAAAGTATGTCTGTGCTTATTATCAAATTATGACTTTCTTAAATGTTTGAACCATTTTGTTTCATGGACATGTTTATATCAATTAAATGTAAATGATCAAATAAAAATCATTTTCAATTATGTCACATCCTGAATCAACCGTCCTTTCTTGAAGCAGTTTAAAGCTGCTGACGTCGCTGTCTTGTGAAAAATCAACAACACGTTTCTCCAAAAAAACCAACAACCGTTCACTCGCCACGAGCTTTTTTAAATGGTTTATTCGACTTTAAAAGTACACACAGGTCTTCAACCCATAAAGGACCACTGAATCCTTTCTGTCTAATCGATGACATCATGTGCCAGATGAGTGACGTCATCGACAGTCAGTGACGACATGAGGATGACTTTTTCAGGAAAGATGGTGGAAGTCCATTTTAAAGCTAATGCAAACTACTCACCATTTAACAACTGAAGCGACATTTTAGAAGTGAAAGTATTCTGTTGTTTAGTGAGAGATCAGAAATGTAACTGAGTCGATTAATAGAAGTATTAGGTAGTACATTTGATGCTGCTTTATACTAATACTTCATACTAATACTAATACAACATTTCAGAAGGAAAAGTACTTTTTACTCCACTTTACACTATAATAATTAATAATCTTAAAGTTATGAAGAAGCTGTGGATGAAACCTCAGAATCTAGTCCAGAGAAAAGTCCTCGTCCTGCATCGTCTCTTCTTCCTCAGAGTCTGTGCGAGCGGCCTAGGATCTACTTTGCAGATTTAAAATGTACATTGAAAACATGTGAGCAGTTTTAAAAAATATGCATGAAATAAGAATTGTTAAAGTAGTCAAAATAAGCTCCAGCTACAACTTTATAATGCATCAATCATAATAATCCAAAACAAAACCGAACATAACAATATAGCACTCCGACAGTACTTTAACTTTGGAAGTTTCAGGTACATTTGGCTGACACAACTTCTGTACTTTCCCTTATATTTTATAATACAGGACTTTAACTTTAATGGAGTATTTTTTTTATACAGTGGTACTGCTACTTTTACGTTAGTAAAGAGGGCTCCTAACTGGTCCTAAGACATCGCACATGTTTGGGCTCCAGAAAGCAGTGTTGCTGTAACAAAGAGACTGAGAAACTTATCATCATCCAATTATTCATTTCTTTTTTAGGTTTGACAAGAGTCTCTTCTAATAGCTGGAGTGTAACATATAAAAATGTGTAGGCAACTAAGGAGCCTCTCCACACAAAACATTCAATTCCTTAATTAATAATTTAGCAATCAGAGGTGTCAAACTCAATCAGGAACACACTGACAAATTAGCAGAGGACCCAAATGTGTTATTCTTCATGTTATTATCTTTTAGCTGAAACCACAGAATATTAATCCCAAACCTGCTTAATATAAAGCCTGAAACAAGAAGAGCTTTGAAATTCTTACATTACATAATCGGCTGCTTTCCAGGCCTTACGTGACACATACAGCAAACCTGTGTTTGACAAAGGTCTTGCTGACATTTCCATAATTTTTATATTAGTAATAAAAAACAAACAGGCTTCACTCACACAGTACCTGAAGGTGGATTCACACACAAAGGCAGGGCTATGGCATCATTTGTACAGAACTTGTGCTGCAAATGCAGATATTTTGTCTCTCTACATCATTTTAGTCAGTTCTCTTTGTGACTAAGGCCGTATCAACACAGGGTGCAGCAGTTTATAACCCCCTCACCCCCCCCCCTTCAGTCCCCACACACATACAGCCACACCTCTGCTCCAAATGCAAATCTCTCTCCTAAATTTTGAATGTCTATCAGAATGGAAATGAAGTCAGAGACAGGTTTAGGGTTATAGCGGTTCATCATGCATTTGTCAGTCAAACCATATCCTATTTTCTAATTATTTAGCATCATTCTTTTGGTTTTCTGTTTCAGTTTTCAGTCCGTCAACTTGACAGAATCGCTGAGGTGCAGCACTGACTTTGTGTTCGAATGCTTCTGTGTAGTGATGTCAGTTGAGTCTAAAGGCTAAAATCTGGAGGTGTGGACTTAGAAAGAAGTGAGCTCTGCAGATCTCTGTAGCCTGCTCCTCATGTTTGCTCTGGTTTATCGGCATTTCATTAAACCAATCACAATCCTCTTGATCGGTGCTAAGAGCTAGACACAATGATGGTGCCGCCACAAAGCAGCCTCGGGAAGGAACTTGTTTAGGTGGAACATGTGTACGTTCAAAAGATTGGACCGATAGTCTAGTTAGCTGTCTGGAGTTACCCTGCAGAGATCTGAGGAGCATTTGACCCCATAGTCCTCAGAAATCCACCAGAGTTTAGAATGCAAACACAAAGAAAGCGGAAGGTAATGGATGTGGTAAGCAGCATGGTGGCTCAGTGGTTAGCACTTGTGCAGCGTCTGTATGAAGTGTGCAGGTTCTCCTGTGTGGGTTTCCTTCGGGTGCTCTAGGACTACAGTTGAAAATTAGCCGACTGGCTAACACTTGCGCATTTAGAGAAATGTTGATTAATGTGCATTGTCCTATTCAAATAAACAAATCTTAAATCTTAAATATCCAACCTAAGAAAGAGGGACATGCGGCGGAATTTCGAGGCGGCCTGAACAATATCATTGTGGGTTTTAGTAAAGAAAAATGGGTGGAATAAAAATTGATGATATCTCTGGTTCTGCTGCATCGATTGTGATACTTTTGATAAAAACAACAACTGCCCATCATGAGTCCAACAATGTTGAAGAAGTGCAATGCTAAACGGATGGACTACATTTTTGATGTGTATGTCAGCGTAAAGACATGTACTTTATGTTTGCTGAGTCAAGTATAATAACTTTCTTCAGCTATTGTAGATTGGCACTAAATTCAGCAGCTGGTAGTCTGTTTATGTAGTAGATTTATTTATTTGATTAGGACACTGTACATTAATCAACATTTCTGTAACTGTGCCATTTTCAACTGTAGTCCTAGTTTCCTTTTTTCCTGTTATCTTCCTCTTTAAACCCATGAACAATTATTTGTTGTATGTCTTCATTAAAGTGGATTATGATTTAAGTTCATTTGTCCTGCATTAGTCGTGTCAGATTTGTGCTTCTCATGTAAGCTTTTCCCAACTTTTTGTTTCACTGGTTCCATATGTAGGCAAATATGAATAAATATGGGTCATAATTTCTGTTTGAACAAACAACTTATGTGGTTGTTTTTTTGGGGGAGGACAGTCTCGGGTTTAGATCCGTTAAAACAAAGAGTCATGATCCTTTTTAGGATTGTTTCATTAGACGTAAAACTGTATTTCACCCTAAAAGCAAAGATTACTACAAAGCCATAAATGATAAAGAAAATGTTAGTAGCAAAATGTTTTTATCATCTTGGAAAACACTGCTCTTATTATTGGTATATCTAGTTATTGGCAAAAAAAATCAGCTTTTTACTAGATTTCTATTTGAAGTGATAAATCTAAGTAAACTTCTTTAAAATAATACAATAGTCATACTATACAATATCTTCACAGCTTCTATGATGTCTGGATTTGAATCATAAAGAAGAAGCGATCAGGGTGGGGGGGGGAAGCACTGGGATAAAGATTTTTGTAGTCTAGCGACAGATGTGAAATAATATTACATAAATGTAATAATTTGTTTCACTATCACCCAGGTTAATTAGTTTGTGGAAATGGGTAACCTATTTCTTATTGGGTAATTTGTCACACACCGACGAGGTAGCCAATCAGTGACCCTGCTGTTGGTGGGATCATTTCTCCCAGAATGCTGTGCAGCGAGTGTATCGTGGAAAATGTGAGAGCGAGCCAATGTTTACCTCCTATTTATTCCACACAAATAAATGAAATCAGTCAATAAACCACCCAAGGGTGAATATGGCTCTCTCTACCCTGGATTATGAATGAGAGCTCATTAATTTTCCTGTGTGTGTGAATGTGTGTGTATACGCGTGTGTGTGTGAGAGAGAGAGAGTTTGTGTGTGTCTGTATATGCACGTTGTGTTTCTGTCCACATGTTTATAATTTTGCAAGATTACATCATTTCTGAATGAAATTATGTGAATTTATATTCATGATCATGCATCAGTCGACTGTTATTAGTAATCAAATTAATTACATGTCCACATTATTGTGACTATTTTAACAAAATGATGAAAATAGTTTGACATTTGATTTGCTTTCTTGACAGAACAAATACACAGAGCAAAAATTGACATCTGTTTGTTTTGAGCTTTAGATGTGCTGGTAGACACGCTTTGTTACTTTTTCTCTCCATTTCCATTCTTTGTGCTAAGCTAAGCTAACCGGCTGCTGGCTCTAGCTTTATAATTAGCTTACAAACATTAGAATGCTTCTTATCTAACCCGTGGCTAGATGTACAACCAATCAGAGCAATGGAATATGTGATGTTTGTTGAACTTTTGCCAAAAAAGAAAGGACAGCAAAAAAAAGCTTTCTGATCGACAAATGACTTGATCGCGGTTTTCTCTTCTTCTTTACTGTCGATATCTTCTATAACAGACGCGATGGCGGAATCGCCACATCTCAATTCTCCAGCAGCCGTCTTTCCTGAATTCAACCCAGGTGATCTTTGATGACATGGTTGATTACGTTACTGTTGATCAATCATCTGTCCATCATCGTATAAAGCCCGCCCTGACAATCTGATTGGTCCAAACAGCTCTGGTTCGAGCATAGTTGCTCCACAACGGATCAAGTCCAGACCGTGGGTGGGGCTAGGTTTGGCTGGCATCCAGGCTATAGAGCTAAAGGACTCTGTCTCAAAACAAGAGATAGGTGATACAATCCATAGTCCTTATTCTTAGCAAAAATATATCTGAAAGGTTAGCCAAAGCTAATATGAGGCTTCAGCAGTCGACATTGGTCATATCAAGTCGATATCTTCCATAGTTAAAATCTTTTTTGTACAAAATTGCTTCTTTCCACCTTTACACCACAGCCCAGCATGAAACAGTGATGGAGAAATGTAGCGGTAATTTTATTCTAAAAAGACTAACTTTGGGTGATACCCACTTGATTCGGCTAACTCAAAGCCTATTATTAACTTTAGCTGAACTTGAGAATGCACTTTGCACAGAACAAGGACGCTGACGTTTGCCACCCATCTCTTACATTACAATTTAAGAATTTGCAATTACAGTACAACTGTCTAGCACAATTATAGGCCTATATTATTTAATTTCATACATGTTGTATTTGACTGAACTTCTGCACCATTTTACGTCTGATTTAATTATTTTTATTTTTTTACATCTTTACTGAGAATTGTTGGTGGGAGCCAGAGATCTTCATTGCCAACGACTGCTTTTCTTTAATTGCTGTGAATATACTCCATAAATAGTTTAAAACTTAATTTGGAGGAATTTAGGAAATGCTGTAGACCTTTATTCATTTTCTTGCTGAGAGCTAGATGAGAAGATTGATACCACTCTCTGTTTAAATTATGATGTTAGAGCCAGCAGCTGGTTAGCTTATTTTAGCTTAGCATAAAGGGAATCTTTTCAGAGCCAGTTTGAAGAGTATGGACAAATAAAGCAACCAAACACTATTTTATTGTATATGGGCGTGTAAAAATAGTTTTTAGAAAGACTTTCTATCCGTTAAGTAGCAGCTGTAACACAACATGATCCTAAGCTGCTTGCCAAAGATCACGTCTCCTTAAATCAACCAATGAGACAAAGAGAAATTGAGATAATGTTGGGTCACACATCCCATAATTTATTGATAGAGAAAAAAAAATCTAATTCTTTCGGGTTTTTTTGGGGGGTAGAGGTATGTAGGTGGGTTCATAGCCGCGATATGAATCCAAATTCATGAGAAATTTAATCTTATTTGACAGGCAGAGTCTAGGAGTGTCTTGGTGATTGTTATGCCAGATGGCGGCGAGAAAATTCTATTTGAAGGTTTTATTAATTTTCGTTAAAACGGAGAGCTTCGCCGATGCTGTCTTTGCTCTCTCTGTGACGAGGCTGACTGACATCTCGCTGCTCCCTCCATTTGTCATTGTTTGAAAAGGTCTTAATTGTATTACATGCAAATAAGAGATTTGATTTTTGCCCATTATCTATTCATAAGAGAAAATGAACAGAACATTAGTGGGTCACCAAATGATGGGGGAGGTAGGGGGAATCGGGGAGAGGAGGGAGAGGGAAGGAGGGGTCAGAGACAGACAGTGATGATCAGTTAGACAGAAAGGAAGATGATACAGAGTAAAAGAGAAGTGGCAGCTTTACATTACTGAGCTGTATAACTTTTGGGGTTGTACAAAAACAATCCTTCCATCCATATGTGTGTGTGTGTGTGTGTGTGTGTGGGTCTGTGTGTGTATGTAATAGGTCAAGGCTGATAATTAACCTATGATGACTGAAACACAGCAATTACAGTCATATGCATGTGACAAATCAAAGTGACAAGCTTGAATACACTCAGGCATCCTCCCTGGTCAACTTTAGACCATCACCCTCTGGATTATGTGCCATATATATTCTAATCAGATCCACACTTTGTTTTAAATAGGTCATATGGCACCACACAGGTTTAAAATATTTTCCGTGGAAAGTTTTGGTGTAACTACTTTCTACTTAAGAAAAAGTCATTATGAATCTGTTGGCAGGGAGGTCTGTGGACAATCTAGAACAGTGGTTCTCAAAGTGAGGTCCCCAGGGGTCCTTGAAAGGGTTCCAGGGGGTCCCCAACAAAAAGGGGACTAATTTATTTTCATTATAATGCCATTCATAAGTAACACAAGGACATATGGTGTGACTATTTTGCTCATGGGTTTCATTCACTTTCTGTAATAAAACATCTTAAAGCAAAAATTCAGTCTAATGGTCTAATTTGTGTCAGTTTATGGGTCCTCGATGTGAAAAGGTTTGAGAACCACTGATCTAGAAAAACAGGGACAATGATTTAGGAAAGAGATGCTGCTGTTCATTTTTTAAATGTAATTTTTCACCACAGAAAAAGAAGAAAGAAAAATCAATCCACCTAGATGAAACGTCTCAGAGACAGATGTTTCAAAACCTGCAAGTAAAATCTCTAAAATTACATTACATGGCTAAGGTGGGAAGTGAGAAATGACCCACCGTTTAAAGGATAAGTTCACACTTTTTCAAGTCTGCAGTTTTCTTGAAACAAAGTGCTTGTCAGAACAGTGTCTTTCCAACATTGGGATCAAGGAGTGTGTCTGTGTCTGAAAGATTTTTAATACTTAATGAAACCAATGATTCAAAAACTACTTAACAGAAATTAAGAAGGTGGATTCCTTTCATGAACAAAATACTTTTTATTCTTTACACACTTACTTTCATCTCACAAAAAAACACACCTGGATTTGAGAGACACTCTCAGAAAATTTGCAGTTATCCTCATTTGCAAGATCATTGCATCTCACCTGCTCTATAATGGGTTTGACGCCCCAACTTCAAGTGTGTCCATTCTGAAGAAGTATGAACGTTTTTGCCTTTTGACGTACATCATAGTCAGACAACATGTCAGATGAGCTTGTTCAGACTGTTTTCTTTCCCTGAATGTGTTTCCTTGCTCCAAAGAGGACATGTTGTACTGAAAAGGCTGTCTGTGGAAAACATCCAGCGAAATTGTGCAACTCAAACTGCTGAAGAGTCGTAGTTCCTGCATCTCATGCTTCATGGCCAGTTTGGAAGGAGCGATGATTGCAGTTAAAACTTTGTAGTTTATTCATCTCTGCCACAGAGCTCTATTGTCGACAAGTCCCTTCACTTCCATGGAAAACTGTAAATATTCAATAATAAACCAAATGTGTATTAATCCTCAACAGTCCCCCCATAAAATCTCCATTTAGTTCAGGTTGAGTAAGGTTTTCTAAAGATTACAGTGCCAAGCTGCTTTAGAATTTGCTCTTAGGCTTAAAAAAACAAAATATTTGAGAACTGTTTTTGAACATTTCTGTGAAATAAAGAGACATGGCTTGTGTCTAAGGCGGGATGGCTTGTGGCTCGGAGGTAGGGTGGTCGCTCGACCACAAGATTGGCGGTTTGATCTCAAGCTCCTCGAGCCACATGTCAAAGTGTCCCTGAGCAAGACACTGAACCCTAAGTTCCTCTCTGAATGCTGTATAAATAGCTGTCCACTGCTCCTATAATTTAGGATGGGTTAATGGAGTATTTCAATTACACCACACTGTGTGTATGTGATGAATTAAGAATAAAATGTTTTAAAAATGTTTTTTTTTTCATTTGGTTTACTTATAGAGAAATTAGGGGAATACTGTAACATAAAAAAGTCCTATATTTAGCAAAAGAAAGCAGGAATTACGGACGAAACATTAGCTGTGGACTTATGGAGTTCCTTTCCTGCGTGTTGAGGTCTGAGTGCAGATCCCATGTGAGGCAGAGGCCACGCTAGCTAAAGCAGAACACAGTGAAAGCCTGATGAAGAGGGACAGTGAAGTGTGTTGGTCAAGAATGAGACTCTCTCTTCTACAAGACCCCTCCATACAGCGAGGGAGGGAGCCCATTATCGAATACCTTTGTTGACCCATTGTTAAATTACAGCTTAATTCCTTTTCCATCATCATAACCATTTGTTTTCCTTACAGGGTGTAGATAGGGGAGAACAGGCACTGTAGCTGAAGAAGAGGGAGCAGGCAGACTTTTTTGCTCTGCTCTGACTCTGGTCTTCAATGCTGGGAGTGTTTTGGTGGCCATCGCATCATGACTTCACCTCTTAGCTGATTTCTGCCATTGGTCATATTTGACACCTTGTCTACACCAGGCCGAGGCCGCTGCACTCAGGGACCACTCACTTTTCCCTCCCATTTCTTCCCAGTGAACTCCCAAATCTCTACCGTACCTCGCTGTCTGTGCACATCTGTTTATCTTTTCTCTCTTCTTCACTCTATAATTTTACTTTCCAGTTTCATTTCCTGGCACTGTCCTGGCCATATATCATTTGCTATGTGCTTATTTTTTTAGCCATATAGTGGCAATGTTGACCTGTTAATGGGTCAGTTAGTTCACCACTTTTGTCCTGAAATACTTCAACAACTGTTGGATTTCCATTAAATTTGGAGGATGAATCCTATTGACTATGGTGATTCCCTGACTTTTCTTTTAGCACAATAACAGGTCATGTTCTTCACTTATTCTGTGACATATTTCAACATCAACTGGATAAATTTGTACATCATTGTACAGATTAGTTACCAGATGATGCATCCTAATGACGTTGTTGATGCTCTGACTTTTCCTCTGGAGCCAGGTTCACATGTATGGTTTTGAGTGGGATGACAGTGTCTTTTTGTAGATTGATTGGTCCACCAATTGGGTCCGGACAAAAATACACATGAATTGTCATTTTGTACAGACATTCATTGTGCCCATAGGATGAATCCTAATGACCAGTAATCCCCTGACCTTTCCTCTAGTGCCACCATGAGGTTCACATTTTTGGGCTGTTGAATAGATTGACATGACAATTGTTACAGACATGCATATCCCCCTTAGGGTGAATTGTAGTAACTTTGATTCTCTGACTTTTCATCTAATGCTGTTATCAGGTCAAATTTTTGATGTGTCCAATACTTTGATTTATGACCAAATACCTGCAAAACTAGTGGCATACCCATCAGCCTCAGCTGTACTTTGTGTTTAGTGCTAAGTAGTAGGTATTCCTATGACGTTAAACTACGATGGTGAACATGGAACATGCTTAATGTCAGCATGTTTGCCATCTTTTTATGATCCTGCTGACATTAGCATTTAGCTCAAAGCACCACAGTACAGCCTCACAGAGCTGCTAGAATGGCTGTGGTCTTGTTGTACTTAGATCACATTCTTTAACATGTTTTGCATTCATTATCTACCGACTGGAAGCACTTCATATAAGCGTACATATTTGACCTATGCATCCAGATATCTGACAGATAGTTAAACAAACAGAGCGTCACCCATCCCCAAATCTAAAACCTAGTCACTCCATCTCAACCAATCCCTCTCCCTAACACTCCTCCTCTCTCTAGCTGCCCTTGAGCTTTTCTATTACCGCATGGAAAGCACCTCGCAGCCCCTGACAAGCGCGGCGGATCGACACTAAATCAGAAATCAGTGCCAGCCGCAGATCTGAGCCACCATGAAGGTCACAGGCCCTACACTGCGTGTTGTCTCAATTCAGGGGAGCAGGAGTAGACACAGCTAGGGTGATGTGTGACTGTGTGTGTAGGGTTTGTGTGTGCATCTGTGAGTTAACAGGGGACCCACCGAAAGGGGGAGAAGGAGAATGTAGGAGAAAGATATAGAGGGAGAGCAGGTCGACATTAATGCAGAAGTCATTGGGTGGAGGAGAGAAATAAGGGGAAGTAAGACAAACTGTAGGCAGTGTGTTTAACTCATGCATGAGAATCAATCAAATGGGTTGATTTAGTCTTTTAGGAATGATACATATAACTTAGAAAACGCAAAGGGTAACATTTGGTAAAAATAGGCCTCCGTGTTTTTTCCTAGCCAAGGGAGGTTTGAACCTTCCTCTGATCTCATGGGATTGTTACACACTGCCATCTAGTAGTAAAAAGGAGAATGACACTCACAATGTTTTATTCTTGTTTGCTGGGTGTTTGAGTTTCACTGTGCAGAATGGTGTACAGGTAAAAGCCAGTAAATTAGAATATTTTGAAAAACTTGATTTATTTCAGTAATTGCATTCAAAAGGTGTAACTTGTACATTATATTTATTCATTGTACACAGACTGATGCATTCAAATGTTTATTTCATTTAATTTTGATGATTTGAAGTGGCAACAAATGAAAATCCAAAATTCCGTGTGTCACAAAATTAGAATATTGTGTAAGGGTTACATTTTGAAGACACCTGGTGCCACAAAGTAATCAGCTGATTAACTCAAAACACCTGCAAAGGGCTTTAAATGGTCTCTCAGTCCAGTTCTGAAGCCTACACAAACATGGGGAAGACTTCAGATTTGACAGCTGTCCAAAAGGCGACCATCGACACATTGCACAAGGAGGGAAACACACAAAAGGTTATTGCTGAAGAGGCTGGCTGTTCTCAGAGCTCTGTGTCCAAACACATTAATAGAGAGGCAAAGGGAAGGAAAAACTGTGGTCAGAAAAAGTGTACAAGCGATAGGGATCACCGCGCCCTAGTCAAGATTGTGAAAAAGGGTGTGGACAGCTGCTGGAGTCAGTGCTTCAAGATCCACCACCAAGAGACGCTTGAAAGACATGGGTTTCAACTGCCGCATACCTCGTGTCAAGCCACTGTTGACCAAGAAACAGCGCGAAAAGCGTCTCACCTGGGCTAAGGAAAAAAGAGCTGGACTGCTGCTGAGTGGTCCAAAGTCATGTTTTCTGACGAAAGCAAATTTTGCATTTCCTTTGGAAATCGAGGTCCCAGAGTCTGGAGGAAGACAGGAGAGGCACAGGATCCACGTTGCCTGAAGTCTAGTGTAAAGTTTCCACCATCAGTGATGGTTTGGGGTGCCATGTCATCTGCTGGTGTCGGTCCACTCTGTTTCCTGAGATCCAGGGTCAACGCAGCCGTCTACCAGCAAGTTTTAGAGCACTTCATGCTTCCTGCTGCTGACCTGCTCTATGGAGATGGAGATTTCAGGTTCCAACAGGACTTGGCGCCTGCACACAGCGCAAAATCTACCCGTGCCTGGTTTACGGACCATGGTATTTCTGTTCTAAATTGGCCAGCCAACTCCCCTGACCTTAGCCCCATAGAAAATCTGTGGGGTATTGTGAAAAGGAAGATGCAGAATGCCAGACCCAAAAACGCAGAAGAGTTGAAGGCCACTATCAGAGCAACCTGGGCTCTCATAACACCTGAGCAGTGCCAGAAACTCATCGACTCCATGCCACGCCGCATTAATGCAGCAATTGAGGCAAAAGGAGCTCCAACCAAGTATTGAGTATTGTACATGCTCATATTTTTCATTTTCTTACTTTTCAGTTGGCCAACATTTCTAAAAACTCCCTTTTTTGTATTAGCCTTAAGTAATATTCTAATTTTGTGACACACGGAATTTTGGATTTTCATTTGTTGCCACTTCAAATCATCAAAATTAAATGAAATAAACATTTGAATGCATCAGTCTGTGTGCAATGAATAAATATAATGTACAAGTTACACCTTTTGAATGCAATTACTGAAATAAATCAAGTTTTTCAAAATATTCTAATTTACTGGCTTTTACCTGTATGTGCAGAGTTTGACACTAGAATACTTTTTTTTTTTTTTTGCTCTTACTTTAAATCTGTGTAAATCCAAGCAGGATTTTAACTAGTTTGGAAGCCAATTGTGGTCCAATGATTATGCAACTCGCACACATGTGATGTGTATACCTGAAACCTTCAGTGCCTATAGACAGATAATAGATATTTGGGTGTGTTGAACTATTGTGAGATACTTTTTGTATTAATAGGCTCATGGGTATTCCCCCCAACTTTAGGTTAAATACATTTGCTTGTTCTCTCATCTTAGTATTATAATTGAGATTGACAGGGAACTGAGTTGTGTAGCTTTAGTTTGACACACAATGACCGACAACATAATCACTGAAACCAAATGTCATTTTCAATTTGTCAGGTTATTTCTTTATTATTTCTCCCACAGCTTACACGTATATCTGTTCATTCAAAAACTTTAACTTTTAATGTAACTTAAATAAATCCTTATTATAATTTTGGTTTTGCCTAATTATACAGATCAGAGCAGAAGACAAAAGTTGTGTCCTGGGAAAAACTGGCAATACTGTTTGTATATACATACATTTATATTTTTCAATGATGGTAAAGCAGTAGGCTAGATGTATTTTCAATACTTTTAGAGGAGGTGATTTGACCTTTTTTGTGGAAAAACTATATATTATTCAAAACAGAGTCCCTATTTTTATATCTCTGTGGATAGAAAACTTGATAAATTAATAAAACACAACACAAGTAAATGCAGTTTTACAACTTTAAAATAAGATTACAGCAGCTGTTCAACCAGTGACTGTATCATTGTTTTTTTTATACAGCAGCTGTTATACTCACTTCCCAATATATTTTGGGCTGAATGAATTTTGTCCAACCAACTCAAAGCTTCCGTAGTTTGAGTCACATGAATGGTTTGTTGTTGTCGTGACAGAAATAACATGCAGCTAGCTTACTTTACTGTATTTACATTAGATTTTGGTGACATTATCTGGTCAACAAAACGCAGCGGTGTTACATCTCTCGAAGTCCTCTCGAAAGTGTGATGAAAAAGGACGATAATTGATCAAGCGGAAGCGTCTCGGCTTTCTCTGTTTACGCGAATGAGTGGTGAGATAATGTAACGTTAGCTTGTTTGCTGTGCTTTTAGTTAGCTACACTTCCAGATTTGTTTTGGTTCATATTCAGATAAATATGCACACTGGCTTCTTTTGGTTTCCTTCAGCTGACGTTAACCGATAAAACACGATGCTTCGGTGGATTCTTGGTGGTCGAGAAGCCCAGGGTTCAGCGGAGGTAAGATGTAACGGTAGCTAACGTTACCTCAGTAAAGCTAATATTTAAGGCTAACGTTAGCTGCTAATGAGCTTGTCTTTTTGATATCCATATTGTATCTATGTAATATTATTTGGGCAAATACATCTCTTTGCAAGACTGTCGACCGTTGGTGGAAAGTAACTAAGTACATTTACGCATATACTTATACTTGAGGTACTTGTAACTCTACTTTATTTGAGTATTTTCCATTTTTATGTTACTTCATGATTCAACTTCACCGCATTCGAGGGAAATAAGACAGGTCCAGATGGAGATTTTAAAAACGTATATTAGAGTATAATGAAATTTGAGATATTGTTTAACAGTAAATCAAATAGTAAAATGAGCTCTACTGCTGCTGGCTACAACATTAAAATGCTGCTTACATTGTTGCATAGTTTTTATTTTGATGCTTAGAATACACTTTGCTGATAATACTTGTGACTTTTACTGAAGTAAGATTTGGAAAAGCAGGACTTTACTTGTAACAGAGTATGTGAGGTTAGGGCTTAAGGATTTAAGGAAACAAAAATCGATTTTTCAGCCAGATATGATTTGATATGACTCAACTAAATATTAGATTAATTGCGGCCTCCACGATTAATCGATCAGCCCTAAGTGAGATGTCTGAATACTTCTTCCACTGTTGTTTTCAACTTTGTCAAATTCTAAAGAGGCCTCTATCCCCCTGGTCAGAAAACAATGTTTGTCATATCAATATTTATCAGATGTGTATGTTTATACATAAATATATTTCTCTCTCTCTCCCATCATCTTTCAGCAACATATTCAAATTTAATTCTCAAATTTGTTCTTATAATACCAGACACGTTGACCATCTCTGTCTTTCTTTTCACAAAACAAAACAACATATGTACTCAGGGTTCAAAATTAGCACCATCCGCCAGCCAAATGCATGTACTCGTACTTACATGTAGATGTTATCAAGAGCTCGCCTTGGGAAAAAAATGCTCCTCACATTTAAATCATGATGTCTCAATCGTTTCTGATTTTGTCTAATTCTTTATTCATTTTGTCATTGCATTTATTTATGTATTTTGTTCTTGTGTGTTAGTGAACTATTCTATTCTTTTGCCCGTTATATACAGTGTTTAGTCCAGTTGTTCTCAACCTTTAAAAAAAGGTTGCAATATAAATCTGAGGAGTCATGAGATTATTAATCCTAGAATAAAAAACAAAGTGCTGCTGCGCACAGCGCTTTTTATTTAGCAGAATCCTTGTTTCTTTGTTGTATATTGGATAATTTGACCTCTTTGGGCTTTGAAAATAAAATCCTCTAAGAAGTTGAGAGGGGAAAGTGTTAAAGGCTCACAAACCAGAAAGGCTGGGGACCACAGCTTTCATCTTTAACAATGCACTGAATATAATAAGTGTATCATATTGTTGAAATCTGAAAAGTAATCATAGCTGTCGTATAAGTGTTGTGCAGTAAAACACACTCTATTTCCCACTGACATGTAGTGGAGCAGAAGTATAAAGTAGCAGGGAATGGAAATAATTAAACTACAAATCCGTTAGGATTGTAGTAAGTATAATACTTGAGCAAATGTACTTTCCACCAATATCTGTCCCTGCTCTACACTCTTTCAGCCAGAGTCCACTGTCTACCTCTGCACCTCAGCCTGTTTGTCTCACTACTTTCCCTCTTATGTCTGCAGAAAAGCTCTGTGTTGTGCATCGGAGAGGAACAGCCCAAAAACTGGTTCACTGAGCTGCAGGTGCTGAAAGGACATTTTGACATTGTTCGATTTCTGGTGCAGATTGATGACTTCAGGTAAGCAGACCACAACCTCCCCCCCCCCCCTCCTTTTTTTTTTTTCTTTCTCTTTCTAACCTCTCTCCCCTCTACCCTTGGCTGGCCTCTATCCCTGTGTGATTGACAGTAGATCCTCACCTACAGAAAACTTACAGAGCATGACAAGAGCCCAATCATCACCACCGTGTGATTGTGTGTGTACACAGTACAGTTCAACCAAAGCCCTTAATGCTGTCCATACACACACACACAAAGGTTTTGCACCTGCTCTCCGCTTTGGCATGGTAGGGTGGGTCTGCATAAGTGTTCAGATTGGGATTTATAACTGTGTGTGTGTGTGTGTGTGTGTGTGTGTGTGTGTGTGTGTGTGTGTGTGTGTGTGTGTGTGTGTGTGTGTGTGTGTGTGTGTGTGTGTGTGTGTGTGTGTGTGTGTGTGTGTGTGTGTGTGTGTGTGTGTGTGTGTGTGTGTGTGTGTGTGTGTGTGTGTGTGTGTGTGTGTGTGTGTGTGTGTGTGTGTGTGTGTGTGTGTGTGTGTGTGTGTGTGTGTGTGTGTGTGTGTGTGTGTGTGTGTGTGTGTGTGTGTGTGTGTGTGTGTGTGTGTGTGTGTGTGTGTGTGTGTGTGTGTGTGTGTGTGTGTGTGTGTGTGTGTGTGTGTGCGCACGCACGCGCGCTTCACGCCTGGTCTCCTCCAGTAATAACCCCCTCCTCTGGGTCTCGTCCTCTCTGCACACAGGTCCACAGTCAGGGGCAAAGGCCAGAAAATTTTCTCCAGATTGCTTTTGAAGTCTGAAAATATATCCTTGACAGTTCCTCTCTTCTCACTTTATCTCTCTTTTTTTATCCGGTCATCCTGTCTGTTGATTTTGGGAACAGGGAGTGTGGATGGTTCAGGGTCAGAGGGCAAGTGAAGGTGGAAAGCCCCCGAACAGATGTTTTTTTTTTTTTTAAGATTTCTCGGGTGGTGATGGACCTATGGGAAATGATTCCTCCCACAGATAGAGATTAACTTGGTGTGTTTGACTGCGTCTAAGATGAGGTCTGCCAAGTGCATTAAAGTATTTTTGAGTCTACTTGCAAAAAACAACTCATACTTTTTCACCTATGTATTCCAGATGTGCATCAGCAGGTGATGATGGCCTTGTTTTAGTGTGGAATGTTGAGGTAATATGCTGCAAGTTGATTATTTCAGCGTATTGTGAAATTGCACAGAACACAGTGGCACTAATTGTTTTCTTTCCTTCTCACTGTTAGACCGGGGAGAGGCTGCAGGAGCTGAGGGGCCATTCCCAGCAAATAACAGCCATAACCACCTTCACCTGTAATAATGGACTCACATCGCACACCTCGCTCATCACAGCCTCCTCAGACCGAAGTCTCAGTGTATCCTTGTCTATACTACACAGCAAAGATGCCTACATTCAAACACACAGTAAAATCATTCCTATGTTATTGTTTGTAATTCAAACTGGATTTCCCTTAAACTGATTTGTCAGCTGTGGGACCCTGATACAGGCAACAGGGTTCAGACCATTTCAGATCTTCAGTCTCCTGTAAAGGTAATTGATAAGCCATTTACCTTGTTGCATAAATGTAATGCTAATTTACATGTGGGTCTCATAAGTCCCTTTTACGTCAAAGTCACAATGCCAATGTTACTAGGTCGGATCTAATAACATTTCCATAAGGTTTCCAGCACAACTCAAGTCTGAATCAAATGCTGTCCGATTGGGCCAAACTCTGGTGCGTATCAAACATACGAACTCCGGTCAGCTGGGGTCTTGGTACGCTTTCAAATGAACTTGAGACTAGAGTTTGGTTCACTTCAGGTGAGAATGCAGTTTAATCTAATAATACTATATAAAATTAGAAACACTAAAGCAGAACCAGAACACCCAAGATGTTATAAATTTGGTGTTGCTCCATTCATTTTTAAGACCAGAAGTGTCTGGGAGTTTTGGATATTCTGTCCAATAAACAAGCAACCGTCTTGACCGTGTGGCGTGTGTTTCCAGTGTTTGGTGCGTTGACGCAGTGCAGTGTGAAAGCAAACCAAACCAAATGAAAAATGCAACAATGTTGCAACTTCATCCCCACATTGCATCGAGTCTACCGAACTCTAGGTGTGAAAGCTTCCAAAATCATTACTTTCCACCTGCCCTAATGGTCCTGTCATGTCTGAATCAAGCCGTAAAAGTCAACTATGTCTGAATGACAAACATCGCTTTAACAGCTAGATGAAGCCAGCAATGTTACATCTTTCATGTGTAAAAAAAAAAAAAAAAAGAGACAGTCATATCGCTCGTCCTGTGTATAGAACTACCAATTGGCACTTGGCACTTAGACTTCTTTTATTAATCTATTTGGGATGACTCCTGCTTAAGTAAAGGAAAATCAGTTTTCATGACAGCTACGGTTTTTAGAACACGCAGAATAATTTATTTTAAGCATTTATGTTATTTACTTTGCATAATACTTGTATGAAAACTGTAGTGTTTGTAAAAAAGTGTCCGTATGAACAATAGATGACAAAAGCTGACTGACATTGTCTCGGTTAGTTGTTTTCCACTCTGCTTAAGTTATGCACAACAAACAGCGCATAGTCACATGCTAAGTTGCTAAGTTTAAGGTTTCATCTCTATTAAGCCAACAACTTGAGAAACTGCTGTTTATGTAACTTTGAATGAGTACACAATCCAATTTCCCTTCATCTGCTTTGTGCAGTTCAGTGTTTCATGTTACACCTGGTTTCTGTGTAAACCATTATTTGTGTGTGTATGTGTGAGATTACACAGCACATGTATCTCAGGATCTGATACGTCTTTGTGTCTCTCGCAGTGTTTGCTGGTGCTGGAGCGGCTGTGTGTTTGGGTCTCCGGCGGGGAAGAACTGTGTGTGTGGAACAAAGACTTTCAGCTGCAGTGTCACAGACAGAACCACAGCGACACTGGTCAGGAGAAACAAAAGAAAAAAATATCTGTCACAATAAACAAACCTCATGTTGATTGTTGCACTGACTATGCTCACACCTGACATTGCGTTTTGCACACAAACTGATTAATGTTGTCATTGTGTTTTGGAATTTTGCAGGAATAACTGCTGTGATAGAGCTGCCAAAGAACTGCATAGCAGCTGCTATGGATAAAGAAATTGGTATGAGAGGGGTTTTGATGACAAGAAGGTTCATTATGTGCAAATGTATACAAACTAAATGGCTTTAAAGAATGTTATATAATGTTATATTTTCTTCTTTGCAGTGATTTATAGGCTGACATACTCTACTGATTCCTCTCTGTCAGTGGCAGAGATCCGCTGTCTGTCCGACCACCAGGACAGGGTTCGAGCTCTCATCAACGTCAGTGGTCAGTCTGTCAGGAAACTCTGACTTATCTTTGGGAAAAAAAAAGTGGTTCCATTCAGTTTTTGAGTAGTTGTTTTTTTTTTTTTAAATTTATTTAACCTTTTATTAATTAAGGGCAGGTTCACTGAGAGGCAGCCTCTCTGTGACAGTAACGCCCTGATCTCATTCACACAGTTCCACATTCATACCTGGAAGTTGCTCAGTACAACCACAGTCTGATCTGCTGGCCACTGGAGCGGTTGGAAGTTAAGGGCCTTGCTCAAGGGCACCTCAGTGGTGGTAATGAGGGAGGGACAAGCGCTGCTCTTTCACATTCCCCGCCCAGATTTTATCCTGTCGGCCTGGGGATTGAACCAACTGCCTCCCATCACAAGCTCGCAGCTCTAACCTATAGGCCACCAATAAGATATTGAGAAATTGCATTGGTTCATATGACTTTAGGTCTGTGTCTTCCTCAGACGGGCTCTTTGCCAGCGGTTCCCATGCGGGCGAGTTGATCTTATGGGATGCGATTGATTGGAACATCATGGCCTATGAGCACATCCTATGGGAGGAGTCACAAGCTTGCACCCAGGCCGAAATACGCTTGGCTGCTCCCAAACCCAGTGAGATGTCAATTCAGCATCTGTCCACCAATGGAACGGTGGGGAAGACCGCATGAGTGGATGCACCTATTGGGTATCATGTAAAATTGTTAGTATGTTGTTTTTTTATCGTAATCCATAACTTTATTTTGTGTGTGCTTTGTAGCACATCCTCGCAGCTGTGGGCAGCGGTCTGTATGTGTACAGTGTTCTGACCAAGACCGTGGTTGCCTACAGGAAGGTGGCCCATGACTCTAATGTCTTACACAGCATGCTGTTATCTGACAGGTACGATATCAGTTCCTCTCTCTTACGTGTCTCTGCTGCATTCCTGCTGTGTTCTTTTTGTTTAATTCCGTCCTCCTTCATTTTATTGTCTGTCTTTACAAGTACTTTCCAGAACAAATACGTGTTTATTAAACTAGTATCTACCTTTCACTCCAAGGACTCCTGTAATTAAACTCCATGTCTTCTCTTTTCTGGCGTTCTCCTGATGATAAAAAAGATCTGTGATGTTGTATAATTGTTTTCTACCTCCAAGATGAATGTCACGTTGTCCGTGATGTTGTAGAGGTGTAGAGGGGCGTGTACGATACTTGGGGAGGGGTGTTTTGACTGGACTTGTTATGTACAACAAAAGAAAACTAACATTACAGTTACTGATTTAAAGCCATAGTGCGTAGTTTCTGTCGCCCAAATGAGGAATTCTAAGTAATGACAACAAAACTGTCAGCATGTCCATATGATACATTATCTGCACTCGAGTTTCTGCGCGGGAAAGTCGCCGGACGACACAACCTTCTGAACATAGCCATACTGAGAAATCCAGAGAGAGTTGCATGGAGCTGATAGTCTTAATTAGCTTTGTAGTAACTCATTTGGCAACGGCTTGAATATAATGGACGTTCAGCTTTAATTGTTTTATAATGATGTCTTGCACCAAATAGTGTTCATCTTTTCCAGGCTTACAGGACACTAGACGGCAACCACTAACAAAAAGACATCATATGGCAAATCATAACATACAATTAAATTGAAAAAGAGAAAAAATGTTAAGATTACATTTATGTAATGAAAGTTTCCCATTAAGAAGGATACAGTGCTCGCAGTCTTGGCCAGCATGCATTGTTTATAAATCCTACCAAAATAAATTAAAAATTAAAATGCTTTCTGAAAACAAATCTTGACTGAATTTGAACCAAATTTTATTTAAAAAAAAAAAAGACTCTTGAGGTCACTAACATGTTGCAAGGAAACACAAAAGCAAGTTCTTCCTCATCAAGATCACAAAAATATAAACCCTTCTCTTCAGGAAAGCCTTTATATGGGCCCGTCTCAACCGTCCCCAGAACTTTTGCTTTTTCTGTGGAAAATATTGAATATATGTTTTAATCATTATATTGAATGTCATTCTCAGCATTGGTTCATACCAGATATCCTGAATGTCCACAGACATTACAAACATAAGGAGTCCTGCATAAGCAAGAGACTATGTGTGTCCTGGTCAATTCTCTTCTTAGACATGTGTGTTGAATATACACAGTAGGACAGCCTGAGATTTATGCTGCCGTTAGGCTGAATCATTGGTGTGACACTGGCTCTGTTTCAGCGAGCTGATGTCCTGCTCTGAAGATGGCAGCGTGAGGATGTGGGAGATCCAAGACCTGCCTTTGCCTGCTGAGCCAGCCTCTCCAGGTATGTATCCATCCATCCATCCATCCATCCATCCATCCATCCATCCATCCATCCATCCATCCATCCATCCATCCATCCATCCATCCACATATAATGTCCGACAGGCTTAAATATCACACTGCTGATAGGATGCAAAGTAGTTCACATTTGCAGACCTATCAAGAAATAGGCCCTCGTCCCATTCCCTCCTGTGGTTTTTCCACCTTAGGAAAACTGGTTGCCATTTCCAGTGATAGATCACATACATACAACTATCAGAATAGTTCAAAGACTGAGGAAATTTGCCTGCACTCAACTTGTGTGTGTATAGTTGATGTGTGGAGGTGCAGTAATGCAGTCCAGATGTGCTATTGTGTATATCAAAGGAAAGTACTGTACCAGCACTCAGAGAGGCTGTGTTTTTTTTGTGGCTGCGCTGTCTTTGATGGTCTACATGTTTGTAGTCAGTGTGGAGCTGTGGGGATTCTGGAGAGTACACTCAGGCCACATCACTTGCTAATCATCACCAAAGGCCAATTATTTGTCTATCACTTGTTTAATGTCTCCAGGAAAATCAATGACTTGCATCTCCTGTGGTCTTTAAAGAAAACTTTTAGTATATTTCAACCTGGTGTATTTGCCAATGTGGAATGGGTCGCCTCATTGTTTAGGTTTTCAGCCCTGACTCACTCTCACTGTTCTGTGTTGTTTTGCGGCGGCAGCAGGCAGCTGTCTTTCAGAGAAAAAGCAGATATGTTAATGTTGTGTTTACAACTTGTCTCCTACAGCTCTCCAGAAAACATGATTTTTACATAAGTGATTTCCAAAGCTCGCCGCTGAGTTAGATCAAAATTGTCAAACAAAGTTCTGAGGAATACATTCAAATTACACGTTGTCGTTTGATCCATTGTTTAAAATATATTCTAAAAATATTGATTAGAGCAGCTTTAACTTCGGTAGTTTTACCCTCAGACATTCTGATGGATTTTCTCCTCTTATGATGTAATTGAAATTTTTAGCCAATCCTAGAAAAACATTTTGTTCATCAGTAACCACCCGTTGCCATAGTATAGGTGACAAGAACAGAATGCACAATATCTATTTAAAAAAAAAATAAAAAATTCCTCTATGTCCATCACACCAGGGCTCTTTGGAATGTGGACGTTCGGCAGGTCAAACAAACAGACCGGTCCTCCGTCAAAGAAGGCTATGGACGTCCCAAACATCAGGACGCTGGAGTTGACGGGTGATCTGATTGGACACTCGGGGGCAGTCCAGGTACGATCCCAATGATGTCCGACCTCCTGTTCTACTTCAAAACAGTATCACAATAGTGCTTTATCACCCCCCTTTTTTCAATTCGGTTCAATTTTATTTATAGTATCAAATGATAACAAGTTATCTTATATATACAGATTACAGAGTAGGTCTAGACCACACTCTATTATTTACAAAGCCCCAACAATTCTAGTAATTCTCCTTTTTGTGCTTGTGTCAGATGTTTGTGAGCTTTAGGGAGAACGGTTTGGTCACCTGCTCGACAGACCACCTGCTGATTCTGTGGAAGAACGGAGAACGGCAGTCCCACCTCCGCAGCCTGGCACTTTTCCAAAAACTGGAGGAGAATGGAAGACTCTGACCTTCAACCCTTGAACTGCAGTCTTAAAGGCGCTCTAAGCGATGTTGGGTGACGTTACTTCTTGTTGACGTTCAAAGTATCACAAAAGTATAACAAAACGAGACTAGCTCGCCCCTCCCTTCCTCCTCCTCACCCACTCCCTTCTGTGCTTCCGCGCACCACCCCCACACTTTTTACAGTGTGTTCTGGGGACAGGCAGCTCGCGGATAGTGAGGAGATATTTGCTGTATGTGACAAGAAATGTTGTAGCCTAAAACACGCGTGACATCGCTTAAAGCACCTTTTAAATAAAGCAGATGTGAAGCTGCCGGGTGACGTTGCTTTCGAAGAAGGGATGCACTGATCTGATACTCAAAAAGCTGGACTGGGTATCCGTGAGAATGGTGCCAATCTATTAAGTCAATTCTTTATTATTAGTATTTTAATAATACACAATTCAGTAAATGCATATACATGTATGTGTTTATTTTGTTTAACAAAGTTAGGAAAGCAATGTTTAAGTCAAGCCAGATATTGCCTACCACGTAAAAGAATGTTTCCAGTCACTTCCACACCGTGACACATACAGCTTATTAATTAAACACCGGTATTAGATCGGTACTCAGTATAAGCCGATACCCAAAGCCCAGGTATCTGTATCGGGACTGAAAAAGTTGTATTAGTGCATCCCTAGTCTCAAATCATTTGAATTTACTGTAAAGATTGTTGTTTGCTTTTAATGATAATGTGATGGAGATTGTTTGCCTTGAAAGTATTTAACTTAAATTGAAAAAAAACTCACTAAATACCTCATCTCATAAACAAACAAGTTGGTTCATTTTTTATTTAATTTTTTTATTTCCTGCTGTGATGTTGTGAAGTCAGGGATCTTGTACGGGACATTCCCTGTCAGGGCTGAGCAGGCTGAGCAACCACAGTCCTCAGTCCGGGAAATGTGATTATTTGCTTTCTTGGTGAAAGTTGGACGAGAAGGTTGCTACCGCTCTAATATCTGTCCCTTGAATATGAAGCTGTTTAGCTTAGAACAAAGCCTGGAAACACGGGCAAACAGCTAGCTACCATCACCCATAAAGCTCACTAATTGATATCTTACATTAGGTATAGACCGATTATCGGCCCTGATAAAGTTAACTAAATTAAAAAGCGTGCCACTTTAGCACCGCTACAGCTCTGTGTCTGTCCCTCAGCTTTGATTTCACCAGTATCTGTCGATCCCTATCTTACATTCTGCACATACCCCCAATTTGTAGTTTTCATACTTCATGTGCCTTAACACATATTGTGTTAATTAGTGAGCTTTGGAAGTGCTGGTAGATTTGTTTTAAAACTTTGGACAGCTGTTTTCCTCTGTTTCCAATTTTTATTTTAAGCAATTCTATCCATCTCTCGGTTGATTTATCTTCCCACCTAACTCGTTACCAGAACACAAATAAGTGTATTTGCCAAACTGTCAAACTATTTAATTAGTCGCGTCAATTCATGTAACACCTTCATATTTCAAGAATGCTTTAATCGTCTCTCACAATACATTTCTGTGTTTGACAGAGAACATCAAAATAAGACATCATAATCCAGAGAGCAAACTAAATTCAACTTTTAAACAAACATGGGAGATTTTAAGTGACTCGGATTGAAAGCTTCTTTTTTTCACTACAATGCATGGGGGCAGTATAATCTTTTAAAACACACATTACAGTTTTTATGGCCAATAATGTTTTTCTTTGAAAAATAATTACTGTATATAACATCATTTTCTAATTCTTGTTCTGTTTATAAATGATAGAAAACTACCAAGAATTGGCACGCAGCCACGGCCATCAGTGTCAGAGATGGAAGTTAGAGGAAATCTAGATCACTGTGATGAAGGCTTATTATTACATAACAAGCAGTCCTACAATCGGGTTCTGCCTCAGTAGACTCAAAGCGAGGCGGTAAGCGACTGGCTGTCATCCGATCTAATTGATATCGTCACATTCCAGTCACTGCTGCTCACAGAAAAAGGCATGTTTGTCAGCCTTGTCAATATTAAAGCTAAAATATTGAAATCGTCGCTATCCTTGTTGAATAGAAATCTTCATTATTGACTAGAAAAAATATCTTCTCATGATCAGAGATAGCAGTCATTAAACATTTTATAGGTAGAGCCACATTCCAAGTCACTAAAAAAAAAAAAAAAATATTGGAAATGGCCCAAAACAGAAGTTACATAAGCAAATTATGTAAAAGCAACAATGATATATTGGGTGAGTATTTACAAGAACAGCAGGTACATTTAGGTAGTTTTACAGTGTGTTGCAACAATAGCAGATCTAAACACAGACATGACAAGATTAAGGCATCGATTAAAGACCTTGGCCATCAATAAAATGACTTCATATCATTATGAATTTGTTGAACGTAGATAACCAGTCAGTCACCAGTTCTCACTCTTTAAAGTGAACTGAAACAACTGACAAAGCAATAGTGGAATTCACATCCGATCCAACGTCCCCTGAATCAGCCTCAGGATCAAATGTGAGAACAGTTAACACTGACTCACCAAGTTGGACCTAAAACAATAGAACAAACCTTAAAGTACATATCCCGAGATCATGTTATTCTTTTTTAAATATCCAAAACAGGTATGGCTTTTCTTTATTTAAAGGAGGAACTATTTCAACCAAAACATACTTATGTTTGTATAAAGATGACCAAAGACTAAGGCACCAGTAAAAAAGCTCTCTGTGCCTTTGGTTAATACTGTAATGTGCGTTTCCTCGAGTAAAAGTCTTGGGACTAGAACTGGCAATATATTATAATAATAATAATAATGACATACAATTAACAGTGTAACACAATTACACCAAAACAGCTCAGATAGTTGATGGATATCTGCAGATTTAACCACTAATTACTATGTTGGTATGTAGTCCAATTTTCTTTAAGAAATAATATTAAAGGGTTTTCCAAAACTGTTTCACCTTCATGTGTTAAAATTGAAGAAATGAGCTCTGAAAGATACACAGATGCATTAATTAAGAGGTAATACTGGTTCAATTCCTCAAATATTAAAGCTGAATCATTGTATTTTCTGTATTTTTTTTACACTGATTTAATGTTACCACTGTTGCAACACACCAATGTAGCCACCGGAGGGCAGAGACATCATGCAGATCTCATCAGCCAATGGCCTTTGTCTCATTTCTTTGAATCCAAATAATCTGAAAATCATGTACAAACTAGATTTCTCCCCAAAATCGAGCCAAATGACTGCAAGTCAAATTGCAGTTGCAGGACTTTTGAGATACAGTAAAATTGGTAAAAACAAACACTGTGAGAGCCGGAGCTGATTCATGTTGGAAGTGGACGAACAAGCTGATTTTACAAGCTGGATCCAAACATGGATCTGGTGCTCCTTCGTACTGTCAGGTCGCTGTGAGGTCCGACACAGCTAATCGCTACTTTGACAAACAGCGTTACATGGCCTCTACAGGATTCGTGCACCATTGTACAACAATCAACGTAGCTTCACATAGAAAGCTTATTCTTAACATTGTTCAGATACTCGGAAGTCAGATTTGTTTCTTCTTATCTGGATGCAAATGTCTACAGTTAGTGTCACAAAGTTATGTAACATCTGATATTTGTATATTATTTGATGAAAGCATTACAGCTAACTTGAACAGCTCTGATACAGTGCAATTCTGCTCCTCCATTTGTTCTGACAAAGACCTTCACAAAGGACAATGATACTGTTATGTAGCTACGCGATATCATCACAAACGCAGCCCTTCTTCGATGTCAGCTCTGTATATGGGCCTGATCATTTAGAAAACCTGTATGCTGGCTGGTTCTCCCCCTCTGATTGGACCCTGGTACTTGGCTAACTGTCTCTAGAGCTCTCGATTCTTAAATCTTTCCAGCAAATTGTTTCTGTACATGGCCAACAAGGATTGCTAAGTATTTGGTCCCAGACACAAGTCAAAAGTGTCTCTAATACTGTAGAATGTATCACAGTACATAAGAACGAATAATTCCAGCTGAGCACCTTCACAAGTTGGCAATTTGAAAAGGAATAAGCATGTTCAGAGCCTCTAGCTTTGGTCACCATCTTATTCACCATGTTTCTTTTACAGCAATAGACAGATGTAGAATAAAAAAATTTGTTCAAAGAAAAAAAAAAACTTTAAAAAGCAAAAAACAGCAAGAGGATGCTCAAAATGAAAATGTCTTGATTAGCTAAAGTGCAGGTTTCAGGTGTGTTATACTGTATGGTACAGATTGTCAAGTTCATAGAGGTGCTATTAGGAAAAGGTAACAGGTCCATAAAGTCGACAGGGCCCTCAAATGACAACCTGTTCTCCACTGGCAGAACACCACCTCCACCAATTACCACATAAGAAAAGAGGCTGTGATTTGAGATTGAAACAGCGTCTCAGTGATGTCTGCTCTCTGAGTCCCCCGTTGCCCAGCTTGAGACCACGAACGTGTCCGGGAGCGCCTGGGAGGGCACAGAGCTCCGTCGAATCACAGCTGAAGAGACTAATTGTTTCACCGCAGGGCTGCATTTGCTGTCCTACCCTGCTTGGAGTGTTGGATGAGAGGAGGCTACAAGGGGTTGGTCAAGAAGGAGTGGGAGGACGCAGGCTCTTACACTTCATCTCGTCCAAGCCCTTCCAGTACTTGTAATTCTCTGACAGGTGTTCCATGAGACCAGGCAGGCTGGCGAAGGCTGGGGGGAGAAACACAGAAGAGTTCAGGTGCTTGAAGAAAAACAGACACGGACACAGATTTGGACGTCCAGATAGGTCAATTGCAGCATCAAAAAACTATGTAAAGATTCTCATGAAAGGCTTCTGTACAAAAAATACACTAATCCAGTAATAAACAAAGCAGGTTTCACAAAAGCAGAGGCACCTAAGTTACAATGGAGATTCTCTACAGCTAGACTGGTCCTAGACAAGGCTAACAGCCAGGATTTATTAATCCTGGAGCCTTTTCTCTTCACTCAGCAGTGGGGTTACCTTATTATTATCAGACTGCATTAAAAAAACAAAACAAGTGCATATTGCTGTTTAGTTAAGTACAAATATTTTTTTTAAATAATTATTTATGTGACATGTTATATTGCTGTATGAAGACTGTCCATATTGTTGGTCAAGCCTCGCTTTATCGGTTATCCTGGATTTATAAATTCTGCTTTTATGAAACAGCCCCAAAGTATCAGACACTTCTGTTATCAATTAGGCTGTGTGTGCGTGCGTAGTTCATGTACAGTGGCTAATGTTATGTACACTGAAACGTTGCTTCCACATTAAAGGACTCTTGGGGTAAAAAGGTCTTTCTGCCTTCCTCTCCGTGTTGTTTACATCCTCTTTTCCGGTTTGTTGATGACCCAAGCTGCATCTCTGGAACTTACAGTGAACCTGCGGTGACCTGACAGTGACCCTGGTGAATTGAAAGCGACTGCTACATCCATGTTTTTGTGTTAAAGAGAAATCCATCTTGAGTGCTCGTTCCTCCCTGTGCCGAGTGACTGTGAACCCTCATGCCTTCTACTATTTTCCCAACTCCCCTGACGCCCTCACAGCTTCTCTCCGTCCCACTGGCATTTGGAATCTTTCCATGACATCAGAGCTGCGTTGACAGTAAACAAGTTCCCTCTTGGGGAGACTCAACTAAAAGAGAAATTCAGTGGGAATGGGGAGCTATAAGCATCATGCTATCTCCTCCTTCTCATCCATTTTCTGTGATTGCCTATCCTGCAATCTGCCAAGAAAAATTGAGAACTCATTGGAGGCAGTAATGAAGGGCATGGGTGAGGATCTGAATGTATGAGATTGTATTTTTTTTCCTGATAGGCTGACGTTTTGTTTCATTCACTCCATTTGAATAGCTAAACAAATCAGAACTATGGTCAATGATACATGAGTACTTTATTCAAGCTAGTTCTTTTTCTACTTAAGTTGTAACTGAAAAAGAAAGTCAATTAAAGGAAACAAAGTCTTAGGGTCAGCTGCATCTGTGTGAACAGCAATGTGATCAATGTGAAGAATGAACTCTCATGCTCAATGTCTAACTAATAAAGTTTTCCGATTTTTTGCTTTTTTTTTCACAAGGTTTTAGCTGAGATACCTGCAGCTGTAATGATAAGGTGGACATGAAACAGAAAGCAAAAGCTCTAACCTTGAAGTATGACCTTGTTTATTAAGGTAGTTTGCCAATTTCAATGAGAGTGTAGAATTTCAATAAAAATTAAAAGACTAGTTTGTCATAAAAAAGTCATACTATTGTACGGCATTAAAACATTATGAAAAACTAATAGCGTATTTATTTCAAACAAAAGTCATTAAAAATATAAATGTTGAAAACTCATAAAAAAGTCAGTGTATTATGCCTAAAGAGTCATGAAAATGTATAGTATAGTATATCAAAAAGTCATAGAACATTGAAAAAATTTCAAAAGGTCATAGAAGAGTGTAAAAAAAAATAATTATAGCATGGCAAATAAAATCATGGTGTAGTATGTCGAATAAATTAAAAAAAAGACACAATATAGTATGTCAAAAAAAGACCTAAAAAGTCATAGTATAGACTATCAAAACAAGTCATAGTATAGCATGTCGAAAAAAGTCACAATATCATATAAAAATACCATAAAAAAACATGTAGAAAGTCAAAATATAGTTTGTCGACAATATTCCTAAAAAGTCATAGTATAGTAAGTCAAATAAAGTCGTAATAAGTGATAGTATAGTATGTCGAAAAAAATCATAGTAAAGTACATTGAAAAAGTCTTAGTATAGTATGTCAAAAAAAGTCATAGTATAGTATGTCAAAAAGAGTCATAGTATAGCATGTTGAAAAAAATCATAGTAAAGTACGTTAAAAAAGTCATAGTATAGTATTTTGAAAAAAGTCATAGTATAGTATGTTGAAAAAAGTCATAGTATAGCATGTCAAAAGAAATCATAGTAAAGTACATTGAAAAAGTCATGTATAGCATGTCGAAACAAGAACATATATTGTTGAAAAAGTAAAAAAAAGTCATAGTATAAGATATACACAAAACGCATAGTATAGTATGCCAAAAAAATCATAGTATAGCATGTTGAAAATAATAAGAAAAGGTCATAGTAAATATTAAGTAAAAAGTCATAAATAGTCTTAGCATAGTATGTCGAAAAAAGTCATAGTATAGTACGTCGATAAAAGTCATAGTATAGTATGTTGAAAAAAGAGCATATATACATGGAAAAAAGTCATGGTATAGCATGTTGAAAAAAGTCATAGTAAAGTCATGTCGATAAAAGTTGGAAAAAAGTCCTAGTAAAGTATGTTGAAAAAGTCATAGTATAGCATGTCAAAAAAGTCATTGTATAGCATTTCAAAAAAAGTCAAAAAATTCATAGTATACTCTGTTGAAAAAAAGTCATAGTATAGCATGTACGCAAAACTCACAGTATAGTATGTTGAAAAAAGTGAGATGAAGTTTTAGTATAGCATGTTGAAAAAAGTAAAAACGTCCAAGTAATTATTTTGTAAAAAGTCAGAACTAGTCATGGCATGGTATGTCGATAAAAAGTCATAGTACAGCATGTCAAAAATAGTAATAGTATAGTACGTCAATAAAAGTTGATAAAAATATGTTGAAAAAAGTCACAGTATAGCATGTCAAAAATAGTGAGAAATAATTCATAGTAAATATTTTGTAAAAAGTCATAAATAGTCTTAGCATAGTATGTCGAAAAAAGTCATGAAGTATGTCGAAAAAAGTCAAAGTATAGTACGTCGATAAAAGTTGGAAAAAAGTCATAGTATAGCATGTTGAAAAAAGCCATAGTATAGTATGTTGAAAAAAGTCATAGTAAAGTACATTGATAAAAGTTTGACAAAAGTCATAGTATAGCATGTTGAAAAAAGCGCATATATTGTTGAAAAAGTATAATCATAGTATAGCATATACACAAAACACATATAGTATATATATAGTATACACATATAGTATATACACATATAGTATCCCAAAAAAAGTCATAGTATAGCATGTTGAAAATAGTAAGAAAAAGGTCATAGTAAATATTTTGTAAAAAGGCATAAATAGTCTTAGCATAGTATGTCGAAAAAAGTCATGAAGTATGTTAAAAAAAGTCATAGTATAGTACGTCGGAAAAAAGTCATAGTATAGTATGTCGAAAAAAAAATCATAGTATAGCATGTCGGAAAAAAGTCATAGTATAGTATGTTGAAAAAAGTCCTTGTAAAGTAAAAAAAAATCATAGTATAGCATGTCAAAAAGAGTCAGAGTCATAGTATCGAACGTCGAAAAAAGTAATTTTATAGTGTGTAGAAAAAATGTGAGAAAGAAATCATAGTAAAGTACGTTGAAAAGGTCATAGTATAGTATGTCGAAAAAAGTCATAGTATAGTATGTTGAAAAAAGTCATTGTATAGCATGTCAAAAAGAGTCATAGTATAGTATGTCGAAAAAATCATAGTATAGCATGTTGAAAATAGTGAGAAAAAGGTCATGTTAAATATTTTGTAAAAAGTCATAAATAGTCTTAGCATAGTATGTTGAAAAAAGTCATAGTATAGTACGTCGATAAAAGTTGGAAAAAAGTCATAGTATATCGAAAAAAAATCATAGTATAGTATGTCGAGAAATTCATAAAAATGTACAGGAAATGTCAGGAAATTTATAAAAAAAAGTCATAGCATGTTATTTCATAAGAAGTCATAGTATAGTATGTTGTAAAAAGTCATTAAAAAGTCATCGTATAGTATGCTGGAAAATGTATTAAAAAGTCATAGTATAGTATGTCAAAAAAGAAAAAAGAAGAAAATATAGTTCTTACCATCCCAGGCATCAAACATATCAGTGATGAAGTAATCCATGAAGGACAACTGAGATTTGGGCACACTGCAGGTGTTCCTGTCAAACACCGGCATCACCACTGGCAGCCCTTGTTTCTTCTCCTCATCCGTCTGCAGGGCGAACACACACACAGATCACAACAAGGCACTCGAACGCTCAAGCTAAATCTGGAGCTTTGAATGCGAGAGGCCATCATTTCAGAAATTATGCAAAGCAAGATAATTAAAATGGATCATAAGAAATAAATGCTTTGCCTCTCTATACAGATACAGTATTGTTCTCTGCTTTCAAATGCATTTTTCTAATTAATTGAGCTGCACTATTGTTGTCCCCACACCTGTGCAAAGTACTCCTCAGAGATCCGTCCAGCCCACTCGATGCAGAGCTCGAGCGGTCTGCAGGGGTTTGCCACATCTGCACACTTGATCAACATCCTCTTTATCAGCAGACGGTTCTCTGGAGAGTTCCTGATGTTGGCCTGACCCTCACAGTCGTTGTTTATGCTCTAACAGTAAAGACACGAAATACATAAGCGTCTGCATATACAGAGAAATAACACACGTTTGCTTATACGCATATTTACAGAGACACATGTCCCTTTGTTTTACAGTATTGACTCTTAACGTTCTTGAATAAGTTGAAAGTTTCTTGAAAAGAACAAAGAAATTTGGCACTAATTATAGGTAAAATAAAGTGTTTAATTCCTACATTTTCCAATGTAATAATTAGTTGCTATGCTAATGGTTAAACAGGTAAAATGGAAATTTTGTCACCAGGCAAGCTTCAGTTTCAAATGAAAAATGAATAATAAATGAATATTTACTTTAAAGGAATTTCAAGAAAATTCCTGTTGGAATCAACGACAAAGGTGAACTTAAACAGTCTCATATCTTTGTCTCCATTCTCCCTGTAATAAATAATTAGCAGAGGACTTTCCAGAAATCTTTGAAGGATATATTAGCAAATAATAGACTGGTAAAATAAAGCATATTTTCTCACTTACACTTGTGCTGGTTTCTTCTATGGCTGCCATCGGCTTGTTGATGCTGTTGACAAACTTGCTGACGTGCTCAAAGTGTCGGGTCATCTCTGTGGCGAGCACCATGTCAATGATTGCCTGTCGCAGTGTTCGGAACTGATTCCTGTCAGCAGTGGACGAGGCAACGTTAAGATCTGGATCCGTCTGGTGCTAATACACCAATAACACCATAATGTCACACACTATTCAAATACATAATAATTCACACACAAACACTAAAGCATTCCGTTAGGCTGCAAATACAAACCACCACAAGCTGCCTCTACCGACCTGTCTATGTTCTTGAAGATGTTGCTCTTGCTGTCTCGGACGGTGAGCTGGAAGGCGAGGGCCGCGTGGTGGCTCTCCAGCACGGCTGTGTCATTGTAGAGGATGGCTAGTTCGCTGCCGGCGTTACACAAGAAGGAGTTGGTCCGGCCCGGGTGGTCCACATCGTGCACCGTGGCCGCTATCAGCGCCGCCACCTCATCCAGCTGGTCCAGACTGCTCTGAATAAAACAGCAGAGACACGGAGGGATGTCAGTACTGCACTGCGCTGCAACATACACCATTACTGACTAGAGCATATCATATCACTTGTCTGCTGTACAACTTACTTATTGGCTTTAGCCCTCATCCATTCATAACCTGGACTGTGGTCATAACATCTACAGTAGCTTACATCTTATAACTTATTCCCTGTTACATAATGTTCTTATTCTTATTCAGTCAGCCAGTTCATAGGTTATTATGTTTATATTTTATAGTCATAGTCAATATTTTTATGATCTACTGCACCGTTCAATCCCTGCACTGTTCACTTTTTCACTTGATCACTTTAGCACTATCATCATTACACACAGTCTACAATAGTATCTCACCTTATCACGGTCGTTGCTTTTCTGTGAGTGATTTTTTATTTTATTTTATTTTTTAGGTATGTGTGATATATGTGTGTATATGTGTTTGTTGTGTTATGGTTGTCTTGCTACTGGATGCCTAAAATTAAATTTCCTGCGGGATAAATAAGGTATCTATCTATCTATCTATCTATCTATCTATCTATCTATCTATCTATCTATCTATCTATCTATCTATCTATCTATCTATCTATCTATCTATCTATCTATCTATCTATCTATCTATCTATCTATCTATCTATCTATCTATCTAGCTATCTAGCTAGCTAAAACATTTAGTTAGTTAGTAAAACATGAGCGGATGCCTTTCATACTGACATAAAGAAATTATGGCTGGATTTTGGGCTTTGTTTTGGATGACAGTGTCAATAAAGTAGGCTCAACACACAATCACTGAAGAGGATATTACAGCTTAAACATTTTGCAGCTGCACATTTAAATAAACACCCAGAGCTACAAGTTTACCATCCTGGCCGACATTCAAGTGTACTGCATTTGGTTTTATCTGACAGTTGGGACATAACGTGGCCTTTAGTGACATCGGGAAGACGCCTCTTTTGTACAGTATTTCATATGCTTTGGTATGATTCTGTGATCAGTTACAAGGGCTAATAAAATGTAGACATCAAGGTATATGCCTCTCATATTTCATATGTACTGAATATACAAATGCATTTGGTATGCTTTTCAAGTCACTTTATGGTTTTCCAAACAAGCACCAGTCCAGCTACCAGAAGTGGAATTTGCAGAAGTTCAAGCACAGTTACCATTGTTCATGTTGAAGGTTTGTTAGTGTGATTCCTGTGTTAAATAAGCAACATTTTGCATGTGTTTTATTGGCTAAAAACTCTGAAGAGTATGTCAATTTCATTTATATAGCCCAAAATCACAAATCACAAATTTTCCTTTGAGGGCTTTATCATCTGTACAGCATACGGCTTTCTAACCCTAATCCTAACACATTTTTACCTTATCCCAATTGAGGATGAGGTAAAAATGTGCAAAGAAAGCCCTTTAATTGGGAAAAAAGGGAAGAAATCACAATAGGAGTAACAGAGGTGGGATTCCTCTCATATATAACTGTGGTTACAAGTCTCAAAATCCTCATAACATCTCTTTACCTTGATTTAAAGAATGGAAGCTATAACATGCATTACATGTTTAGGAAGGCATGTCTTGTAAGACATTACACTTACAGTATAGCAATATATCAGCTACTAAAATACTGCAGGTTAGTCAGTCACTCCAAATGGTTTTCTTCTAACCTTGACGCTCTCTTTGCGGAGGAAGTAGGCAGTGGCGTGCAACACGTCTGCGGCATGCGTGGAGTTGTGGTAGGAGTTGGAGGAGTGGTAGCTGGCCTCCATGAGCTGCAGCCAGGAGCGCAGTGTGGCCTCTGAGCAGTTCAGGAACTCGCACACGCCAAAACTCGTGAAGATTTTTAGCCCGAGGTAAGTCAGCGGTCTGCAGAGGATCCCACAAAAGACTTTACTCAGTACTTCTCCCTGCTCCATTATGGTATATTTGTTATCCCTTCTTCCTGCATCCTCATCTACTTTAAAATATCTTTTTCTCACATCTATATTTTGATTATGAGTTGAATATCTTTTTCCTTATTCCTTGAATACAGTGGATCGTTAATTGATATTTAAGTTGCGGTAATTCTGAAATATGAGAAAAGCTGTGGGTTAAAGAGTTATATGAGAAGATCGATACCCCTTAGTGGTGTTGATCTTTTCATCTAACTCTAAGCATTAAAGTCGATAAACGCATTTCCTCAAATTTTGATCCATTCTTTTAATGTTCATACTTGTATTTTTGTAAGTAAAGATGAGGATAAAACAGTTTTTCCTTTACTATTCACAGGAGACAGAGGAGACTTAGGCAAATATGTTAATGGTAGGAAGAGATCAACTGCCAATTTTGAGGATGCAAAACATTCAATTCAATTCTATGTTATTTATTAAGGGTGGGAATCTCTTGGCACCTCAAGATTTGATTCCGATTCAGAGGCCAACGATTCGATTCTAAACCGATTATCAATGCATCTCAATGCAACAGTATTTTTATGTACATTTCCAATGCGTGATTTAAAAAAATATACCTATAAATCTGAGTTTGTTACTCAGAGTTTGCTAATTACTTCCTAGACAAAGCAGCTAGACAAAGCTTAGATTTTGACATGTACAGTGTTTGTCACACACAAGTTTTAATGAAATGTTTTGTCTACTGAGGCTTTTATTTTGTAGTCATTTCATGTTTAAGCCTTAAACATGCTTGTAAAAGTCACCTTCTCTCACAGTGATCTTCCACATCAGAGGCTCAGTCATGTTTAAAGGTGAAGAATTGGCTTCTTAGAACATGAAACATGAGCTGGTCAGATGTAATGTGATAGAGTAGATGAACAGCCTATATGTGATTTGCCTAATGATTTTATGTCTTATTAGATCATGTGTATATATACAAAATTAAATTTTGTTTTCCTTTTGGCCATTTTTATGTGTTTTTTTTCTCCACTCTTGCCTAAACTCTGAGTTGTTGTCCATTATCCCATTCTCTTCCAGACACTCTGTTTCCTGATTTGTACTTGTCTGGAGACAGTAACTTTTAAACAACTTATTATTATTTTTTTTAAATCAGTTATTAACTTATCAGAATGGTGCATCAAATTGTTCTAGAGAATCGCAATGCATCTAAGAGTAATTAGGAGTATCGCGATGCATTTAAGAGTATTTTACCCACCCCTAGTATTCATAGAATCAAATCATAACAAGAGTTATCTCAAGACACTTTACAGATGGAGTGAGTATAGATCACACTATATAATTTACAAAGACCCAACAATTCCAACAATTCCCCCAAGAGCATGCATTTAGTTCCTTTTAGGCAGAAACCTTGGACAGACCCAGGCTCTTGGTGGGCGGTTGTCTGACGGTGCCAGTTGGCGGTGGCAATTATAGTCACAATAAAGATAATGGAACCATTAGGGAAGGTTGGTGGTTCAATCCCTAGCCCTGCAGTCCCATGTTGAAGTTTGCTTGGGCAAGACGCTGAACCCCAAGTTCCCCCCTGCGCATCGGAGTGTGAATGTGAATGTGTGTGCATGTTTATCTGATGAGCAGGTGGCACCTTATACGGCAACCTCGGCCGCAGTGTATGAATGTGTGTATGATGTAAAAAGCGCTTTGAGTAGTTGTTAAGACTAGAAAAGCGCTATATAACACGTAAGCACATTTACATGACTAATAATAGTAGTTGTAGTAGTTCAGGGAGTAGCAGGGTGTGTAATGTCACAATAAATCAAGTAAGTCTTGGAGTGATAACTGTGATTGAGTGATAACTCAATGAAATGACTACCATACAACAAGCAATATATATTGTTCTGAGTCGAATAAATGGGCAGTTTTCACCACATTTTCTGTTTCTTCATACCTCTTGTGTGTAGCCGCCTCCAGCTCCAGGATGTTGAACTCCCAGCACTCCTCATCATTCAGCATCTCGGCAATGGGTGGAGGGACGTCATTCAGAGTGACTGGGATGGCCAGCTGGCTCTGGCTCATATCTAGCAGATAGGCAGAAGCGTGCACATACATACACAGTTTAGGGTTATTTGACCATAAAAGGGGCCAAGAGGGAGCTCAATGTGGGTTTGAAGGATAAATAACATACAGCTGTGCCAGTCTTGGCTCTCTGATATCTCTACACATGTGCAAACATACTGGCTGAGTGTTTCACGTTGTAAATCTGGCCCTTTGAGACGGTGGTAGAAAGATGGTGTGTGATAAGATTGTTTAAAGAATTGTAGGCGAGCCGAAGTAGCTGCAGCTCTGAGATAACATTACTGTGAAAGAGAAGAACATTTCTTGGAAAATAAACTCTTGACTTAGATCTTCATCTCAGTTAAGTGCTCTTGTGACTTTAATCATTATAATGGGGTTACGTAATAAACTCAGATGGAAGAATTCACACTCTAAAAGAACATTTATTTGGTCTGTAACCACTATAAGAATAATATTTATTCATAAGATTCACTCAAGTGATGAGAAGGACCAAAGGCTAAAACGTCTGTACCCTTTTATCTTAAATGATTTAAATTAACTCAATTTCTCTTCACAGCGTGAACTGTGAAGTAAGGTAAGTCATTGTCAGAGCGCTGCCAAAGGTATGTTCGTTAAATAATCTGGAGTTGGGAGTTGATTAACTTCGCTTAGTTTAACACTTTAGACCAAAGTCACTGGTTGCCCAGAAACAATTATATCGCGTATTTCCCTGTAAACCACAATTTAGCATTTTTCTTACATGTCTGTTTGTGTACCCACCAACTAAACCCACAATGTTTAATTAATGTCTTAATTAGCGCCAGAGGTGTTAGTAAGTGTTTCTTTTTTTATAACTTTGGACACAGACAGGCTATCTGTTTCCTCATCCTTTCAGTCTTAATGCTAAACTAGATATTATGAGTACTACTTGGTACACCATGTTTATGACTGACTTAGTGTGTGCGTTATGAGAGCATATCAGTTGTACAGTGAGTGAACAGTTCTGTGGGTGTGCAGGGCCTTTAGAGGTAACTATATTGTATTACTACTATCATTATTATTGTATTGATCACTCATATAAATGTGATACTTCACTGGTCCTTTCAAACTTACTTTTGCAGAAGACATATTCATTCCCAGAGAGTCTCCGCAGCCCATCCTGGAGGAAAACAAAAAAGCAAAAATAAGACATGAAACATTGAATGCATGTGTTCATGGTAGCAAAGGAACATGCCACATGTGTGTGTGTCGATATATATATATATATATATATATATATATATATATATATATATACACACACAAACACACATATATATATACACACACAAACACACACATATATACATACACACACACACACACACACACACACACACACACACACACACACTTGTGTAGGACCACATCATTGTTTGTTTTCATCTTTTCATACAATTTATAGACAACAACAAAAAAGTATATTTTGGCATTTGCTGGAAGTTTCGGCAGCTGACTGATGGATCTGAAAACTCCAAGAAAGATGAACATCTGTGTGCAGTAACACATAGTTGTTCTTATTCAACAAATTCATAAAAAGCACATAAACTAAGAGACTGTTGGGAAAATAAAGATTTGATTGTGGAAGCCAAATATTTTTTGGTTCAACAAGAATGCATGTTTTGCTTTCATACGCATGAGGTAAGAACATTTTTACAATGTGATTAAAAAAAAAGACTATTGACATGTTTCTCCTTATAAAGGGTTTCCAGCATGTGTACTTATGAATGAACTGGATAGCATATCACTAGAGTATCTACAGTACACAGCCTCTTACATTCATGAGCCCCCCAACCAGGTCGTTGGTGTGGGGGTCATCTTCTTTGGAGGCGAGCTGAGGGGAGTAGAGCTCGGTGGTTCTCAGGATCTCCAACACCCGATCCAGAGCCTCGGCCACCGTTACCGGACTGCTCTCCTGGGCTGCGTTGATGATGTTAATTACCTGGGGAAGAGGACAAAGAAAAAGTCTCATTTGCTGCTCCCAAACAGACACTGCATTCAAAACACATGCACAAAGAGCTCTCTGCAAGACATGCTATAAAACAGCCCTGCATTGTGCATGTGTCCGTGAGATGTGCATGTGATGCTGGAGAAATCTTGTGCCAGGCGAAATGGCTATAAAAAGCTGCTTCTCAAACAAACAAGAGCATCACAGGACCTGCGGTAGGACGGGGAGCGGGGCACTGTGGGATGTACTGTATACTGTATATATTAAAACTGTGATCAAGCATTCATCTTGACCTGGGTTTGTTACTGCTCACAGTATTTGCTCCCTAGACCTTTACATCATGACAGCCGGGTCCGGAAGAAATCAAGAGAAAAAACAAAAACAATTCTGTGATGATCAAATACACACAGTACCAAAAATGCCCTGATGTTAATAGAATAGGACATGTTGTTTTATTTCATTCTAAAAAAAAAAAATACATCTGTTAAACAAAGCTTAAAGAATTATTTAGCTTCATCCAAAACAGTTGCTGTTGTAGATATTAGGTTACTTTTATTTTATTATTAATATGTAACACAGGGGTCAACATTACAATGAAATGCACTGGAACGGGTCGGCAGAAAATGAGAATAGTGTGTAAAAGTAAGTGACCTGGTAACTTTAAATACCAAATAAAAGCGGCCTATGGACCTTTTTCACGGCAGCCATTTTGATTTGTCATAGTAGGAAAAGCACAACTGAAATTGATAACCTTTACAATGGCTCAATTCCATCAAGTGCCGCAGTAAGCTGTTTCAGTAAAGGAACTTAGAACACAACTTGACAATATTATTCAGAAAAAAAACACAATTTCAAATGCAGCAACTGAAATATAATGGTTTTCAATACAGTAATAAAGCAAATAGTAAATATTTAGCAAATCTACTCAAGAAAGAGAAATCAATCATCCGCGAGCCATCTTGGACTCCAAAGGAAACATTAATCACATTAATCAAAACTCACAGGATATAAACAACATATTTTGGAATTTCTACAGCAACCTCGATTCCCCCACTCACCAACCCACACAATCAGCAATCAACACCTTCTTAAACAGTTTGACATTACCAAAATGAACTGCAGAACCAACCAACACTCTAGATGCACCCCTTTCAGTGGACTTACCAAAGCCCTCAATAAAATTCCTAGCAACAAATTCTCCCGGACCAGATGGATTACCAGCCGAATTTTACAAACACTTTTGGGACATATTATCACCACTATTCAACAAAGTAATTACAGAAATAAAAACTTCCCTCCACCATACCCACACACATGAATACAGCAGCCATGACATTACTGTTAAAACCCAACAAAGACACATCTCACCCCTCTGGCTACTGACTTCTCTCACTATTGAATACTAACTTGAAAATGACCACCAAAGCACTAGCAACCACAATAGTCAGTCCCTTCTACACTCGTTCTTCCAGATCAGACAGGCTTCATTAAAAATAGACACGCCTCAGATAATGTCCAAAGACTTTTCAACTTATTCAATATATCACAAGAAACACAACAGAAAACCATTATCATTTAATTTGATGCAGAAAAAGCTTTTGATAAGGTAAACTTGTCATTTTTAGTCAATACACTTCACCGGTTTGGTTTTGGAGAGTCGTTTACCCACTGGATTAAAACACTGTACACATCACCCAGGGCCACCATTACCACTATTGGAATCACTTCACAGAGTTTCAAACTGCACCAGGGCACCAGACAGGGATGCCCTCTCTTGCCTTCCCTTTTTGCCATTTTTATTGAACCTCTTGCAGCAGCAATAAGACAAAACAGCATAATCAAAGGAATTCAAGTAGCCAACGTACAACACAAAATCAGTGTATATGCAGATGATCTTTTACTTCACTTACAGAACCCACAAGTATCACTTCAAGAAACTTTGAGCTCAGGACACTTCACACAGGCAACATCAAGTACCTAGGGATTCAGATTTCCCCCAAGCTGTCAGAGCTTTTTACCCTCAACTATAATCCCCTCTTCAGGAAAATCGACAACTAAACACCCACTCACATTCATCGGAAGAATAGCTGCAGTCAAAATGAAAACCCAGATTAACTACCTTTTTTTCTATGATCCCCACCACTCATACAGACAAATAGTTAAAAAATCTCAACTAATTAACGACACAAATTTTATTGGAACATCAAAAAACCCAGAATATCACTTTCTACACTACAAAATCAAAAATAAATCACATGGTGGGCTTGAAGCACCAAACTTCCATCACTACTTCCTGGCAAATCAACCATCAACATGGTTAAATGGATCAATATAATTTAACCGTGGCTGGAACTGGAACAAAACCAATATACAAACATCCCAAATGCAGACCGCCCCTTCCCCTCACAATCAATCCAACTTCTGTCAACGCATTACCATCTATTAAACTCTGACAGCCTGGTGGAAAACAAACCAAATCCCAAAATCATTACTAGCATTAAACAAGTTCACCCCACTCTGGCACAACCCAGTGTTCATGTTACAGAACAAACCTTTTTACTTTTCCATATGGGAACAAAAAGGAATTACACACCTTCACCACAATTGTAATTTTAGTGCCCAAAGGAACGAAGAATGAAAATCATTCATAAAAATAAGTGTTTCCATTACTTTATTCTGGGTGGGACCTAGGGCTGGGCAATATGGAAATAATTAAATATCAAAATATTTTTGACCAAATACCTCAATGTCGATGTTGCAACAATATTGGAGGTTTTCTTTGAAGCTTTAACAAAATATTAACACAATGAGATGTGTGATAAATAATCATCAGTATTGTGGATGACTAAGTAGGTAAAGGCAAATAATAGAACAGCTAGAACAGTCAGGTAAGTGTAGAAAAGTACATCACTTTACTGTCATGCCTGTAAAACCAGGAAAATACATCACTTATGTCATATCACAATGTTTGACGTTCAAAATCTAAGATGATATCTATTCTCATGTCACAATATCGATTTATACTGATATAATGCCCAGCCCTAGCGGGACAATAATGATGCTAAATAACTGAATGCTGAAAGCAGCGTACCTTGGTGATGGGAGCCTCAATAGTCATGGAGTGAATCCTGGCGACGGAGGAATATCTTCGGTTCTGTAAACCGGAAGCTGCAATTAAAAGAAAATAATGCTTTTATGCACCATAATAGTGGGGCTAATTAATCAACAGCCCCTACAATCTAATAATTATCGTCATCGATACTATCATAATAATAAATGTAAAAAAATAAAAAATAGATCACAATGCCTACAATTGTTAGTCCTCATCAAAAAGAAAATGGGGGCTGGGACAATATGCTTTTGTCCTTATTCAATTGATTTGTGATCTCATTTTAATATATTGCGATTCTAGAAGCATTGTGATGCAATATTGAATCATGTGATTTTCCTCCCTGTCTTTAACAAAAACAAAAGTTGAATTATACACTCCAAGAGACAACATACAGTATATCATGAGACATTTCTAAAAACTAGTTGTTTTTCCTAAAATAATGCACATCACACATCAGTCAGTCCGTACATGACATGGATATATATATATATATATATATATATATATATACACACACTACCATTCAAAAGTTTGGGGTCACCCAAACAATTTTGTGTTTTCCTGAAAAGTCACACTTATTCACCACCATACGTTGTGAAATGAATAGAAAATAGAGTCAAGACATTGACAAGGTTAGAAATAATGATTTGTATTTGAAATAAGATTTTTTTTACATCAAACTTTGCTTTCGTCAAAGAATCCTCCATTTGCAGCAATTACAGCATTGCAGACCTTTGGCATTCTAGCTGTTAATTTGTTGAGGTAATCTGGAGAAATTGCACCCCCACGCTTCCAGAAGCAGCTCTCACAAGTTGGATTGGTTGGATGGGCACTTCTTGGTACCATACGGTCAAGCTGCTCCCACAACAGCTCAATGGGGTTCAGATCTGGTGACTGCGCTGGCCACTCCATTACCGATAGAATACCAGCTGCCTGCTTCTGCTCTAAATAGTTCTTGCACAATTTGGAGGTGTGTTTAGGGTCATTGTCCTGTTGTAGGATGAAATTGGCTCCAATCAAGCGCTGTCCACTGGGTATGGCATGGCGTTGCAAAATGGAGTGATAGCCTTCCTTATTCAGATTCCCTTTTACCCTGTACAAATCTCCCACCTTACCAGCACCAAAGCAACCCCAGTTGCTCAGTTTTGTAGCTTCTGTAACGACCTAAACTGTTTTCAGATGTGTGAACATGATTGCACAAGGGTTTTCTAATCATCAATTAGCCTTCTGAGCCAATGAGCAAACACATTGTACCATTAGAACACTGGAGTGATAGTTGCTGGAAATGGGCCTCTATACACCTATGTACATATTGCACCAAAAACCAGACATTTGCAGCTAGAATAGTCATTTACCACATTAGCAATGTATAGAGTGTATTTCTTCAAAGTTAAGACTAGTTTAAAGTTATCTTCATTGAAAAGTACAGTGCTTTTCCTTCAAAAATAAGGACATTTCAATGTGACCCCAAACTTTTGAATGGTAGTGTATATATATATAAAATATTGAGTCTGGGGAAAAGGATAGATTTTGAAAATTGTCAAAAAAAAAAAAATCACTTTTCATACGATTATTCCCCTCTAATGAAAAAAAATTTAAACAGAGGGCAAATGTTAATATAAACCAGACAAAGTAGCACTCAGCCGCTGTGAGGAGGGAGGTATGTATAATGTAATCAGCCCACAACTTCTCTCTTCAGGATCTCTTTCGTTCCAGTGCCAACCACATCACAGTTGGACTCATCATGTTCCTGCTTGTACCTTGTTCTCTACTTTTTTAACATTGTTTTCTTCATTATCTTTCCTACAGAGTGAAAAAAACTGGAGGCCCAATTTTCCAGACAGAGGCCCAAATAAAAGATAATGCTTTTTGAATGGTCTTACCGTCACTACTACGAGAGCTGAGTGATCTGGCATCAATAGAATCTTTCCTCCTGTCACGGTGACGTAGAGAATGGCACTCTGCAGCGGGGCAGAGAGACGTAATGGATAATAAATGTACAGCATGTTTATACTGATGAAGGGACAGAGTTACACTGATATAGATGAGTCTCAGTGCTTCTAACCTAGTTTTACATGTTGCCCCAGTTTAAACCTACCATGAATCATCATTATGTTCAAGCCACCGAGCTACCGTGAGCATTTGTCTGGTAAAATAAATATCGGACCAATGACTGTGACCCACATGCGCATGCATCCACGCATGCATGAATTAACGCATACATAACCTCACAGACACTTGGCCTCCATGCCAAATTTCAGCCTCCTAGGGTGAAAAATGTGGCCGCCAAAAGGAGGGGAAATTCAACAAAACCAACCACCAACCGACAAATTTCTTCATACTAACACTCCATTTAAATATCAACAAACAATGTTATTAACTAATGTATGCGGTTATATTTCTGACGTGTCTAATTAGTTTAGTCTAGTCAGATTTGGGGCTCAAGTTCAGCTTTGTGATTCAAATGTGATGGCAGTGTGGTGAGCGATTAAGAAACCCTGTCAACATTAAAGAATGTGGTGCTAAGGTGGTGGTAAGTTACCTGACTGAGAATGTTCCCCGCTGCATCTCTCCTCCTTGTTGAACTTGTGGACCTGACAGACAGAGAGAGAGAAGGAGCGGATTAAAGTCGAGGTTTTGGACCACAACCAAGAGTCACTGCTGGATCGCTTGCTCTGTGGGAACCATCATCAGCTTAATTTCCTGCTCCTGGAAAGCAACACGCTGGCAGGATTACTTCTGTTGATTACACCACCCAACAGTATATAAAGGATTTAAAAATGAGCACAACCTTTAACTTTAAAATGCAACACACACATCCAACAGGGATCATTTCCTGCACAATGAGTTCATACTTTGAGTACATTTTGCTGATACATACTTTAAGCAAAGTAAGTTTTTGAATGCAGGACTTTTACTTTTTCAGCGTGGTTATCTAAGTCATTCTTCCACCGCTGTCAGCAGATGAGGACCAAAACCCCAATTTGTCAGATTATGTCTAATTTTGATACATTTGATTTTGCATGAAAAAAAGAAACATTTACAGTACTATCATCTAATTAAAAATTTGAAATCTCTCAATTATATTAAAGTGCTCATATTATGCTCATTTTCAGGTTCATAATTGTATTTAGAGGTTTTACCTGAATAGGTTTACATGGGTTAATTTAAAAAAAAAAAAACATATTTTCCGAAATTTTATTACTGAACTTTACAGCACTTTTCACCATGATTGTTAAATACATACTCATGCAGGTTACAATTGGTACAGTACATCCTGTTAGTCACACCGAGGTTATGTTGATATGGATAAGTAGAGCTGGTTTAATCCGGTTCCAGAGGATTTTCCTCACCCAGTGACTCACTGCACCTTTACAGCTTGCTGACAGTGCAACATCCACATTGATGTTATTGTGAATGCGCTCATTCAAACACATTTGTTATTTTTTATGTATGAAAATCAGAATTATTTTATTGTGCCACCGAGAAGGATGTCCCTGTCAATTGCATTCTTTCTTTTACTCAATGTAACTCTCACACAATGCTCATTTTCTCTCCCCTCCACCTCCCTTCATTGAAGACGCTTGCTCTCAGGTCTCCAGTGCTTTCCATACTGAGTAAATAGGATTAAGACAGTATAAACACTTCTAATGACATACAAGGTTGCCAGGTTTTGCTGGCTACATCTTATTGGGCTTCTTGGGCTGCAAGGTACAAACAGACATCTCAAAGAACATCTTTTGAATTAACTTAACTAAAGCTGGGAAAGAGTTGAGATTATGATGGCCCTTAATTGAGAGGGAAAGACAAACAAAACTGACCCTAAACCTGCTGTAAGTCTGGAGTGCTTAGACAAATACTGCTAACCAAACAAGTCAATGAAATGGAAACCGTGGTCTTCAGCCAAACGTCTGGGTGGGAATAGATGAGGAATAATGTGTGGTTTTAAGTGCTCGAGGAAAATGTCCTGAGCAAGGATACAGTATCAGATCAGTGGTATCCTGAGAGGACCTCTGTGGCCTTGGGTTTTCAAATAGTGAGGACAGCAGTGCCTCAACATGTGATTAATTTGAAATGTCATCAAATACTAAACTTTTGTTCCTACTGTGTTGTTGAAAATGCATAAAAAAAAGGGGACATCCTGATAATACCATTTGGTTTGACGCTGCATGATTCCGGTTGGGGGGGATGACTTTCGAGAATGGGATCAGTCGCTGCCATGTCTAAGGATTCCCAATCCGAGGCAGGAATGAATGCCATTTGGCTTTGGCAGGCAGACGCCAACGGCTGACTCACCTTATGTCCACACGATGAAAGAGAGCAATGAGCTACAGATAGTCTCCGTGCAGCTTTGCCCGGGGTATAAATAGCCCTGGCGCCTGGCTGCTAGCCCTGCCAGGCCTTAGCGGGGGATCCTGGTGCTTAGCCATAGCTTAGCATAGCATGACGTTATTGGCCTGGAACCCAGCTGAGTGTAGCGGCACACCTGCTTCAGAGTCAGTGTGCACGCTGCTCAACAGAGCTGGAAGCCTGTGAGGCTACATATCCTGTTGAAGTATTTAAATCTGACACTTACAGCCTACAGTTCATTTGAAGTATTTATATAACACTTAGTGCCAGCAGAGTTGGCAATCTGTGTCCGGGTCCAGTATGGACTGGATCGTTTATTCCTCCACTAGGCTTGTTTGGGCCAAGCTGTGCTGTAGCATAAGGACTGCTAATAGACATTTGTTCAAACTCCACAACAGAATAAAGACAGCTGACTGTAATCTTTAGAAGTCTAAGTCTTTTAAATTATATTTTGTATTTCTCCAAACAGCTGCTAGTATGCTTTAAAACTTTAAAGCATTTATCTTGACATTAGATCTTGACTTGACTCACCTGATTATTGTTGTCAATATGAGGTCTCTTGATGGCCACAAAATGTCTAATCTTCCTGTTGGAAGCGAAATAGGAGTCTGTCAGTAATTCTGTTTTCTTGGAAATGAACAGCAAGCACGTTGGTCTGATTATTATTATCTTACCCTCCTTGGCCGATGACAGGTGTGATCTTCACATGTTGCTGTATACTGTCGCCTGACTTCTTCCTGGCGTAGTAAATGCCCTGCCATTCCTTCACAGACAACAGAGTCGTCACGCGATGGTACAGCTGCGTCTCATTTCACAGATTGGTAGATGGAATGATGGATGTGTGAGACTCACCTTTCCTTTTTTAATACAGGTGTTGATGGTGTCCAGCAGGTCAGCTCTGTTCTTGTCGCTCTTGGGGAGTTCGGTCAGTTCCTTCCCGATCAGCTCCCCCTTGTGGTAGCCCATCATCCGCTCAAACGCTGGGTTCACGTACTGGGACAAAACCAGGATGACGTATAGTTAGAGTAGAATAAAGTAATAAAAAACGCCTGCCCGCTGGTTACCAGCTTTTTCTATTTAATTTTTTTTTGCATATAGTTACCCTATACCTCTTTTTTTTTAATACAAATCCCATAGTCTACAGTAAAGTGTCTATTCAGGGACATCACAAACTAAAAAACCTATAGCTCCCATAAGGTTAGGCCTAGAAGTCTGGAATTGTATACATTGATTGACAAGATATTGAAGGTATGTGGTGATTTGCATGAAGCATGTCCAATCTATTGTTATTAAAATATGACTAATTATAGACCACAGCATGAGCCATGCTTGAACTGATGTAGATTAGCTTGTGTTTTAGCCACATGCTCAGGAAACATATATTCAGAAACTAGAAAATGCTACCTTTCAAATGCAGCCTTGTGCTGTACATGCATTTTGGCCTCACAGGTTTAAAAAAAAAAAAAAATAAATGTTTCCATGTAGTTATTTCAAAATAGGCAAAAATTCACATAAATGGTGTGTTAAAAAAAGGTTTTAGAATCTCGTTATATTCTTTAGTTTTCTTGCGTATGTATTATCTCTACCTGTATTATGTGGTCCTCACTCGTGATCTCCACAGCCTCCTGACATTGCTCCAAAGCGGTGAAGACAGAGTTACAAGCCCTGTGGATCAATAAAGCAACACAACCACTTTCTATATTTGTTTGTGCATGTTAATTTTACTGCATGATGTGTGTGTGTGTGTGTGTGTGTGTGTGTGCCTGTGGTTAAGGTGTTTTTTTCTCTGCTATACCTGAGTTTGAACTGGCAGCGCACCTCTCCATGTTCAATCTGTATGAGCTCATTGTAGCAGGCCGTCACACTGCTGTTCTCCACAAACCTCTGGAAACCAAACAAGGTTAAGTGTTGTTTGAAGCAGAAAGAGAGACAGGGGAATGGAAAATTGAATGAGTCAGGATTTACTCAGTAGCGACTTGTTTTGCAACCTCTTACGTCACTTTCACACCATCAAACACCGCCGACAATAAGTGCCTCCTTCAAACATAGGCAACATGCAGCTATTTTAGTGTCTGAACTCTCCTAGAGACTTTAATAAAAACAACATCTATCAGAAAGCCAGGCTAACTCAGTCAGTCTGCTAAAATCACACAGTCACAAGAGAAGGCAAGTTGTTGCACGTACTCTGCTAAATCCTGCACAGAGGAGAGGAAGAACAGATGGCTCGTCCTGGTCAGCTGGTCTATTCATTGACAGAAAATAATTATTACCATCTGAAACCACAATCATTTTTCAGAAAACATATTTGTAGTGGTCCACAGTTATATGGAAATGTAGATTAAATGTCCTGGACGCTTATTTTCTCATGCTGCTTCTTACTGTGAGCGAATCTACATTAACACAGTATTGTCAGCCAAAGAGTTGGTTATTTCACATTTCTTTCTGATCTGTGTGTGTGTGTGTGTGTGTGTGTGTGTGTGTGTGTGTGTGTGTGTGTGTGGGGCTCTGTTGGAAAAATGGTGATGTCATGTATCCTTCCATGCACCACATTTAAATCAGAATCTGTTGGGTTGTTTGACCACTCTCAATCAAATCTGATCAAATCATAATGATGAAATAATCAATGGTGGGAATTACCATAGGAATACCGATACTGATTATTAGTTAATGAAACCAATATTTGGAACTGACATGCATTAGCTATACAGTAAAAAAAGAAAATCTTTTAGTCAAAATTAACAATGTGGAATGTTACAAACTCCAACACAAATGTTTTTCTTTAAATGCTTTAAGCAATTAATTAATACAGTTAAAACTTTAAACTTAATACACAGTCAAAAAAATTAATTAATAAAAACAAACATAGCTTCCTGAAGTTATAACTTCAAACAGTTTGTTTGCAGGTGCAGACCTTACAGAGCTGTAGCGGAGCCAAAGTAGTGCACTTTTTAATGAATCAACTTAACTGGATATCAGTCAGATACAACAGTGTACAACAGATACAGATAATCTGCAATAATCAGCCAGATATTGGCCCCAATAATCGGCTAGAACGATTATTGGTCGATTCCTAACCAATGGGGCTGTGGCGATAGATAATGATTTAACAGATTTTTATTTAGATGAAAATCTTCGAGTTTTCTTTGATTAATTTAAGGCATTACTGCACAAATCATCTACAACACAGAGGATATAAAAATCCAACTTACTTTTGTGGCACAATGGCCAGAATAACTGTGTTTTCGGATGGCTTTGTCTCGCGGATCGACCTGGGAATGAAAGAAACGCAGAAATGAAAAGGCAGCAAGGAGTACGGGAGTTCATTTCATCCACACTTTGCGCACATGAGACGGGTCTTGGACTCAGGTACAGGTTCAACATGTGGGCAGATTGGGGGTGATGTCAACGCCACAAAAGAGGAACAGAACATTTTGGTGCTTTACACTGACACACCAAACACAACATGTGCTTCAGAGGTTCGGTCCCAAAGCCGCAATTGCTGGCAGGACATACAGGAAAGTGGCCCGGGGGTGGGGGTGGAGAAGAGACAGTGATGGAGGATGAGGAGGAACAGAGGGAGCAGATGATGGCAGACATCCTCATGGGGGATAGTGATATGAGGGAGGGGGGCTAGGCAGAAAAAAAACAACACTGACAAGGAAAAAGAGTGAAGGAGCAATGAGGGAACAGGGAGCAGCTGCCAAAACTGTGGTAATCAGGAAACAGGAGAGACAAATGAGTCTGTTCCTTTACTTGCGGAAATAATGAAGCACTTATAATAAATCACTCTACAAAATATCCGGCAGTGGCCTTTAGTGTTTCAAGGAACTTTGAATGAGCTAGCACTGTATCTAACAATAACGAAAGCCAAAACGTCTGCTAAATACATGACCGCAATAAACACAGCAATAAAGTAGTCTTAGCTAAATATGAAGACTATGCACCATTTCACAGGCTGAATACCAAAATTGAAAAACAAGGATGTATAAACATCAGTAAAAGCACTTTACAAATCTTGTAATGATGTCTAGAGGGTATTCACACAGCATTCGGACAACCATGGGACACACAGTAAACTCTTTGAGCCATGGGAATCCCCATTGAAAAGCTCTAAAAACAAGTCTTTTGTTCATAGATGATAAAAACTAAAAGAATTGTCAGCTTTTAGAAGTTATTTGTGATAATCAGTATGGCTCCGTATCGTTCAAAAGTTTTCGATACCAATACTTTGACTTCAATGCCGGTTCCTAATCGATACTTTTTTTTCATACCAATTTTATAAAAATCCATTTGAACAAAAACAAATGACAACATTACGGTACAAATCTTTTTTGGTATTTTTAGTTTTATATACAACAACACAGAAGCTTGAAGTAGAAGCTTGCTGCATGCTTATCGGCTCACTAACGCTGATCAGATTTACTCTTTAGGTACTGAAATTTGGTATTGAATGGCAAGGCATTTTTTCAATGCTTAACACTATGGAGGCCATTCGGTCGATGCCTAAAAATATCCCAGCCTTAAAATCAGAGATTTATTATTATTTAAATGGGAAGAAACCGTTTAAGAAGTACAAATTTGTGATAAACATAGGACTAGAAAAACGCCCTGAATAACTCTTGAAATGGCCATGCACACCAGAAAGTAACAGGGTACAGATGTAGCACAGACCAGTACTGCCAGTCTGAACTTATTGCGGTTATTCTACAATCAAAGGAGGTTTCTGAAAAGTGGCCAGTGGGGCTTTTTTCTGTGGAAAAATAGGACAAGAAAGAAACATGCTTCTGCATGTTTCTTACTCTCGGTTCCCCTGGGCCACCATCCAGCTTTCATGTCAACAAATAAACTTACAATTTGTTGTTCAGACTCACTCAAGTGCCACTCTACTTTAATGGCCACTTATGAATTGTGACATCCAGTGTCCACAGCTTCTTCTTCTTAAAGCAAAACCTTGACCTGAGCAGTTACCAGACTAAGTCAGAGTGCAGTCTCAGGTTTGCAGATGTCTGTGGTGCTCCCAGTGAACACCAGATGGCACCAACAAGCCCTCGACTGCAGAGTCCCAAAGCTTTTTACAGCAGAACTACTTCAGACAGACTGAACTCTGGACCTTCTTGTATTTAACTGGTTTTAGGTACAACCCACATAATTTAACTATTGATTGTTTTGTGATTGAAGTGAAGAATTACATGATCGGTGTTACTGGTAAATGATTTGACCCTTTTGGCAGATGAAGCCCTTTTAAACTCTTTATTTAATATCGAACATGTTGGTCTGAAAGCAGCAACAGTAAAGAAACCAGATTACTGTGCCAGTTCAAGTTCTTTAAGAAATAACAGTACAATGTGGTACTTAAAGTAGACATATTGGGAAATATGTTTTCTTGCTGAGAGATCAAAAGATAGATATTGCTCCCATGTCTGTACAGTAAATTTACAGCTACAGCCAGCAGCTGGTTAGCTTAGCTTAGTTTAACATAGAGAATGGGAACAGCTAGCTGTCTGAGGGCAACAAAATCCACAGACCAGCACCTCTGACTAACACATAACAAATTAGAAGGGCACTTGAGAGCGCATATCTTGGCCAAGGACAAATAATCTGTATATCTGTCACATGATTCAGATCTAGTGTGTAGATCTAAAATGTAGTGGGTTCATTCTTGGCCCATTCAACAAATTTACCAAGTTTCATTAAATTGCGGCACTACGTTTTCCTAATCCTGAAGAACAAATAAATAAAAACCAAACTGAAAATATAACTTCCTCAGCAGTGGTAGTTACGAGTTTTATGGGTGTTTGTGTGCCAGACTATATCTTGGTTGGATGTCTGTTCATTAGTGAGTTTTAGAGGAGCTGGTAAGTAGATTGCATTTACCTTTTGAGAGAGCCAGGCTAGCGGTTTCCACCTGCTTCCATTCTTTGTGGCAAGCTAACCGTCTGTATCGTCACATGTACTTTACAGACATGACTGTGGTATCAATCTCTTCATGCAATTCTCAGAAAGATTTCTAACTATTACTTTAAAGCTACAGTGCGTAGTTTCTTTCGCCCCCATGAAGAATTCTAAGTTATGACAACAAAACTGTTGGCGCGTCCACATGATACAAGCCTTACGTGATCGTCAAAGCACTTCCACCACTCCGCCACGCAGGTGCTAGTAGCCAAGGAGGACACTGGTAGGATGATGGACTCTTCAGAAGAGGTAATTATCTTCACAAAGTCACCGGATGACACAATCTTCTGAACATAGTCATACTGAGAAATACAGAGAGAGTTGTGTGGAGCTGAGTTACGCACTAAAGCTTTAAGCAGAGACGGTTTCAAACCAAGACTCCCCAACTCAGAGTAGTTTCCTGTATCTGGGTCACGTGGGCTCTGCCACAGCCAGGTCTCATCAGGAGACTAGTGGCAGGTCCTGAGTGTATTGGACCAACGGGAGAAGTGAACGTGAACACATATTATGAGTGATTCTTTTGCCCCATAGTTACAAAAGTAGATATTGGACCCCTTGTTCACAAGCCACATGTCTCCAAAACATTTTGATGGTAAAATTGCATTTTTCAGACGAGATCATCAGGAGAAAATTAACTTTGTGTAAGACCTGTTTCTGTCTCAGAACAAAACTCTTGTGAGAGCTGGCAACACAGAGAAGCTAACGTCAGCTAACGTTTGTGAACACCCTAAAAAACTAATCTCTGTCATGCTAAATATGTAATATATAATTTAGCTGTGTGAATACCTAATGTTGGCAAACAAAAATATTAATAAGTTATACAAATATATCCATGAGGTTCACTACACTTTCAAATAGGGCCATGCGTCTTTAGCAGACAGGAAGTGTTTACCGTTTCATACCAGTGGCGCTGCTCGAAATGCAGTATCTTTAATATAGAGGATCTTTGCTTTAAGCAACCTTTGTCAGAGGAGACATTCTGCATCAAAGACGAAACAAGAAACAACCACACAGAAGCAGCGACAGCAGACGCGCGGGTGAGGCTCACCTGCATACAACTTCGGGGTCAAAGTAGCGCAAGTGCCGTCCATCAATGACTATAATCTCATGGTGTTTGTCCAGGAAACACTCGACGGCAGACTCGGGCGTCCGTGCGATGGTACACCTGAACCCAGCACGTTCGCAGGCCCACCAGAAGGCATCGCTTTGGCTGTCCTCCTTGGCGAACACCAGCAGGACCTGAGGAGACAAGGAAGGAATGGACGCCTGGGTGAGATAGTGCTGCTACTACAGTGATAATTATAGGATATCTATGTTAGTAGGTCCCAATGACATTTACTACTCAGACAGGACATTCTCCAGAGCAGCAGACATCCAAGAACCAGACTTCAGCTGTAATATACACTTCTGACACCAAGGCTCCAGTCCTACTAGGGTTACTGACATTTATGGGCCTGAATAATACCGTAACTGCTCCAACTGCCAACCCTTTAAGACCTAAAAGATTTGTGATTGGATTGACAGCAAGAGATATTTAACCCTTAAACACCCACCTCCCTTTTGAGAGTAGACTATTTTTTAACATTAGCAAGACTCCATATTTTTAAGGTTATGCTTTGCGGGGCATTGTATCTGGAAAATTTTTACAACAGGGTGTAGATTTTGAAGACAACCACAATGACAATACTTTTGAAAGCGTGGATCAGCGTGCAAAATGTACTTTTTCCCACTGGCCACATAGCTAGTGAATGTTAAAATTTGACCAGCCACTCAATAGATTACTATTGTTTCTTTGGCTGGTGAGTGAAGCAAATCTACTGGCCACTTGCATATTTTACCAGCATTTGGCTGGTGGATGGTGCTAATTTGGTGTGGATTAGATTGATAGATGCATGAAAACCACAAGCATTTTGATTATATATCATATTAAGAACTTAACAGATGTGTCAAAATGTTAAAAATGAATGGTTATGAATCCAAATAACTTTTTTTAAACAAATATCAAAACCAGTGAAAAATGAGTGCTGGTGAAGTAAAGAAATCCTGCCAGCTAAGTGGTTAGCTTTGTTGTCTCACAGTAAGACTGTTTTTGTTTTATATCAAGTTTTGTTCTTGAAAACAATATTCATAGGACAAAAACATACTCTACTTTTCCTCCAATCCATTGACCCTCTCCTTCATATTCTCCCTCTGGACATATGGTCGTATGAAGCATCATATTGAACATCATGTCTTCTCCTTGAGAATTATTCCTTCAAAATAAACTGAGCGGCACGTAATCACAACTGAGAGCTCTGTTTTACACCAACAGACATGAAGCCTGCAGAGAGTGGACGCATGTTTTTGATCCCACACTGTGTTTTGACCACAAACACACCAGCCACCTTTGGTACAGTGGTGAGGAATCGCAACACTGTAAGAGACAAATACTGTCTCACACACACACACACACACACACACACACACACACACACACACACACACACACACACACACACACACACACACACACACACACTCTTCTGTTGGTTCAACAGTACTCAACTCTGCCTCGCAGCAGCATCTCCTCCTGCCTCCCTCTAAGGACAACAAAGGATAGAGTGACAGAGGTAATGTATGGAGGTGCAGCGGAGAGAGAGAGAGAAATAAGAGAATAAATGAGCGGGTGAAAGAAGTAGACTCCCCACACTTCTTGTTTTCATTTGACTAAAATGGAATGAGTCTCTGTCTGTCTGTGATTCAATTTTCTCCACAACCATTCATCCGATTGACTTCACACTTAGCGGCTGTATTGCTACGGACCGATGGGAATGCAGTGCTGATTGGGAACTTGAGATCTATGAGACATATTAATAGTGTGTTATATTCAACTTTAACCGTTGCACTGCCGAACGGCATGCTGGGTACAGCTCGCTCTCCGTAGCTTAAATTTAGAGCAGATGAAGAATGAGAGACCGGAGATGTTACATTGTAGCAAACTCAAAAAATGTCAAGCGTCAGTGATGCATTGTTTGCATAAAGAGCGCTTTTGTTCCCGGAAAAAGCCTGGTCCCAAACAGATAGCGGTTCACAAATGATGCGTATACTCTAGCATTGCTAGGGGACGCAACTATATCATTGCAGGTGTGTTGCTCAGGGCCCAAGGAAGCGCAGTGTCCAGTGGAAGTTGTTTGTAGGAGCAGCTCTCGAGAAATGTGCAAACAGCAATATCACAGGCCAAGCAATCAACCCGTTCTAAACAGGCACGTCTTGATCTGGGGACTGCGCTAGCAATTTAAAAATCAGGAAGACAGTGTTTCTATCTGTGAAGTCCTCCTCACCTGGACATAGCACAGACTGGACTATAGAAAAGAACAGGTGAGAACGGCAGAAGAAGATGTAAAAGAAGAAGAGGACAGAGGGAGAAAATAAGCTCGTATTGGTGAGTGCTTGTGAAAGTCCACAGTCTTTGATCCTGTGATGGCTTGTGTAACCATGGCACTGCTTTGTGTAACCATGGTGCTAACATGTGAAATTCCACACACACAGCACCCAGTCGACCCTGGAACGACGCCGGCTGCACAGATCTCTGACCTGCCACCCAAATAAGTCACCAGCAATGAGCCTGTTAGGAGGCGCTGTTTGTCTTAATACCCCAATTGATGTGCCAACCCGGTCTCACGCCAGTTTGTGAAATGGCCATGTTACTTTGATATATTGATTCGTGTACAGGTCATGATTTTCTTGTTTATTTTGTGTAAAGGTCACGATTTTCGAACGTGACCGTTTCACAAACTGCCATGACACTGGGCTGCCTTGGGGGACGCAACAACGGGGAAATGAAACGCCACAACTGGGACGGTGACAACAGGACGGACCACCACACGCAGGATGCAATCCCCAGGCGCAGGGACACGATCCACGGTCTCTGTGGAATGCAACAACGGGGAAATAAAACGCCACACACCGGCCACAACAATGGGACGGATGTGGTTAAGAAGAGAATAACGCGGAAAAACTGCAACACGCGGGACACGATTCCCGGTCTCCGGGGTGAAAGTCCTGTGTTGTTTGACCCATCCACCACTCCCATCCATCCTCCCTGTGCAGATTTTCGGCTTTTCAATACTACTCGCTACCGTAATTGTTCTGTGATTACGAAATAGGCTTCCCATTAAAATACATTACTTCAAAATTTGTAATCAGTACACAAAAATAACAACATTAATGTGACCTGTACATGAAACAATAGATTAAATAACGTGACCATTTCACAAACTGCCATGACACTGGGCAGGATGTGCACACAGACAAACACATTTAAAAACATGACTGCACTCTATCACACCGCCATCACGTCTGTCTTAGACACACACTTCCCTGGATGTGACGCACTGTTTATAACACGCAAATCAATGTATGTTTACACAATTACCTGAAGCAAATACATCATTTTAACTTACACTACCTTTCAAAAGTTTGGAATCTTCTGCCAGAAACTCTTGATTGTGTCCAGTCAGCTGTCTGAAAGGAATACTCTATAATGCTCAATCTTCTTTAATGCTTTCAGGTTGCAGGTAGCTATCTTTACAAATAGTAATTTTGTTTTGTTCATAAAGAACAAAACGCTGTACAATGGTTCATCCAGACTGACAATTAAAAGGGCAGAACGAGACAAAGATCCCTCTGAGCAATGACTGAATGAGAAGAGAAGAAATCAGCCGTCATTGGTTAAAGAAACTGGAAGCTTAGCATCAGAATGTGTGCAGGATTAAATGGGAACCCCATCCGGTTTCAGTGTCAAGTGCAGAATGATGCAGCCGATAACAAGCAGGAACAAACAAGCAATGTGTTGCTTTGGCAAAGCTCCTCTTCAAACTTCACAACAGAAATATTTTGGTAAAGGTCTTTGGGGGAAGAAATTGTTCCAACAGAATTCTCCCGTCATGCAACACTGTGGGAACTAAATAGAAGTTTTTATCATCAAATTCTTCTCCTTTTGGGGCCAAAACTATTTTTAAAATGGAAATAATACACTTGATGTCTAAATAATACTGTTTCTAAAATTGCCATTATTGAAGGAAAGATATTGATATAACAGGTGATTTTAAATTTTAGTGTACGTGTATTTAGCTGCACAGGCAACTTATTGGCTTTAGGCTGTGTATGAAAACAAGTAGTTAGTTGGCACAGGGACTTCTCCCTGAGTGATGCTGCAAGCTCACTCACATTTTCAGAGTTCAGAGGTTAATCCGCAATGTTTGTACATTCAAGCCAAATGCCATCTGACGTCAGGAGATTCCCAAACACAGAGAGACGTCATTTGGGCTAACTGGCTTTAAACATTTTATCTGAGGGAGTGTAACAGAGTCAGAGTGTGTCCGACTATTTGACGGAGGAGATCCTGTGTCAGGATTTAGGTTTTCATGTTGTTTACGAATAAAATGGGGGAAAAGTGTGAGTTTAATTTATATACAGTAATCCACTTGTCAATACAATGTTCTGTTGTGAAAGAACTTTGGAGTAATTTTGAAACATATATTTTAACTCAAGGTCCAAAAAAAACCTAAAATAAATCAGCAGCCATTTTGATAATTGATTAATTTTCACTATTTGTGGCTTTTTTTTTAGAGAACCAATGTCAGCAACCACATCAAATGAGCTTTTTTTGGCTAAAAAACAAAACAAAAAATCAAATCTGTCTGGAGCCTCTAAACCCATTAAAGCCTTCCATTTTGGGAAGATTTTATTATTATTATTATTATTATTATTATTATTATTATTATTATTATTATTATTATTATTATTATTTCAAATCTTCCTTTTAGGGAGAAACTTCAGACAGACCCAGCCTCTTGGTGGGTGGTTGTCTGACGGTGCCGGTTGGGGGTACAATGACTAGAAATAATATTTGTAGTAGTTCATGCCATAGCAGGGCATTACAGGGTGTAGCAGGATGTAGCAGGATGTAGCAGGGTGTAGCGGGGCACTGCAGGGCGTAGCAGTGCATAGCAGGGCATAGCGGGGCACTGCAGGGCATTACAGGGTGTAGCAGGATGTAGCAGGATGTAGCAGGGTGTAGCAGGATGTAGCAGGGTGTAGCGGGGCACTGCAGGGCGTAGCGTGGCACTGTAGGGCATAGCAGTGCATAGCAGGGCATAGCGGGGCACTGCAGGGCATAACAGGGCACTGCAGGGCATAACAGGGCATAGCGGGGCACTGCAGGGCGTAGCAGGGCATAGCGGGGGCACTGCAGAGCGTAGCTGGGCATAGCGGGGCACTGCAGGGCGTAGCAGGGCATAGCAAGGCACTGCAGTGAATAGCAGGGCATAGCGGGGCACTGCAGAGCGTAGCAGGGCATAGCGGGGCACTGCAGGGCGTAGCAGGGCATAGCAAGGCACTGCAGTGAATAGCAGGGCATAGCGGGGCACTGCAGAGCGTAGCAGGGCATAGCGGGGCACTGCAGGGCGTAGCAGGGCATAGTGGGGCACTGCAGGGCGTAGCAGGGCATAGCAAGGCACTGCAGTGAATAGCAGGGCATAGCGGGGCACTGCAGAGCGTAGCAGGGCATAGCGGGGCACTGCAGAGCGTAGCAGGGCATAGCAAGGCACTGCAGTGAATAGCAGGGCATAGCGGGGCACTGCAGAGCGTAGCAGGGCATAGCGGGGCACTGCAGAGCGTAGCAGGGCATAGCGGGGCACTGCTGGGAGTAGCGGGGCACTGCAGGGCATAGCAGGGCAAAGCGGGGTGTAGCGGGGCATTACAGGGCGTAGCAGGGCATAATCCGTCCATTCCTTAAATTCCCCTTTTTACTCCAATATTTTTCCTTTTTTAATCTGGAATCCATTTCTATTTCTATCCATTTCATTTCCATTCCACGTCATGCCATTTTAAAACTTTTTATTCAGTTTATATTTTCACAATTAGAGAGTGTAAGAATAACTTACAACAATGATAGCTTAAAACTAAAATGTAAAAAGAAATTGCTGAAATAACCGCAGGTGCCGCAGGTTGCACGCCTGATCTAGAAGATAATCTTGAAGTTTATTGATAATGAAAATAATCATTAGTTGCAGCGCTATTTCAAACCTGAGTGAAAGCTAGTGAGTGGACCTGGAGTTAAGATTATTTTGTCAAGTTCAAGAATGAACTTTAAAGCTAAAATATTTTATAAAGGTCCAGATGAGTTTTGCTCCATTCGTACTGTATCATACTGTATAAATCAAGCTGTTTTTCTTTTAGTACCCAATCCTCCTTTGGATCGTTAGACCATTGCAGGATTTTGAACATAAAGTATTCAAGGATTTAGTACATTGTTGGACTGCCAGATTGCTTTGAAGTTGTTAACTCTGCTGTGCATTGTATCTGGATTTCTTTTAAGACATATCATTCTTCTATAAAATGACCACAATAACACTAAAAATGAGACTTTAGGCTGCATCGTCAGATTAAATTTTATTTTCAATTCTGATTATTTTCTCCAGAAAACACAAAAACTGGATCCAGAGATTAGAAATGTTTTTGCCAATTCATTTTCAGTTGCTCCGCTAATCAATTAATTGACTAATAGTTTCATGTACATATTCATGTAACCTTTCTACATAGTGATTGCATCCTGCAGGGAAAACAGTGGATACTAAAAAGGTTAAAGTCGCAGAATGACTACTTCAGCTACACGTACGTGAAATTTAATGACACACATGTGAGTTACTTTACCTTCACTTATCTGTGCAATGAGCGAAACACATGAATCATCAGATAAGCTGAAGGAGGAGGTATCTGGAGAGCTTGAAACTCTCCAGGGCTGTGAGGCAGCAACAGTAAATGTCAAGGAAAACTCACTATATATAACTCTCTCCTGCAGAGCATTTTATCTCTCTCTTTTCATCTCTCCGTTCCATTGGAAGGAGTGAAGCAGGAGAGCAGGCGGGTAAGGTCATGGATCCGGCAGAAGGCTGGAGGTACAACTTTAGGACAGCTGTTTAAAGGTTTTATGGGGCATGAGACAAGGTCCTAGAAGGCTTTTTTAATGAAGACTGGTCCCTCTGACTGTTTGTACGCTGCCACATATTCCTGGTGCAATGTTATTTGGCAGGGTGGATAAGGAGAAGGAGAAGGGCGAAGGGATAGAGCAGGATACTGAACATGAGTGGCATGCCAGGTCTCTCACATCACTGCGCTGGAGTTATAACGGAGCTGAACTCAGAAACGCTTGGAGATCGGTCAAACCAGCACAGCTCTAACCCAAATAAAACCAAAGTAGGGCTGCACAATATGAGGAAAATATGTAATCTGCGTAATATGCAATTATTTTTGACTGATATTGCAACTGTGACATGATTCACAATATTGGAGGGAATGATTATTAAGAAATATTTAAAAAGTAAAAATGATTACAGTTAAGTACAGTTAAGATCTGTAGAAAACAAAGATTTTTTCTTAGGATACAATTTGTAGGCTGGGACATCTCTGCAGCCGTACACAGTGTTGGGAAGGATACTTTCAAAACATATACCGTTACATAATACAGAATACATGCCCAAAAATGTAATTTGTAATGTATTTCAAATGTGTATATGAACAAGTAGATAGATTTTTGTATTTGTAGTTCTGAACTGCATAGCCTATTACAAGAATGTATCCGCATTCTTGCTACCACAAGCTAATTTTAGCCCCAACAGCTCTGAGGGCTAGTAAATCAGCACATAGGGGAATGAAAGGTTGCATGTCAACTAAGCAGGTAGCTGCCTGATACAACTAAAAATAAGCAAGGTGACCAGTAAAACTACAGCAGTCGATCACCCTTGGATAACTAAAAAAAAAAACTTACTTTAACATGCTTCAGGTTGGAGGTAGAGTAATTAGGATGCTGGAAGGAAGTTGGTTGCTGGCAAGCAGAGGTTGCACTGCACAGTTATATTCATTCTCTCTGTTCTTTCATTAATGTGAAATGCTGTTTAAATTTCTAAGATAGAAATGCATTCCTGCCCTGGCTCTGTAGCTGGAATACAGTTACTTATAATTTGTATTCTGAATACGTAACACCAGTACATACAGTATATTCAGTTACTCCCCAACACTGGCCGCACAATACTTCATTTAGAATGGTTTGACACTTATTTGTAGAGGCAGGCCTCATGATATGATATAATCACAATAGTTTTGTCACGTTACAATATGATTGCGATTTGATACATATTGCATACTGTGATATATCGCAGTGTATCACCTTTATTACAACTTCTTTCAAAATTTTCCTAATTTCAAATGAAAACTTTGTCAACATCTGTTTTATCTAAAAAAGATACATTTCTCTGTTTGATCATCTCACTTCAATTTTACTGCGGCCAAATGGGATTGCCAAGCTGACAAACTGACAAACCCATATAATAAAAGATCAATACTTGGCGTTTGTGTCTACTATGCTGTATCGACTGTTTTCCCCTCCCCTAATATTTTGCCTTTAACAAATACTGTGTGCCCCCTTGCGATATTGCGCCCTAATTAAAGTAGCTGATTAATGAGATGGGAAAAGGCAGAACAGAGGAATGCGTTGTGGTTTCTGCACGTCAAGCCGCTGATGACCTCCAGGCACTTACATAAGGATAAATCTGACTAGCACATGTCCTAATCCTTAACCAAAGGATGAGTGCAGACAATCCCTGCATCAGCCCTACCTAACCTTGCAACATAGCCAAGACCCTGAGAGGCGAGATCCCAGCAGGACAGACACCACAGCATGTAAACAAGGTGTCTGTAGGCAACAGATACAATATCCTCTCAAAGCCATGGATCTAAAGTTAATGAAAGTATGCTTAGCTCAGCAAAACGGCCATACAGTGTAATATGGTTTATACTGTCAATTTCAGTTTTGGGCCATTTTCCGTTTCTTCAGATTCAAATAGATTTTCATTAGAATGATCCAATATTGGTTCTTTAAATACAAAATGGATCTCTGGATCTCTGGAACTAGACTGGGACTGCTCTAGCGTGTTCATGTTAAATAAAAAGTGCATTAATGTAACTGCTTTGGGGTCAATTGTTAAAGTGCTCATATTATGCTCATTTTCAGGTTCATAATTATATTTAGAGGTTGAACTAAAATAGGTTTACATGGTTTAATTTTTGTTGTACTACACATTGCTGTAGCTCCTCTTTTCACTCTGTATGTTGAGCTCTCTGTTTTAGCTACAGAGTGGGGCAGGTCAGAGGGAACCTTGTACAATTGTACAGTACAATCTCTTTAATATCCAAGGAAAATTGGTTTTGCAACTAAAATATCCCAAAATTGACATTAAGTCAATCAGAATCAGTGGCAATACCCAGCCCTAGTATTTATACATTTTAAGTCACGAAACAAGCTAGAGGAGATATTCTTCAAAGCATAGGTTCACTGTTTTTCAGGGATATTTTGTACTTAAAGACTAACTTTGGGAGATATCCTCTCTGATTTAGCTTCATATAAACATCTGAATACACTTTTTTGCACATAACTAATGCATTTTTGTCCGGCATCACTTATACTGGAATCACACTATAAAAGGATCTCTTAATGTCCAGTAGGCACAAGTAAAACCTGTTTCAGTTTTCATATTAGCACCTTCCTTTAAGTTTGTATTATTAAATTATGTAAACATCATCCTCATTGTGAGCAACTATGCTCCAAAGAAAAATTCCCGTATGTGTCTTCATACCTGGCAAATAAAGCTGATTCTGATTCTGATCCTGTGAAACAAGATAGGAGGTAAGTTACCACTAGAACGTTAATGTGACTGGGTTTCCTGGTGGAAAGCTCATATTTCCCAATGTGACCCGAACATAGCACAAGAGTGCAAACAGTCTAATTGGTCACTCCCTTGTTTAAATGGCAAAGTGAATGTAACTAAGTCCTGTATAAACAACTGGAGATTTAAAAGTAGGAGAGTTGCACTGATAACATTTTCATATCCTATTTCCATTCAAATGTTGGGGATTGTTTCATTGCTATAGCTGCATATTGAGTGCTACATTTCTATTGAGTTGAAGAAAACAAAGCATACCAATCTAGGGAAGTTACTAAAACCATCCTTATTATTCATGTAGAGCTGAAACAAGTCATTGATCGACAGAGAAATAATCGGCAACTCCTGTATGTTGATAATCAATTAATCGTTCCAGTAATTGTCCTTTTTTCAAAAATCTTACATTCCAGTGGTTACATATCAATGTAAAACTGATTGTTGGTCTTTTGGTCGAACAAAACAACACATTTGAAGACATTCACAGACATTTTGGCTCTGCAAAGTTGTAATGGAAATTTGATAGTTTGTATACTAATGGATTAATTGGTTAACCACTCAAATGCTCTGCAGATTAATCAATATCGGTATAATAAAGGTTGCAGCATGAAAATATGTCAAGGCAAATCAACCTGGTCAAATGCAGTTTATCAAGCAATACAAAAACACAACTTCTGGTGTTTGAACATCAGGTCTCCCAAAACATGACAAAAGTCGCCTGTTTCTTACCTGAATGGGCTCTTGAGTCAGTCTCATAGGTCCGACACATTCTTCTGTAGATGAAACCTGCAGGCAAAAAAGATGAGTGTGAATAGCTGTCACAAACCAAACACATAACACACACAAAGCAAAAAAAAACAAACACATAACACACACAACGCAAAAGAAGCTGGGAACACTTACCATTTCACCTTTTTTTTTTCTTGCACGACCTCTCTGTCCCTGTGGCACTTCACCACCTTTAATCTTCTCTCTTACCTCCCTCTTTGTTTTAGGAGTCCATGCAGCAATAACACAAGTATTTCCTTGTAATACAGAAACAGCCTCCTAATATAACAACTATCTGGGTTCTTCAACACAGATTTTCTGATTGCCTTTTCTTACGATTTAGACGTAGATAGGAAACATGTAGTAGAGCGGTCCACTGTAAACCTCTTTTAGAAGGTATTAGCAGCCATCTGCAAATTGAACTCACAGGTTTACTTGCATAATCCCACTGCAGGAGCATCTGATCTGTATGCATGTAAGTGTTTTACGCTGCCTGCCTGGGCAGCTTCAGCCGGCCTCTTAACACCATGCTTACACCACACTTTAAAACACACAATGAATCAGCATTGTACAGTCTCATAGTAGAAACTACTTCTTCTCTGTGTGTCATACCCAGAAATTAACCATCAGGGCTATTTTAGAGTGAGTAAGATATTTTTTTTTGTTAGAACATGTGGTTTTTGCCGCCGACGTGGTCGTAAACACGCACTCATAACCCAGTGGGGAATGTTCGAGATTAACTTCTCCTTCCAGCTGAAGACAAACATCCATGAGGAAAATCCACAAAAACAGAAAGAAAGGGGAGGGGGGATTTCAGGTAATTCTACTAGAGTCACAAGCTTCGTGGTAACGCTTGCAACGCACAAACTACCTAAGCCGCTGTATGACTAAAGCAGTGAAGTAGACACGGAATGGTGACTCAACCTAATGGCAGTATTATTTGTCAGTGGTAATTAGGGTGAAAGGTGGACAAACCTTAACCCGCCACTAACATGCATCTGGGTAACAGCCATCTGTGTTGCTTCAATAGAGCAATATAATACTAAGAATTTGCTGCATTTGTGAGCAATATTGTTGGAAAAAATAATGCACTGCACTCACCATTAGAGACAGTTCAGGGTATTTAAAGTTGACTACAACTGGTGATTGGCATTTAAGGTGATTTAATGTCCTTTTTTGTCTAGTGTTCGTGCTATTTTGTCTACCTTTTACAGATTGAATAACTGTTGAAGCACACACATACACACACACACACACACAATTGCACAAAAAACGCTCTGCGGAGGAGGGTCTGGCTAGTCCACATAGCATTCCAGGATGGGAAAAAAACGTGCTCTGGTTTATTTGCATTTTGGCGCTAAGCTCCGCATGGTGCCGCTGCCAAATAGCCACGGGAAGGAACTTGTTTTAGTGGAACATGTACATTCAAAAGTTGTTTTAGTCGTGCGAGAAAAAACTTAGATTGGACAGATAGTCTAGCTTGCTGTCTGGATTTATCCTGCAGAGACCTGAGGAGCAGGTAACCATAGTCCTCGTAAATCCACCAGAGTTTAAAATTCCAACACAAAGAAAGCGGAAGGTAACAGACATCGGCGAAAAGACATCTGGCGGAATTTCTCTGCGGCACCGGAGCAATCCCGCAAGTGGAACGTTGTGGATATAGACTATATTTTCATTAAATTGGAAGACTTTTTGTCCATTTAAACATTTTGTAAAGTAAAGAGCTACAGGAGTATTTCACAGTTTGGGCGCTTACATTAGGTTGCGCTGCAAAAATGTAGCGATTTGGTATAGTGATGAGGTCTAACGGAGTGAAGAAATGATGTTGATTAGGGGTAAATGATATTGTGTTTTAGCATCAACATCGCGATGTGCGCCTGCGCGATAGTCGCATCGCAGCACGTTGAGATGTTGACGCTAATCTTTTTTTTGCTGCTTGATAGAAAAGTAAGCTTTCACCGTTCTCCTTTTACATGATTATTACCGTCCGACCCTTCCCCTTTAAGACAGGTAGCCATGTGGGCAACGTGTGTATGTGACGTTAGTCCGACGGGGTTTCTTGTTATGGGAAGTGAGGCTCTCCGTGTGTAGAAAAGGTACCGTAGGCAGCAGCTGCCGCTGACACAGTGATGCGCAAAGTTTGATGGGTAGTCAGTGAAGCTACAGTAGTCAGTGTTTGATGTTCGCTGCAAATACGAACTAAATCACCTGATTAATGCAACATTATCTTCCGGCCATTTCCCCCGCAGAAAGCTGCTACCAGCCAGGCTAAAGCTAATATAGTTAACCTAAAGAAACAAGGGGTCCATCCGTCCCAACTAACGTTACGGTTCAGAAAAGATAACCCATGCAAGTTGATCTAGTAAGAGATGACCCAAGGGAGTGCTGAACCAGAGATCCATCAAGCCAGTAAGAGAGGCAAACAGCATCTAGGTGTTCAGTGTTGAAGGCAAAAAACTTGTGAGACAAAAAGATAAGAGGGAGCTAAATCGTTGTTGAGTGCTTCAGTGAAGAAAAGAAGCGCAGATTCTAAAGATGTCAAAGCGGGGTTGAGGGTTGAGCTTCATGAGAAAATGAGTAACTGTGTTTAACTTGAGGAGGACACAGCCAGATGTGAAACAGAACAGGAAGAAAGCAGTGGAAATGGGGCCAATACAGTAATTACTGCTAAAGGAACAATTTGGAGAGAGATCAGTCAGTGGAGTTAAGATTATGATGGAGGAAGTGTTGAGTGAAGCAATCATACTGTAGGAAACCATCACTTTTTAGAGTAGGCGAAAAAATCCTCATGGAAAGACAGGAAGGGGAAATAGGTGAAGGGAGATTTAGGAGTACACAGACAAAGGGACTTAGCCTGGTTGAGACCAGACCCTTCTCAGCTGTAACTGAGAAAGGGTCTGGGGAAGGTTCATTTACAGCCCGTTTCCAAAGGGGAACAAACGGACATTTGGAAAAACAGAAAACTGGGTTAAAATATGCAATTTTTCATTTCTTTTTCTGCTTTGACAAATTCAAAAATTGGACTGTTTTTCCAATTTTCTGTTTTTATTCAGAGGATCAGAAATTTAGAAAATTACAAAATTGCATCTGGGCTCCAATTATTCAATACGGCAATGATTTTATCTCCCTCATTCCGCCTAGCTACGCCCCTCCCCGCCCCCCCTCTCCAGCACAGCATCCAGACCTAAAGACAGAATGAGAATGGAAGATGTGTTGGAAGTTTCATGTATGGGCATCACTGAATAACCCATTATCTTATTACTGAAACCAACAGTTGCAAGCACCTCTGTTCTCATTCATTTTGGTCCATATGCAGTTTATGACCTGCATACTCCGCATAGTACGCATGAGGGTTAATCTGCCTCGCTGTGCCTTCTCTCGTCATTTCATTGTACACACTGGGGTCATCTGTACGAGTGCATGTCTGACACTTCTCTCCCCTAACCGGAACCCTGCCGCTCTCAGTAAACCGGTCGTCATCCTCCGTCCATACACAGAACCACTCGAGGCTGCCGCAGACGCGACAAGTTGATGTGTCCCTTCCTTCCTATTCTTGCATAATCAATCCTTTGTATGTTGCGCTCTGTGCAAAAATTGTACAATGACAAGATGCTTGCCCCCCTGTTCAGTCCAAGCTTTGTCTGTAATAAGTTTTGCACTTGTCATTTTTGCAGCCTTCAGGTCCTTTAAATCACAGAGAGAGCCACATAAGAGCTGAACACTGCCAAACACCAACAGCGACTGTCTACACCGACTGTCAGCATTACAATACTTACAGCTACAGTACATTCCCACTTCCATAGAACACAGCACGGATGTTTACGTTCCAACGGCACCTTTATAAACCTTTTGTGATATATTATCAACATTACAGGGCCACTACAACTCAAAAAATTTGCAATATCCCAGCTGTTTTACAGATTTTATAGGTCGAAACAGATTGATATTTGATAATATACATAATATATTTTTTCTTTATTTTTGATTACTGTTTGGTATGTGTGAATGCACCATCAGGATCACGGCTTAATTCCGTCGTACAATGTTGTGAAATGGATGAGACAGGTCTACTGTCTACTGATCAAAAAAGGTATTTTACTGTATAGCTGCAATGATTATGTCTTGGTACTACAGTTCCCATATTGGGGGATGTAAACAGGAAGTGTAATGTTGCCGTAGAGTCAGCGGGATTATTTGTTCATATTTGCTTACTTTTTGGCAAATTGGCATCATTAAAAGTACACCAAATTAGCTTTTAGTAGCTGCTTTTTATAACGTACCCATGGATGTACTGACAATTATAACTGGATTACTTTAATACAGAAGAAAACTTGAAAACTGAAATTCCCAGGCAAGTTCTGCAGTCTTAAGGACGTTTATTTGAGATGGACATCGGAGATAAAGATATTTTCGGGAAGTGTTGGGGCGTTTTCACCCATAGCATTTTGTGTGCACATGTGAAAGGGACTCAGACCCCTCTGGAACAAACCGTACTCAGACCTCCTCTCGAGGTGGCCTGAGTATGGTTTGCTTCAAGTCCGCATTGCAGTTCTCTTCACCTGTGAATTGTGCACATAACACACTTCCTGTTTGTTTCTCCTCTTCTACCCCATCAGAGCTGAAGTGGACCAGAACGAGAACTAAGTCCTCTTTCGAGTAAACTGACAATGTGAACGCAAAAATAACGGCGTCCCATTTCTGTTGGTCCACTTTTTGGTCCAGTTTAAGAGGACTTTTGGTTCCTTTAAAGACGAGTAAATGCGAGAACACTCTGAGTCACAATGAATCTAAACATATATGCATCACGTCTGTGTGTTTGATTTGACTGAGCTGTGTGTGATATCCACTGCTGCCACTAAATAAGGGTTTTGTTAAAAGGGCAAAATCAGCAGCCAAACTACAATAACTAACTCGCCATTGTTTTCAGAACACCAGCATGCACGTTGCCTCGCATCTCTCCCTCTGCACCACCACTTTAACTCAGTTTGTAAAACCTCTGACTTGGATCTTCAACTAATTGCTAACTTTCTAAAGCTTTTCTTGCTTTGGACCTGCCATCCTCTTGGAGTCATTCCAGCTCATTCTATTGTTTTTGTGAAGCACTTAGTAATGTTGGCTTTGAAAGGTGCTGTATAAATAGGCCTCTAATTACTCACTGGGGCCCAGGTATAGTACGTCATGCCATTGCATATACTGTATACACATTAGGATACAGATTAAACATTGCTTTCATTGTGGAGCCCCGCTCCACCATTTCTTTGTAATTTTATTCTTCAGAATGCGATTAACTCAACAAAGTTATATGTTTAAATGTATTCGTTTGAAGGTGTTTTCACTGTTTACAATGATGTTATATTATAAAGATGACAACTGAGTTTACATTATGGCTGGAGAACAGAAAGAGCCGTTTACACTAACAGGCCAATGTCTAATCATTTTTGAGTGAGTGACAAAGAGGGGTGTATTCCTCATCTAGACTTGACCCTGCCTGGCTCTCACATTGAACCTCAACAACTGTTTAAAAATCAGAAATTATACAGTATAACGTCATTGTGGCTTTCAATGCGGGGGTTAAATCTTCTGATCCTGTGCATTAAGTCCCTTTGATCTGTATCCTGCACCACACTGAAATGTTATTTGATTTATTTTGTATAATGCTAGATAAAGACCAAGCAAACAGCTTTTATCATATTGTATAACTTATCATTGTTCGCAGCAGGCCATGGCGTTCACGGGAATCACAGTCCTTGCAACAGACTTAGACTAAACTTCTCTTTATTGATCCTTTTGGGATGACTCCCGCAAGGAAATTGAATTTCCAGCAGCTTACAAGACATTTGAATAGAATAAAACAAGGCCTCTTCTGCACCCTGCAACTGGCATCTTCCTTATTCTTTAGGCCTCTTTCCACAGCATGAAGTCACGTTAAGCTCATACTGATCAACTGATATTGTGAAGTGTGTAAACTTTGTCATGTGAGCAGGCTTCCTGGCTGCAACCTTTCAAACATGATGTTCACGCTACCAATCATAGCACACTGTAGAGGACATTATTATACATAGTAACAGCAGCAGATTCAATCCCTCTTTTTAATTATGTTCTCTAACATTCACTGTTGACAGTAAGTTAAAATTCTGGTACAAAGCTCTCGATCCACCGGTCAATTTTCGATCCTCCTCTCACCTATGGTGATGAAGACTGGGTTATGACCAAAAGAACTAGATCTCGGGTACAGGCGGCTGAAATGGGTTTTCTTAGGAGAGTGGTTTTGCCGTGGCTCCCCACAGAGCTTTCGCAGTAGCGTACATAAGTCGCCTGAAGTTTATACTTGTGCAATGGTGTGTGCATCGATCTCTTTAAGAGAAAAGCAGGGCCAGCTTGTGTGTGTGTGTGTGTGTGTGTGTGTGTGGGGAGTGTGTGGTAGAGTGAGCGAAAAAGTGGTGGCAATTAGCTTCAGGAAGAGTCCTCCAGAGAGTCATAGTTGGCGAAACAAAGTGTCTCCCCTGTGCTTTCTGGCCATGGTTGGAAATCTGTAGCAGTAAAAGTTAACCCTCTCCTTGATTTCATGTTTTTATAGAAATGGAGAACCCGGAAATGGGTAGGGGGATAGGCGATGCTACCAAGCCACGGCCAAGCGGACCAATCAGAGTTGTTGTGGTGTGCGTCGCTGTGACATGTAGTTAAATCTTTTGAGAGGTTCACGTCAGGCTACAGCTTAATGTCCATGCATATGTACATACCAACGACCTCAACTTAAATCAGAAGAAATTGGCCTTTAGAGATGAGGCATCTCTGAAGAACTCAGAGTAGAGCCACTGGCCCTTTGCGTCAAATAAAGCCAGCTAAGGTGGATGCCAGAACCTCTAGGGAGGTGTTCAAGGCACGTCCAGCTGGGAGAAGGCCTTGAGGAACACCCAACTAAGACTAAGTGGAGAGATTAGATCTCCACCCTGGCCTGGGAAGGCTTCCCCCCCGGTCAGAGCTGGTTAATGTGGCTTGGGAAAGGGAGGTTTGGGTCCACTGCTGGAGCTGCTGCCCCCGCAGCCCGATCCTGGATAAACGGATGACGATGGATGGACGGACAAACGGCCGGACGGATGGCGCCAATGAGCTCCTTTACAGTGCTGCTAACACATTCTACTCTGCTTTATAAGATAATGTACACTGATTGTGTTTAGCCTGCTAATCCACTAAAAGTGACCAACACTGCTCAAAGTTCCTCGCAAAACATATAGGCCAATAAGCAGCAAGAAATTACACTACAAAAATGCTGAAGATATGTTTGTGCTGATTTAGAAACAGTGTCTCAATTACAAGGTAAACATATTAGCTCCTCATCAGAGTGTTAGCATTGTTATTGTGAGCATGTTAGCATGTAGAAATATTAACATTTAGCTCAAAGCCCTGCTACAGCCTGACAGCGCCAGCATGGATTTATACAACTGCAAAATGTCTCACTTGGGACATATGTCGGTTACAATTCTTAAATAACCAAATTTAATGTATACTTAAAGGGTATACTAATGTTTGATAATGTTAAATGTAGGGCTGCCAATCGATTAAAATGTTTAAATCAAGAATATTTGCATGATGGTCCACATAACTCGTGAATAATCACACATTTTTGAGCTGTTCTAAATGTGAACTCTCACTTCCAAAAGATATATATGTATATTTTCAATCACTCAATTATGACTCATTTTTGAATGAGTATCCAGGCTAATCCTGGTGAATACAATTCTGCTCAACTCTTTTAATATTTATTCATCCAATTTGATTTTGGCCATTATTCCACCAACTGTGTTGAATGAATGTAGTTTGGAAATCCCCCCGAAAATGTGCAGCATCTGAATATGTCTCATGAAATCAAATCCACAGTTTGAGGGACAGAACTCACATGCCCTTAAAACATTTAAGTGCCACCATCCCTGGTACTGATCATTCTGATGCACTACATTTCAAAACTACCAAAAAAGAGCATGGAAACCTGACTGCGCTTGATAAAAATTAAAACTATGCTCCAGTGAGATAAAATGCATGTAAACACACACCTACGGGAACTTGCATGTAAACAGTTGTCCCGGTCCAACAGTCTGCTGTCCACTTCACAGCCTGCATGACATTCCTGTTCTCACCCCCAATTTTAAATCCAAAACTCAGACTGCCTGTGTCCACACTCAACAGCTTAATCTGAAAATATTGCTCCAACCATATGCGTTCAGGTTATTGCTTCGAATTTGTTTTCATAAAGATCTCGATCAATCAACACTTAAACGCTGAAACAATAGTAACACTGGCAAAATGCTCAAAATGCTCAACATCGTTACTGATGACAAACAATGCAAATTTCCACACAAAATGGATCCATTTACAATCAGACTGTCTCCTTTTAAACACTGATAGCAGATTTTTCAGCATGCTCCAACAAACAAAGGCCTACATGGCCTGAGCAAGGCCTCTTAGCAGTTCAGGTGTGCCTTGATAGGTTGAGGTTGGGTCCCGCCCACCACTGACCGGACAGGATTTGGGATTGTTTTTTCTACACTGGCATTCAAAATGATGCTCACATGGAGGGTTAGAATAGAATAGAATATGTTTTATTGGTACAATGAAATTTTTCCGTAACTCACCCTCAGGAGTACACAAATAAACTGACAGTACACTTATAAAGGCAAAAGACACAGAATAAAAACAATACATATAGTACATGTAGTAAATACAATAATGAAAATCAGATATTGCACAAGCAGATGAAGATGGATGGATGGATGGAGAAATTGCACATTTGTATTTGCAGACAGACTGCTATTGCACCATTATTTGTTAGTGTTCAGTTCTTTTATGGCACAAAACACTGTTCATAAGTCATAAGTTAGAAGCAACAGATAATAGCCTTCCTGGCATTACCGCTCCCACAACTGTGTGAGAAGACATAAAGTACATTAATGTTTTCCAAGATTATTCGCACACAGAAACTGTAAGAAAAAGATAAGTTTTTCAGATTTTTCTGGCCTAATGTGGACGTACATGTTCTCTCGGACAGCACAAGGAATAGCTACATCACGTACCCTATATGATACTGCAGATGTGTGTCAATAAGTGTATGATGAGGATAAAGTGTATGAGAGAATACGATGCTTGCACTGCTCTGTACATCATGAAGGTTACGGGCTTTGCGTGCACTGTTGGTATGTACATATCATAGGAATAGAATGGGTAAAAAGAACGGCAAATAAGATGCCATTCGATGACAGTGGCCGATGTTCAAGTGTTGTTGTTTTTTTTAGGTTGGACTCACTAGAAAATGCTGCTATTGCAGCTGCTAATTCAGACAAGCAGCCACTGACTGGACCCTTGCATGACGTAAGAGGTCAAAGGGGGTCGTTTGCACGTGTGCATTTACATTTTATTTAGGGTCTGGCTTTGTAGCCTAAGTATTGAAATATTGTTGTCCTTGAGTAGGTAACTTAAGTTGCACATCAGGCTAAACGGGCTTTGGTTATTTTTCATGTGAAAGACGACTATATTAAAGGCTGTTTTATAAATTCACTGACTGTTCACACTCCTGCCGTACTGACCTGAGGGGTAAACAAATGACTTGTGCATATATACACACACACACACACACACACACACACACACACACACACACACACACACACACACACACACACAGGAGTGTGAGGAACACCATGGCAGATTATTCAAATTCTGCAGGGAATGCCATTTAATAATAATTTTTCTTCTTTGGAGAAAGAAGGGGGAACTGAGGAAGAGCTTAGGAACAGCACACGTACGCACGCACGCACACACACACACACACACACACACACACACACACACACACACACCTTAACTAATGACACAAATCTATAAAAGCTATTAAACTGCTAGACCTAAATATTATTGGGGTATTCATTTCAGCTGCTGATGAGAAGCATCCTGTTAGACTAAATATTTTCATTCAATCCAGTTACTCATATTGTGCCAATTTTATTCCATATTAGGACCAGAGGAGACACATATCATAAATTAATGAAATGTGAGAATTAAAGAGCATGGGACTGCTAGGGCCTCTGAAGGCTAAAAAGTATATTTATTACATAATACTTACTAAAAATACCAAATATTGTCAGTTTTTTAAACCATAAAGGTCCAAAAAGTATTGTTTGGCTGAATCAAATCGTACAGAAAAGGGTAAAACAACCATATAAAAGGTCTATTTTATTTTGTAAATCTAGGCCTGAATGGGTTAATCTATTCTGAGGGTCTGATGACAAGATCATCTGCTACACTACTTCTTAACAAAACACAGCTATATCCTCTGGGGTTCGATTATAAATATGAAGAAGTATCTGTTCACATGCTCCCTCATGAGAGAGATCCATCAACAAGTGAAAAGCACACTAAAGATATGAAAAGACGTGGACACAAGTCCACAACTTTATGATTTTTGTACTGAGGTTTGGATTCCCAAAATGAAAACTGCTGGCTGACAGACAATAATCATTCTTAGTTTTCACACTACTTTATTATTACTTACTCATTTGGTTTATTATGTTAAGAGCATCTCCCATGACAACTTGACTTTTGACAAGACATAAAAAAACTCATGGTCCACATATTTAAATTTTTTTTAATTTACATTTTTTTCTCATGCAGATTGTGTATTTGTCATCACAAATATAATATAATTACAAATGGAATTAGGGGCGGCCTCCAGCTCACCCAGTAAGAGCGTTCGCCCCATGTAGGCTGAGTCCTGCAGCGGCGAATCTGACCTGTGACCCTTAGCTGCGTGTCATCCCCATCTCTCCCCCTTTCATGTCTATCCACTGTCACTTTGATAAAGGGAAAAGCCCCCCCCCCCGAATATCTTTAAAAACATCCTAATGGAATATATTATATAGCGCTTGAATGTATTGAGCTATTAACTACATAAATAAATTGTTTTTTCCACTTTCTGACTTCATCGTTCTTACGTTAACAGCTTATTATGCTAGGGGTTTCCTGTGCAACAGCGACAATGTCTCCCACCTAGTTTGTTATACTTCTCAGCGTTGAAACAGAGCTGCCAGGGCCATAAACTGTCCTGTGTTGGAAAAAGAATTCAAGAGTTGTCAAACCAATGATGATCCTTTGACACTTGGCCCTTTGAGGCACACTTTCTCTGCGTTGTTGCTTAAGAACGAAGAAAAAAATTGGATGCACATGTTTGCTCATCTGATGTATTCTGTTTCTGGGAACTTTTGCCTGGGGCTGCACTTAGAGATAATAAACAATAGCATGTAAACAGGCTTTTATGTTTATGTTATTATAGCACACATGAGAGAGCAGGGATAACTTCACCTTCAGCACACCAGCATCATTTGTAGAGTTCGAGTTGTTCTTTATAAAACAAGTTAGGATGGAAACACTTCACCTCCTACAATTGATTGATTGATATGTAATGGTTTGTTGTTATTGTTAGCTGGTATTTCACTTTAGTCATAAGCAGATATAGGTGTTCATTAATATTTTTGTTAACAACTACAACTCCTCATGTGAGCGCCCATAGCATAGAAGGGGTATAAACAGACAACCAATGGCAACATAGTAGTCACCATAATATCAAATGTCGCCATATGAGAATTGTTTAACCCTTGTGTTGTCCTCGGGTCAAACTGACCCGTTTCAAAGTGTTTTATATCAGAAATATGGATTTCTTTCAATCAAATTGCTCAAAAATAACATTGATGATTCCATACAACATTCTTCAGGGAAAATTAATGATTACTTTCATTCATATATATTGAATTCTTTTTTTTTTTTATGGTTTCAAAACAATACCCGGACTAAACTCTGACATCATCTGTGAACCACTCAACATCCTCTGATCTCAACTGTTAGTCAAAATAATTCATAATTTCTTTTAACTTCTTTTAATGCCCTTTTAACTAAAGACTTGTTGAAAAAATGTTCATTTTCAATTTTGACCTGGAAGGACAAGTTCATGGTTAACGGGAAGACAACACAAGGGTTAAGATGCTCTTATATTTGCTGACAACTACAATATAGTCTGTTTATTAAATGTTAAGTGCTAATGAATGCTAAATGGGGTTAGGGTTATAGTAAACGTTATTTTTTGAGCTGCTGGGGTAGAACTTGACAAGCATCTGTTGTATTGTTTCCAGTCAAATGGGTCAGATCTAAGACTAACTGCACAGCATTTGCATTAAAGGAATAGTTTAACCAGTTAGCCCACCTTTCATTCATTGCATGCACCATTGGGGAAACAACGAGAGAAGCACAGTGATAGTGACATCAGATGTATAGAACATGTAATTATCTATTTCACACTGGAGTCTGCAGGGAGGGAGACTGAATGAACTCAAGTCATTACTTATTAAAAGCACCAACCAAGAAGGCCTCGAACAAACACACAAACACACCAACACACCAACAAACCGACAGGCCTCCTCACGTGTGCGTTCCACTCACGAGCCAGTGATGCTGCCGTGACTGTGCCAGCAGCATCACCGTTATTAAACGCTCCGGGCTGTGGGCTACACAGTACAGCCATACCTTGACGCTGGTGTGGCTGGTCTGCGTCTCGGCTTCGATGCGGATGTGTCCCCCGCTGTTCTCCTTGCGATCCCGGCACGAGTTGTTGCGCGAGTGGCGGCTCTGGTAGGCGATGACGGAAGGGATGGTCTCGGCCGCATCGCTCTTGATAAAGAGCCCGTGGAGCGTGGCCGCGGTGCCCTGGGAGATGGTGGTGGTCTGGTGCGGCGAGTTGGATTCGTCCGAGTCTCGGCAGTAGATCACCCCGCTCTGAGAGACGTGGATGCTGGGAGCGCAGCCCATACCTCAGCGGCGACGCGCCTCCAGAGCCAGATCCCAGACAATGAAGAAACACCGACGCGTTTGGGTACCAGCTTCCTGTCGTCCGCAGCTGCCTGCATGCACACAGGCTGCCGTTTTCTCCGGGCATCGGCTGCGGGCTCGAATCGCTCTTTCCTCCACACACCTTCGTTTGAGTAGCCTACATTAAGGAGGGGTTGGGGGGGGGATTGAAACCTGATGATTTTGCTGATTGTTTAATGCATGCGAGCCGTGAATCCGGTTCCTCCTTAGGCTTCGCTCTATTGCAGGATCCTGGATTTCGATGTCATATTCAGGACAAAAAGGTGTTTCAGGTTTTCACTGATGATGGCCTGTACCACCAGCTAGCGCGATCTATAAAATGACCCGGACTAATGAATAAAATGACTAAATGGACTAAACCACCCGGCAGCTCCTCATAACCTCTTGCTTTATCAGGCTTTATCTCACCGCTCGTGCTCTGTGACATGCTTTATAAAATAGTCTTTACTTATTCTGCTTGCAGATCATTGGCCACGGTCCATCTCCATCTCTCTCTCTCTCTCTCTCTCTCTCTCTCTCTCTCTCTCTCTCCCTCTCTCTTTACATCACACTAACATTATATCACTACTTTCTGTCCATCATGACCCTCTTCACCTCCCTTGAGGCCTTGCCCTGACTCCAGGGGTCAGGCTGAATGCGATTAACGAAGCAGTGGAAGCTCGATGAAAAACCACTTCCCACCCTTCTCTTTTAGCTTCTATTTTCAATTAGATTTATTGATAAAAAGATATTTAGATAATCAAATTTGTTCTGCCATAATTGTGCAGCAATTGTGTGTGTTTGTGGTCGTGTAGGTTTCAGGCTGACCTTTGACATCTTACCCTTGACAATGCTGTTAGGAAGATATTTGGTCAATTAATTGATTAATTGTTCTATAAAATGTTAGCAAATATAAGACTTTATAAAGCAGATCCCACAAGGGCATAGAATAAGTCAAAGGGCGTTTTCACAATGGTAGTTTGTTTGCTTTGGTCCGAATCAGCTGATGAGTTTGTAAACTTGGGAGTGATCTCCCCTTGGAAATCCAGTTTGCATTTCATACCTGGAAAAATCCAAGCGTACCAAGATGCGCCACTACAAATCACACAAGAACATTCCCTCCGCTTATTGGTGGGATGTGTATGTGACGGGAGCAAGAAAGTAAATACAGGAAGAAGGTCCTGTGTGGACTACTGCATACATCTTCAATTTACTTTCAATTTTATTTATATAGCGCCAAATCACAACAACAGTTATCTCATTGCGCTTTTCATAAAAGAGCAGGTCTAGACCGTACTCTGTGATGTTATTTACAGAAACCCAACAATTCCCCACGTCTTACATCTCCACGGTCAAATTTTATTTGATTCCATTGAAATAATCAGACATTGTTTTGAGAGTGACGTTACTACGTGACTTCTAGTAGAGCTTGGCGCAATATGAACAAGAGAAATACAAACAAGCCAGAATGTCTTTTGCACCTATACCAGAATGATAAGTGGTGCTGCCAGACATTTTTGCAGCGCTGACACAGCATTGTGGACTATCTTTTTTCAAATGCTTAGCTAAAAAGATCTGACAAAAAATCTACAAGAGTGCGAATATTGGACTGACATTCAAAAAACATGACAATGGATGTCACTGTTGCTCGGTATCTGCTGATAGCGCTAATACATAAACATTCACCACATAACTTTAAAGACAGTGCTATGTTTACAGGTTGTTTCTGCTGCCCTCAAGTGGCCAAAAAAAATAATCAAATACCCTCGACTGGTGCCAAGACAAGTATTTTTTCACATTGTCAAACCAAGATTGCTTATTACTGATTTATAAAGTTTTAAAAATGATGTATTAACCATTTATAAACTTAGTTACAATGTGTAGGCCCTTTAGAAAGTATTCCTTATTATAAAGTGGCACTTGAATTAACTTGTATCTAACTTTAGAGCTGTTAAATGTCTCCTGTACATCTCAGGGAACACTGGATCAACGTGCCTCCCTATAGACACAGTTCATCTGTCAGGACATTATGTGTCAGATATTTATCTAAACACTTATAATGTAATATTTTCTACCCTGAAACAAGTAAGAAAGAAGTATTTCATCACTGCAGGCCTGGCTTGTGTGCAGGTTGGGATTTTAGCAAAGCATACCATTTCAGTGAGTGATACTGAGAATCACCATCAGAAATACTTCATCCACAGTTTAACCACATAAATATAGAGAGTTGATTTATAGACTCTCCGGGGGATCCCCTGAGACAGATACTTTAGAAATAACAGCTGGAAAAGTTGTCTTAAAACTTTCTATGACTCCAGTGTACAACGTGAAGGAAGGAACGATCACAGAAGTGGAAAGTAAGTAAGAACTAAGAAAACGCACTCAAAAACTATTCTAAGATACCAGTTTTATACTACTTGAGTATCTCCATTTTCTGCTACTTTATACTTCTAACATTTCAGAAGGAAATAATGTACTTTTTACTGCATCACATAACAGTCATAACTACTTTACAAATTGAGATTTTACAGACAGAACATGTGATTTGCTTATAAAATGAGTCCTTAGATTAAGAAATAGCTCCACCTCGACCAGTCATACGACATTAAGAGGCTAAAAATACTCCAATGATATGGTATATTATAGTTTAACATTGACAGGGGCCAATGTTTCTACAGTGAGTATAGGCTACTTTTACTTTTGATACTTCAAGTGCATTTTGCTAATAACACTTATTTTTACTTTAAGAATCATGCAGGGATGTTACTTATACTGGAGTTTACACAATATGATATTGTTACTTTTACTTAATTAAATGATATAAATACTTATTTCACTTTTAGTATGAACTAATTTCACTCTAAGTACAAACTTATGTCTGTGTGGTTGTCTGTATTCGAGAGCACTAATTCATCTTCTTTAACACTTCAGCACTATTAAATGATCTCCTGTTGAGACTGCAGACAGCCCCCTGGTGGCAGGCCTCAGAGATGGCAAACCACAAATTTCAGCAAGTATACACACACACACACACACACACACACACACACACACACACACACACACACACACACGATGAACTATGAACACACAACACACTTAATTAACTAACCTCGATAATGATATTATATGAAATGATACAGTACATAATAATTTTCTAGAGTTGAATTGATGCATATCTTTAAATATTTCTCAGTCCACAGAATAAAGCAAATATACTTTCAGCAATTAGGACTATATAAATAAGGAACAGCCTGATTAAATATAAATATTTAGTTTTTTTAAATAATGGGAGACAGCTTTGCTTTGTTATAGGCTCTAAAATAGGCTGTTGTATTTTTTTCATGCCATCTCTACACACTCTCTCGTCCACTTTCTCTACTTTTTTTGTAGTCCTTAATGATTAGTAGGCTAAGTTATAAGCAAGAAGTGTGGCAGTGGTGTGTAGTCTTTTGTTAATGATTCCAAAAATGAATTAGGCCTATTAAAGTTCAATGAGAAGCGTATATTGCAGTTTTTTCCACAGAATTAACTAAGCAACACTTTGTTAAAGCTCCTACCTTTTGTGGTCCATTGGGAAATAAAGCCCTTTCCTCTGATGATAGTCCACTCATGTCCACGGAGTTTGTGTCCTTCAATATAAAATCAAAATAAAGAGTAACATAAACTGTTTACACCAAAAATATGTCTGCAAAATAGGCCTACTGTATCTAACAGCTTTGTTAATAGCTGCCGAGATGTCCCGCAGGTACCTCGCGGTGGATAGATAGTCCGATTTCGGCCTCTGAACTTCCAAACCCTCTCGGTTCAAACGGCACCGTGCGGCAGGCTCGGTGTCCGTGCGGCCCTAGTGTCCTCACCGTGCGGCAATGACATGGGAAGAAATACAAGTCTAAGTCCTGCATGGAAGTACTTTGTCAAGTAAATGTTGAGTGTAGCCTATTATTTTTGGCCAATTGTTATTATTGATAAAGTGACATTTTAAAAAGAAAGCTACAATATTATCCTCAAGGAACAGTAGGCCTACTGCTACTTTAAATAATGTGTACTCAAATACAAGTAGCCCAAAAATGCACTTAGATAAAAGTTAAAAAAAAAAAAAAAAAGTCAGTGAGTCAACATTAGCTTAAAAGGGAAAGGGAAAAAATGGTTGAACTATCCTTTTCAGACTCTGTTTGTTTTTGACAGCACAGTTCAAGATCGACAGGAAAAGAGGGAGAGGGAGAGAGAGGGACGACATGCAGCGGAGGGTCAAGTTACAAGTCGGAGTCGAACCGGCGTCCAGAGAGGACTGCCATCTGAACCCGGGCCGTACGGTGCCTTGCTGAAGGTATTAGTTAACAACCACTGTCCTCGGTCGTATTATAAAAGCAAGAGTCAATAAAGATATCACAAAGCAGACAACGCACAGCAAACTGTACTCCAGCTGCAGCCACTGACACACACATTACAGCACAAAGATAGTCTGCAATTTCTGCACACCATGAGCGAGTCACCTGTCACAACGCGAGTCAAAGTCCTCTAAAATGTGCTCCAGGTTCAACTTTTTCCATTGCCAAAGTCTCCTGAGTCTCTCTGTTCCAGTATAACCCGCAAATACTCCTCACTGAAGGCAAAAGTTCCTCAGTGAAGTGAACAGGATTTTCTGGTAACGTTAGTTTTTGGTTGCGGGACGTTTCTGAAGGTTAGGTTTTGGTTCTCTTGGAAAGTTTTCTTTTGGTTTAGGGAACGGTAGTTTTTGGTTACATCGGACGTTCCCAGAACATGGCAACCTTTAGGGAACGTTCCCTTAACTTTCAACCTTAGGGAACGTTCCCTTAACTTTCAACCTGTAGGGAACGTTCCCCTAATGTTGTAATCTTAAAGTTGTAACCTCTAGGGAACGTTTGTAACCTTAAAGTTTTAACCTTTAGGGAACGTTCCCCTAATGTTGCAACCTTAAAGTTGTAACCTTTAGGGAACATTTCCCTTATGTTGCAACCTTAAAGTTGTAACCTTTAGGGAATGTTTCCCTTATGTTGCAACCTTAAAGTTGTAACCTTTAGGGAACGTTCCCCTAATGTTGTAACCTTAAAGTTGTAACCTTTAGGGAACGTTCCCCTAATGTTGTAACCTTAAAGTTGTAACCTTTAGGGAACGTTCCCCTAATGTTACAACCTTAAAGTTGTAACCTTTAGGGAACGTTCCCCTAATGTTGTAACCTTAAAGTTTTAACCTTTAGGGAACGTTCCCCTAATGTTGCAACCTTAAAGTTGTAACCTTTATGGAACATTTCCCTTATGTTGCAACCTTAAACTTGTAACCTTTAGGGAATGTTTCCCTTATGTTGCAACCTTACAGTTGTAACCTTTAGGGAACGTTCCCCTAATGTTGTAACCTTAAAGTTGTAACCTTTAGGGAACGTTCCCCTAATTGTCTTTTTTAAAGTCCCCTAACCTTTAACAAACTTGGTACCAATTTTATTATTACTTTAAACTGCATGAGCAGGAATGAATTATTATATATTAGCAGGAATGAATGACTGAACAGGCAAACTTGATTTAAAACTTTAATATACAATATAAAATTAATAAAATACAAAAAATATAAAAAGGCATATACACATACAATATATATATATATATATATATATATATATATATATAGAGAGAGAGAGAGAGAGAGAGAGAGAGAGAGAGAGCTCTATGGTTTTGAAGGCTAAGTTTGATATGTCATACTAAGAATGAACACGTTGACAAAAGCAAGACAAATTGCATTATTTACCCTTATACCCTGTTTTTTCTGATCAAAAATGTTGACATTCCTTTGATTATTATGACCAACACATTTCAATTTACCGTCTGTGTGGGGAAAACTTCAGCACTTGCCCAATCAAGTCCTCCGCGTCGGGGACGTTTTTCTGGGAGGCCGCTAGAGTAGAAGTCAAAATGAAGCAAAGTCAAATTCAAACCTCTTATCAGCCATATATTAGCCATATTAGCCAGACCCAGCATGCACCTGTTGGTGACGTGAGTCAATATTGTGGGTTTGTTGGATACGCGTCACTTAGCCTTCTCCGCCGGGTGGAGAGTTAAATCAGTGACGGCAAAAAGGACGTTAAAGAGATAGAAACTTGCTATTGAATGTTCCTGCACTTTCTGTGAACTAGAACAAGACACAATCAAATACTTGTTCTTTCACTGTATGGCTACTAAAACATTTTGGATTGATGTTCAACATCTTATAAAAAGGAAAAGTGGGCAATCAATTCAATTTGGGGGATAAAGACATTATTATTTGTTTTGAAGGCAATGAGATGGATAAAGATGTTGTCTATTTTGTACAGGTAATCTAAAACTGTCCTTCAGGCTTTGAGTGCTCTGTAGCGCCTCCCTAAGGGTAACACAGACATGATGACAGTAATTGTTTTATTTCTTACTGCACTGTCATTTTTATTCATATATGTCATACCGGTCTTATTCTATTTCAGCTGTTTTTATATTCTCTTTAGTGAATGTTTTTAACAGTTTTAAACTTGTTGCCACAGAAATAAAGCTGCCTTGCCTTGTTGATTAATATATGTGATGTATACTGTGGATGAGCATTTAAAATACAACCCATAGATATCCACAGCAAAGCTTCTAAGCACTGTTAGGGCTTCCTGTCCAATGAGTTCATGTATTTTCTTTTTTCTCTTTTCACGTGTACCGCAAATTAAAATGGAAATGATAATCACAGATGAGCGGCATGTCAGAACGAGAGTTGTGACTTTGTTTTTACATGATAAATTGTTTCATTTCATTGTTTCATTATATTTTTTTACTTTTTATTTTGTAGGATATCAAATGTGCACCTGAAATGTGCACATTTGCAATGCAAGGCCCTTCTGCACAACCTGTCCATCAATTATAAAAATAACAATAATATACTATATTATAATAATAAGATACTTTTCGTTTGTGTTGCATTTGTTTTATTTGTTTATGCAGAAGGTTTAACATTATAGATATGTGATAGTTCTAGTGATCAGCATAATATGTTTAAGTGTAAAAAAAAGTTCTATTAGAAAGAATGTGATTCCTTTCTAGGCTTCTCAGCTGGCCAGCAGAGGGCAAGAGAAGATAAGATTTGATCAGCTCCATTCAGCTGTGTTTCTTCTCTTTTTTTACTTGTCCTGTTCTTCTGTATCAGAAAATGAAAAAGAGAGGATGCCTTAGTGTAAAAGGAAGGGAGAAAACACAACAAAGAGACACAAGTGAAGACTGTCTGGATGAAAAAGCGCGAGGCAAAAACAAAGGATTGCAGTCTCTTCTGCTCAACTTGCAAGAATGTGTAGTTTACCCTGTTATGACATAAGCAGGCCTTTGTTCTCCTAAATCTGAATTATGCATGGCTGAACTGAATCCGTCTTACACACACACACACACACACACACACACACACCTTGTGTTACACTTTGATGCACGAGGAGGCTTTCACACTTGATGTGTTTGTCCGTATATAGTCAACATACATGACGTGCGAGGTCATGAAGCTGTCGCAGACCTTTCTCCCGTGCATTCAAATCAGCTTTCTTGTGTTGGTGACGGATTTGTGAAGTGAAGAAAAAGTCAGAGAAACGTGCAATTTGTTTCTGACGACAGTGGTAGTCACACTTCTCGTTAGTTATGAGAAAAATGTCTAAATGTTCAGAGGAATGCGATGTTACAGATGAAGGCAGTATGCAGACGTGAAGAGCAAAATTGATATAATTGATGAGGACATTTGATGTCTGAATTTAAAAAACTCCATTGCACCCTTATTGTTCAATCATTTATGCTCACTCATTTGCAGGATTGCCTTTGGATTTTCTCCACTAACTCTGCCTACAACAGCAGTTATCTGATTTATTTCTCTCACAGGGTTTATTGTGTGTGTGTCTGTGTGTATATGATGAACTGCCATTACAGTACTTTCATTCGATTTTATCCATTCATTCTCCCGAATGGTGCAAATCCTAAAAAAAAACCAAACATCTGAATTTATCCTGCGAACATATTTAGCATGCTTGTTGTTTTTAGTGCAGAACTCTGCTTTACTGCCTACAACTTCAACTTTATTGATATCAGACAATCTGACACACAACAAAAGAAAATCCAGATCAAGTGGAGCACTGAAAAAAAGCACATGGAATACATAGATCACATAATATAAAGTAGTTAAGGGTCTACAATCCATCATTAAGGTGCCAATTATTCCATCATAAAGTACAATAAAATCCAGTTTCAAAATACAGACATCTATTAAAAAACATTTTCAATCACTAATCAAATCTGAGCAACAAGTACAATCAAAAATAAAACTACAAAAATCCCTACAAATCTAAACCAGTACAATCAATGACCAACAATCATTCATCAAGGTCGATAATGTTTCAACTGATTCCAGCAACAAATCCATGACAAGGAAAATGGAGGAGTGGATGCAGTAATTTTATAGCCTGAAAGTGCTGAAAATTGTGTATACAATACACGTAATTCAATAAATGGCCAAGTAAACGCTGCATCGTGAAACCCAATCACATTCATCAGCAGTTACTTTAATTGCATTGCTTTGTCTTGCACCAATGTATTTTTTTTTATCTTTATCTGCACAGATTCATATTCATCTTGTTTTGTTGTTATATGTGACACATATGAAGTATATAGTGACTCTCTAAATTTGTGATTTTTACTTTTCTTATCCACCAAAGCAGCTGGAGGTCAGGACAAAGATAGTCCAAGATATCCAAGCAGTTCCACTACCGGGATGGCTCCGATGCTTCAAAAAAATAGAGCATTGCCATCTGAAAAGTAACAGATGAAAACATTTTGGTTTTGGTTGCTTTTAAGATACATTTATTAGGTTTTAGTATAAAAGATGTCAGATGGAGGACACCTAAAAAAAAAACAACAAGTCCTCTAATCCATACGACTATATAGGTCGTTTTTTATCACTAGGGGTGGGGAAAAAAATGGATACAACATAGTATCTTGATATTTTCTGTGGCAATACTGCATCGATACACAGACGCTAAGTATCAATCTTTTATTATTTATGAATTATAATAGTTTTTCCGCTTGACAATCCCATTTTGCAGGAATAAAATTGAAGTGAGAGGAACAAACAAAGAAATGTATCTTTTTAGATAAAAACGGATGTTGACATAGTTTCCTTTTGTGGACAACATTTGAAATTGGTAAAGATTTGAAGGTGGAAAAAAGGTAATACATATAGGTAAAGTTTGAAATCGCAATAATATCGTATCGTGGCGCAAGTATTGTGATGATATTGTATCTTGACAATATTGTATCCTGATGATATCGTAGCATGATGATATCCTATCGCGAGGCCTCTGGTGATTCACACCCCTCATTCCTAAGGTCTGTTACGACCCACAAGAGTGTTCTCTGTCCTCATATCCCAACGACACAACAGTCACGGTTTTAACCCTCTGAGGTCAAAGGGCATTGCATTTACCTTTTTAAGGTAATTGCATTTAACCGATCCCCATGTGTTTCATATCAAAACGTTCAGAATAACCTCTTTCCCATTGTGATGCCCAACATCTGTCCCAGAGCAATGTGTAAAGAGATGATTTGGCCCTCAAGCTGAAACATCTTTTGAAAAGAAACATTAAGGTATGATGTGTTAAAATGAGTTTTCCAAAGTTTTTAGGTCCAAAAAAAAAAAAAAAAAAAGAATTGTCTGAAATGAAATTTTGCAATATCGTTTTTGAGTAGAAGTTCTGTCAAACATTGCTCGAACGCGCCAGTGCGCCTTTCGTTTTCAGAGGGTTCAGCACGGCGTTGATGTTGTAATACAGTCGCATTCTGGTTAGGGTTAGGCACAAAATCTATTTGGTTAGGTTTAGAAAACGATTTGGGTTAAAATCCGATGCTACATTACTTTAAGGCATCCCTGAATCTATCGCAGAGCCCTTTCTTCCTATAGACGAACTATGCAGATGCATAGGGGCCCCCAAATAGCAACTTGCCTAGGGCCCGACAAAAGCTAAACAACCCAGACTATCTATCTATCTATCTATCTATCTATCTATCTATCTATCTATCTATCTATCTATCTATCTATCTATCTATCTATCTATCTATCTATCTATCTATCTATCTATCTATCTATCTATCTATCTATCTATCTATCTATCTATCTATCTATCTATCTATCTATCTATCTATCTATCTATCTATCTATCTATCTATCTATCTATCTATCTATCTATAAACCAATTTCTAAAATTTCCCTCCGCTCCGTCTTAACAGTTTTATTTAAAAATAATTAGGCTCTAATTTTTTTGTATTACCCACTGTCAGAGAAAGCATGCTGAAATAAATACACTTGTAAAAAAAAGGAACCGATTTGTCCTATAATATGAATCTCATTGAAAGCACAACCGAGCATAAGTGGCACTCATGCTATACCGAGACATTTTTGTCCAAAGAGCAGCAACTCATGCAGATGTGAATACTTCCTCTCGCAAAGCACATCAGAAAGCTAATTTGCTTAAAGTGGACATTAACTGTGTCAGCGCCTGCTCCGCTAAAAGATCATGTAAATAACTTCCAGAAAAGGACACAATGGGGAGCATCTGATTTGGTGGAGCCAAATAAAGCTTCGTCACCAGTAATGGATTCTGCTATTCAGCCAAACCTCTCAGGGCTACAGGACCCCGTTAAATGGTCGGCATCTCTGCAAATTTACCCACAAGCCAAATAAAAACATCCTACGCACATCGCTTTAAAAGGCAGAAAATAGTTTTAATGAGTGTTCAAACAGAGAAGGCCTGTATGGAAATTTCAAAATAGGTCAGATTAGTGGACATAATAAAAAGTGTGTCTGTGAATTCCAAAAACATTAAAGTTGCTTGTATTTTAATATAAATCATGCCATAAAACTGCTATATTTGTTGTGATGGAAAACACTTTGGCCTTGTGAGCAAATAGGTTTCTGCAAAACCCATCACGTTGTAAAGGGACATATATGACGTGTGACATACTATTAATAAAAATAAACAACGTATTAAACCTATTAAAGCCTGCACAGTGTAATTGTTGGGTTTACTTTCTCTATCTAAGGTTCATTACACCTCTTATCTGCTGAGTGGTTTTTCTACATCCGGTACTGTCTACACACAGTTTACATACACACTTGATTTAAATGCAGTGCACACATAAATGAATGAACTGAAGATGTAATTTGGTTACATTTTAGAGTCCCATGAAGTATACATTTGTATTTTAAATATGGAGTGCAACCCAGCTTATACTCCAAACTGTTATTGGACTTAAACTAAAACCGTGTCTCTCTGAAAGGGCTGCAGTGAAAGACACTTAGTCATTATCTTTAATTAACGACCTGTGTCCTGTAAAATCTTGGTTTAAGAGCCAGACTCAGCAACTACATATATTCATATATTATCATATATTAGATCATGCTACTTAATGACTTTGCAGATACTTTTGAGATACTAAGTCACTATTTTGAGATACTAAGTCACTATTTTGAGACATTAAGTCATTATTTTGAGATACTAAGTCACTTTTGAGACACTAACTCATTATTTTGATATTCTAAGTCACTATTTTGAGATACCGAGTCATTATTTTGAGATACTAAGTCACTATTTTGAGATACTAAATCACTATTTTGAGATACTTAGTCATTATTTTGAGATACTAAGTCATTATTTTGAGATACTAAGTCATCATTTTGAGATACTAAGTCACTATTTTGAGACACTAAGTCATTATTTTGAGATACAGAGTCATTATTTTGAGATACTAACTCACTATTTTGAGATACTAAGTCACTAATTGGAGATACTAAGTCATTATTTTGTGATACTGAGTCACTGATTTTGAGATACTAAGTCACTATTTTGAGATACTAAATCACTATTTTGAGATACTAAGTCATTATTTTGAGATACTAAGTCACTAATTGGAGATACTAAGTCATTATTTTGCGACACTGAGTCACTGATTTTGAGATACTAAGTCACTTTTGAGACACTAAGTCATTATTTTAAGATATTAAGTCATTATTTTGAGATACTAAGTCTCTATTTTGAGATACTAAGTCATTACTGTGAGATATTAAGCATTATTTTGAGATACTTTGTAATTATTGTGAGATACTATGTCTTTATTTTGAGATACTGAGTTATTGCCCTGAGATATTTAATCATTATTTTGAGATACTGAGTCATTATTCTGAGATTTTAATCACTATTTTGAGATACTAAGTAATTATTTTGAGACATTAAGTAATTATTTTGAGACATTAAGTCATTATTTTGAGATACTAAGCCACTATTTTGAGATACTAAGTCATTGTTTTGAGATACAGAGTCATTATTTTGAGATACTAAGTCATTATTTTGAGATACTAAATCACTATTTTGAGATACTAAGTCATTATTTTGAGATACTAAGTCATTATTTTGAGATACTAAATCACTATTTTGAGATACTAAGTCATTATTGTGAGATACTAAGTCTTTATTTTGAGATACTGAGTCATTATTCTGAGATATTTAATCATTATTTTGAGATACTGAGTCATTATTTTAAGATACTGAGTCATTATTCTGAGATATTAATCATTCTTTTGAGACACTAAGTAATTATTGTGAGATATTAAGTCATTATTTTGAGATACTAAGTCATTATTTTGATATAAAAAGCCATTTCTTTCAGAAACTAAATAATTCTAATGACTTACAGGATATTTTATATTGGCAGAGAACGGCTTCCATAAGCATCATTACAAGGATATTGTCACAGGAAATGCACAGGTGTTCAAATGACATTACTTTAGTCACGAGAAGTTTTACCCTAAAACTTATATTAATATATTATTATGAATTTATCTCAAGCTTGTATCTGAATTTGTATCTAGGTGTATGAAACCTATTTTAATGGATTCTCCAAGCTGTGAATTGGGCAGTGTCTATATCCTCCAGCTTATCTTGCAGACACAAACATGTTTTCTACCAACTCGTCATCAAGACTGGGAATTACACTGAGGGCCAATTTCAGCATTCGAATGCAGTGACCTTTTCAACAGCCTGAGGCACCCGCTAACCTCAGGGACACGTGGAAGACGAGTGCCCTTGACTGTCAATAAAGTCTATGGCTGTAACTTATAAACTTTTCAACAACCAAGTATTTTGTTGTTAGTACAATTATATGGAGTTTTAGAGCCAGATGTGCACAGTAGAAGCACAATCACAATTTTAGTTTTGCATGATGAGAGAAATTACCCTGCATGTCTTTTTGGTCGGTTCATAATCAACAACGACGATTGAGATGTAGTTTGTTTAGTATTATAAAAACAAAAGCATGGGAGAATCTGGGTGTTTTTTCTCACTCTCTCATACTACTGCAACACACACACGAAAGCAGCTTAGTGGGTGTGAAGTGAATGCTGTAGAAATCCCGGCAGGTTGTTACATGATATTGCTGTTGTGTGAATGTACACTCCATCATCCAGTTTTACTATCAGACGGTCTGACAGATACAGGAGGGTCTCAACTGAGCCAAACATACACAATCCTCCATCTCTCATTTTCCTTATCCTTATCTTCATGTACTGTATTTTTAGCATGGATGTACTCCTGATGCTCCAGATTAATTGGAAACCCTATATTAACCTTCATGTGTGAATCTGTTAGCCCTAGCTCTCTTTCTGATCATGTTTTTGTGTTCAGGAAAGGCAAAAACCAATGATTAATACAGACCATATGCAGTTGTGACATACAATGCTCCCTTATTGATTTGAAAAGTCAAAGAGCTCTTTTGGCAAAAGATCGTTCTTCAATCACAAATTAACAATGGTTGTTGGTTTTTTAACTTTCTTTTCTTTTTGTAGCTACGTGAATCATTGAAATTTCACAAACAGTAGCTCTGAATTTGTGTAGCCACGGTTGGAAAAAAAAGACAAAATTCAATTTTCTAGAATTTTATCATTTATGAGTTTTATGGATGTATGATACATTCCTCACACCACTTTCTTATCTCTGATTTCTTAAAAGGAGGCCTGTGAAGTGCTCTTGGAAACAACGAAAACACACTAAGTGTATCCCTGAGCTCTAAGAAACAAGTGGAATGCATTTCCCGCTCATTTACCATATTTTACATAATCTCTTAGACACATTAAATCTTGCAGTATGTTCGGTATTTTACCTTATGAGGCCCACTGTCCGTTCGGTACTGAGAAAGTTGCAATTTCATTAAACTGAATACTGAGCATCATATACAGTATATGGAGGGAATAAAAACTTGACCTTTGATCGTTTGCTGTGTTTGATTGTATTAATGTGCCAGTGGCAGTAGAACTACTTAGAGTCTCTTAGTAGACTGGCTGTTGTCATCATAACACTATGATAGAGGCTCCCTGATGGAAACTTTATTATTACTTAGATGTTTGTTTCGTTATCTTGGCCACCCTGCTTATTTTGTATCTTAATTTTTGGAACCACTCACAGTCACACATGAAACGTTGACAGTAGGTCTAATAGATGTTATATCACATTTTCACTTTCATTTTGTTCCTGAACACCAATCTCACCTAATGATCCATTTACTAGCTGTTCTGGAGCTTATGATCTCTAAAGAAAGCAGGACAGTACAGGTTTTATCACATATATATATATATAATATATATATATATATATATATATATATATATATATATATATATATACATACATTAATTTTTTTTCTCACTATAGAGTGCAAATCAGATGCTTCACAACAGATCTTTTTTTTAACTGAGAAGAGGACTAGCTCTGTATATATATATACATATATATATATATATATATATATATATATATATATTTAATACATATGTATATATAATATATCTTTAATACATATATATATATATGTATATATTTAATATAGATAAATATATAATATATATTTAATATATATAAATATATATATATATAATTTTTTTTCCTGTCAATTCAGAGATTTTGGGCTCCATAACATCTGTTCTTCCAGACTTGTAGAAAATACACATTTAGGTGTTTATTTTACTACACTTTAATTCTATTTATGTCACCAAAAGTTTCTATTGGATTGCATATTTAAACATTTTATTGTATTAAATTGTAATATAAAAAAGTGTCCCAATGAACTCTAATGAATCAACTTGGGAAGTTTCATGATGATATCAAACATTTTCTACCAGATTCACCTGTAGTGTCTCCCCTTAAATTTAGGCTACGTAAAATGCTAATGCTTACTGAAGTTGAATTGTTCCACTGGATTCACTCGATTGTCTGTTCCGTTTGACCTGCAGAAGACAGAAGAAAGTGGCTGGTCAGAATCAAAACAGTCTAGTGATATTAAAACAAGTTGGGTCAGCTGTTTAATGCTCAGCACTGAGAGGAGGATACTAATACCTGATTTATGCAGTTTGAGCTTCGTTCGGCATCAGCTGCGGCTGACCAACATTACCACAATAGTAGGAAGGATTTACATTAATCATATGAATTTCTTTGTATGGCATATATGAAACACAAATATGAAAACAAAAGTGTTCAAGCTACATGAAAATAAAAAGACATCATTACTATATATATACACAGACACACACATATATACACATACATACACACACACATATATAGATACATACATATATATACAGACATATATATGTATGTATACATATACACACACACACACACACACACATATATACACATATATACACATTTATATGTATATACAGACATATACATACATATACATATACATACATATATATATATATACATATACATACATATATATACATATATACATACATATACATACATATATATATATATATATATATATATATATACATATACATATATACACATATATACAGTACATAGTATATATACATATATACATACATATATATACATATACATATATATATATATACATACACATATACATATATACATACATACATATATACATATATACACATATATATATACATATATATACACACATATATACATATACATATATACATATATATACACACATATACATATATATACATATACATACACATATACATATATACATACACATACAATATATTTTGAAATCATATACATACACAAACACAAAATGTTTTGTATATACATACAATATCTATACACACATATATACATATACACACATATATGCATATAATACATATGACATCACATCGCCTCATTGTCATCGATATAATCAGATATACATATACACATATATGCATATATACATATACACACATATATGCATATATACATATACACATAATTAATTGTGTGATGGTCTCTCTCTCTCTCTCTCCCTCAACTTGCTTCTCCGTCCTAGCGTTCGTCACGACCACGTAATTGGTCAGGAAGGGAGAGTGTGGAGGGGATCCACGGTGTGTGACAACAACATGTCACACACCGGACCCGCACTTAGTCCTATAAAAAGCAGCGCTGGTCGCAGAGCTGCCCACACTTTCTCAGCTCATGTGCGCCTTGCAGGCAGAGATGCGCGTTATGGAGCGCACTTTCCGAGAGCAGCTCTTCTTTCTGGTGTTGTGTCTGTCTGTACTCAAGGGAGACTCCAGATATATAGAGGTAAGTACTTTTAACTTTGTTGTTATTCACTTCTGTAAATATTCACATTGTTGTTAAACTTTGAGTTCACACTCCCCCTCTCTCTCTCTCTCTCTCTCTCCGTCTCTCTGCAGAACAATGAGATCTCTAAAGATGAATTATTTTCATTTTTCAACTCGGAACTCAAGAGAGAAACACCTGAAGAGTTAATGTACCGACGACCTTTACGTAAGTCATATATAATCTATTTGTTTGCCCATATCTTGTGAAAGGACACAGCTTCTATATGAGAGTGAGATAGACACATTGACATGCATTCTCTCACATACAAGTGTCAATAATATAATAAAATAATTTTAAACTGAACACATTAAAAAGGCTATAAAACGCTTCCTTTTTCTCTCAGTTTTCCATTTTCAATTGGTTTTATTAGCATAACATGTCAAATGTATTTAAATAACACAGGAGCAAAATAGGGGGATAAAGGTTAAAAGCACAAAGAAATAAAAAAAGAATCTATTGGTAAGGTGTTAATGAAACAAATTCCATCTTCTAACCTGATATTTGGTTTTGTTCATGATTGGCACATCTATTCTAACGGATGTGCGACTGTCTCTCAGGTTGTTTGGACATGGTTGCAGTGGAGGGTCAGTTCACCTTCACAGCAGAGCGCCCTCAGCTCAGCTGTGCTGCTTTCTTCATGGCAGAGCCCAACGAAGTGCTCACTGTGGACTATGACAATGTTGACATCGACTGCAGAGGAGGGGACTTAATCACGGTAAACTATAACACTATAAAACTAATCCTTTTTCTCCTCTTATACGTAAAAAAAAATTACATATATTAACTCCAGTCAGACATGAAACAGCATCTAGTTCTTGGAAGTGGCGCTAAACTATTCATTTTAATATTATTAGCCTTAGTTGTAACATATTTTACTCTTGTTACAAGGAAACCACTTCTTAGGTCTATTATTTAATATATTACTATGTATAAATTCAGTAATCACTGGTGAATAAATGTGACAGCCTTTGCTTGTTTTCATGCCATCATACTGGGGTCATTCAACGTGCTTGACTGAGCTTAGAAACACTTCCTGATTAGACATAAAGCTCCTTTTAACATAAGGCAGTTGTACATATCCTGCTTACTTAGCAAGCACTTAAGTAAACTTATGATGGTCTAAACCTTCAGTAGGCTACTTAGTTCAATGTGTTTACCACAGAGTAAGATCAGCCAGAGTGCATGTGCATCTGTGACTGAATCTGAAATATCTTCCTGTCCCTGTTAATGTGTCCCATGAAGGTGTTTGACGGCTGGGTGATGAAAGGAGAGAAGTTCCCGAGCTCCCAGGATCACCCGCTGCCTCTGTACGAGCGCTATGTGGATTACTGCGACTCAGGATCAGTGAGGAGAAGCGTGCGCTCCTCTCAGAACGTGGCCATGGTTTTCTTCCGCATTCACAACGCTGGCAGCAGCTTCACCCTGACAGTCAGGAAACACATCAATCCTTTCCGTAAGTTCATCACATTCATACAAAAGAAAACAAAAAAAAGCAAACAGGCACATAAATGCAGCCGCTTCCACCCATTTATGGAGTGATTAATGTGCGAGTCTGTGGGGGATGATACAACATGAGACCGTTTGCCATCACTATTCTGGATCAGGACCATGACATAAGGGGACAAAACCAAAAACACTACATCTAGGGGCCAAACCTAAAATGTATTTCATTTTAAAATTAAAACCACCACTTCATTTGCTTTCATGATACCAGACCTGACTCCGATAATCAGAAATACAACCAGCATTTTTGTAAATAAGAGTTTTATTCCTTCTGCTCTGTGAGAACAGGTGCTCATTATCAAAGCACCTTTACATTTGGTTATTAAACATTAAACTCTTCGTGCTTGTACTTGTTGTGTGTGTATTTCACCTGCTCCACCTTCTGAAACCATCCAGGAAATCCTTGTAACATCCCTGTTGTTGCCATTCCCTGTCTCCTCGCAGCCTGTAATGTCATCTCCCAGTCACCAGAGGGCAGTTACACAATGGTGAGCCCGCAGCAGCACAGGAACTGCAGCTTCTCCATCATCTATCCAGTGGAGATCAACGTCTCCGAGTTCAGTCTGGGACACTACAGCAACTTTCCCAAGGTGAACAAATACATAAAACATTGATGCCAGTACAATATCATCCTCGTCTTTGTCTATGGTTTGATTATTCTCCTCACCTCACTGCTCCATTACGAGGGAGATCAACTGAAATTTGTTCAGGGTGCTCAAAGCCGCCAAAAATCACATCAGGAAAACAATAGCAATGGAAAAACATCGCAGCTGTTACATAGTGCTATCCACTTTCTGTAAAAAGGGATTGAAAACTGTTGTAATTTGAGTGAACTGACCTCTTAAAACCTTGACTTTATAGTTCTTATGCTACATCATTTGCTGATATTAAGTCTTTTAAATCATGGACATTTTTTTAATTATATTGATGATTTAGAAGTCCTCAAACCTTTATGAAAAAAAAACTGGTCTAAAATCAATATTTCATATTAACAATGGATCACATAACGTATAACATGAAAGTGGCCGCTCATAGTAAAGAACCCAGAGAGAATGATCACCCAACTCTGGAGTCCCCCAGCCCCCAGCCCTATGAAGCATCTTTCAGCTCATTGTTTTGGTTTTACGGCCCACACCTTTACCGTTTATGGTCAGCCCGTTCTCATGAACCATTCGTTCAAAAAGCTACCAAAAGTTCCTTAAGAGTGGTTTTCTTAGTCTTAGTTGTTTTGGTGCCTAATCTTAACTTTTGTTGCGGCAAAATCACATTTTGTGGACAAAATGTGAACTGTAATCCCAGCCGAAACGAGTCCCCCATTTTCAGCTAAAAACATCTCCTAACTGCCGCAGATACGATCCAGGTGTGACGGAGGTCCGTAGCCCACGTTGCAAAGCTCTGTAGCTGCTTAAACAACTACCAACTCGGCCTCATGGAGCTCGTAGCCAGCCGGCGTCACGTGACCACCCGGCATTACGTGACCAGACGGCAGTCTCCTAATTTCGTAGAATATAACACGTATTGGTGTGCGTACTTTTTCATACGATATCATACAAACCCGTTGTGGTTGAGTCCCAAACCAAATTTCAATGCCTAAAAGGAGTAAATCTCATTGTTCAGGAACCGGTATCGAAGTCACGGTGTTGAACTTTTTTTAAGGATATTGATTCCTACTCATCACTTAATTATTAATTAAAATATTTGTCAAACCCACAAACACATGTGAGCATGACCAATAGCATTGATTTCTAGAATGACAAACAAGTGACCAATCATGTTTCCCTGGAGAGCGCAGTCAGGGTCCCTTGTCGATGGGTCAAGTGCTCTGACAGTTAAAACAAAATGACAACGTTGTCTTTAAAAAAAATCAACGTCAATGCATTGTGATGGTAGACTATGCTAGACTGTGTGTAATGATAGTGCAAAAGTGAAATAATACAGTACAATACATCAAAATACAATACAATACAACCGCGATAAAATACAAATGCACTTAAAAAGAAGGGATACAAATGCAACTACATTGGGACTGCAAAATAAGGTGCAGAGAGGACACGAGGCGATATATTGTGTTTCTGCACAATATACACGTCCATCTCAACACAGGTCTACAGCCAGCATGTTGTCATGGCAACAACCAACATGCAGTTGTTGCTTCAGGTGAACCAATCACAATTGAGAGGAGAAGGAATCAAACTTAAAAACTTGAAAAGGAGGGATACAAATACACGTAATGTATCTGTATTGTTTGATATTGATGAGTTCTAGGGTTTAATGGCAGCAGGCAGTAATGATTTCCTGTAGCGTTCCTTTGGGGGTTGAATGAGTCTGTTGCTGAAAGTGCTCTTGAGCCTGTATAGTGTTTTGTGTAGAAGGTGAGGGTCATGGTGCATAATAGCCCGCAGTTTTACCTGCATTCTCTGTCTGACCACCTCCTCCGCAGAAACAAGCTTAGTGCCAAAAACAGACTCAGCCCGTTTTGTTGAGTCTGTTTGCATCCCTTACCTTAATGCCGGCACCCCAACACACCACAGCAAAAAAGATTTGAACAACAGACTGATAAATCATCTGGAGCATCCTTTTACATACACTGAAGGACCTGAGCCTCCTCAAGAAGTCGGCAAATGCCCTTCTTCTTGTATACAGCCTCAGTATTCGTGGACCACTCCAGTTTATTGTCCAGTTGTACACCTAAGTATTTGTTTGTTGTGAAAATTTCCACATCTGAACCCCCAACATGAACTGGAGGGCAGGAACTTATTCCTGCTAAAATCCACCACCATCTCTTTTGTCTTTGCCAATTTCAGCTGTAGGTGATTCTCCCCACTCCACCTCATTACATCCCTATACTCGTCCTCCTGGCCACTCTCTGAATGATTGTAAGAATTTCTGAAGATGGCATATTTCAGTGCAGTGCTTGAAGTCTGTGGTATAGGTGGTAAAAAGGCACAGTTCTCTGGGGGGACCCAATGGTACTCATCAGACGCTCAGCCTAGAAATCTAGAGGCACCCTAGCGGCAGCAAATGGAATTCGCACCTAGGATCAGTCTAGCAACTCTCCATTGGCTTGCGAGCTGGAAAAACCAAATACTGGTCAGGCCAATCACATTGTGTATAGAGTCGGTGGGCGGGGCTTAAGATAAGGACGGCAGAGTTGCGACGGTTTGGCGTGAATTCCCTGCGACTTGCTATCAACTAGCATTGCTCTGGTTGATTATAGCGCCATCCTATTGCGTGCAGAGGGAATTTGAAAGACAACCGTTGATCCCGCCTCTCGGATTGAGCCCTGCCAATGGTGCGTTCCCAGACCCAACATCTTGATGTGAGTCTGGCTTGTCAGGCTAGCTCACACAGACACACTGCAGTCTCACAAACCCGTCAGATATTTGTTGAGACCAGTGGAGCCTGCATCTGAATATTCTCCAGTTTTCATAATGCCATCATGTGTTAATTTTCCACAGAGGTCCATGCCTGGTTGTGCAGAATCAAGAGATTTTGTGCAGCTGCTGGGAGGAAACGGCATCGACACATCCAAGCTGCTGCCCATCACAGACCTCTGCATCTCCTTCACTGGACCCAGTGAGTACACATTCATTTCCTCCCTTCCACCTCATCAAACAGGAAATCCGGCTTACCGGATGTACAGTGCTGGGATGTACATCACTAACATCCAGTACATCTCTCACGCACCAGGTGTCCCTCCCCATCTGCTATCTGGTTTAAAAGACCACCACGCTGCATGCAGGGCTTAGCACCGCCCAGGATGCTTGTGATTGGTTTAGAGAAATTCAAATAAGCCAGAGCGTTATTTACCCCTATCCCAGACCAGATAAGAGGTGTAGCCAGACCATACTTTAGCGCCAACACAATTCAATTACCTTTTATTTATAGCATTAAATCATTACATATGTTATCTCAGGACACTTTAGACCAAACTAGAATTTACAGAAACCTAACAATTCCCCCAAGAGCATGCATTTGGCAGAGAGAGAGAGAGAGAGAGAGAGAGAGAGAGAGAGAGAGAGAGAGACCCACTACTACCATACTACAACTAATACAGAAATATGACTCAATCATAGCACTGGGTACACACAGCAATGTGGAGAATTCTCAATGCGAGACTATTAAACTGGTTGAACTAGGAATCAATATTTCCCCTTCATTTCCCCCGCAGCCCACATGAAGATCGGCTGTGATAACACAGTGGTGAGGATGGTGTCCAGCGGCAAATTTGTCAGCCGAGTCTCTTTCAGCTACAGGCTACTGGACAGCCAGGAACTGCAGACAATCAAACTCAACAACGTGGAGGATTTCTGTTTCAACAACTGATCCCAGCAAACTCATGAAATCACAAAAGATCATTTGACTGCAAACATTGTTTTTCTCCATTTATATATATATATATATATATATATATATATATATATATATATATATATATATATATATATATATATATATATATATATATATATATATATCAAGTGGATCTGTTATATATATATATATATATATATATATATATATATATATATATATATATATATATATATATATATATATATATATATATATATATATATATATATATATATACAGATCCACTTGGTCATTCCCAGACTCATTTAGATTTGTTATTCTCTTATTTTTCATTCATTCTGGTAGTTGCTAAATATGAAGTGTCCATTTGTGTTTGGTGGAACTGCTGTTGTTTTTATTTCTGCTTTGTGTACAGTATGTGTATTTATTAAGACTTATTATATTATGTTACATATGAGTTCATGGCCAACATTCTTGAAAGGGAATGGTGCTAAAATAAATGTTACTGGTGTTTATTTTGCTGAATGATACACAATGTGCTGAAACACATCTTGCCACAGATGACATAGAGGGCAATAGGTAAAGTGTTATCAATATAATAAATACAAGTTGCATTGCCATTATGCAGTTAAATTTGTATAAAACCATTTTGTAATAAAATTATACTGCATGACAAAGCACTCAACTGTTTCCTGTTTTCATTTGTGCCACAGTGAGAAACAAAGCAGTGCACTGCACCACTTACAATCATGACCAGTTATTGTGAAGGACATTCATATTTATTTCCGTGATCTTTCCTCTACATTTAGATATGCACCCCTCTTCTGGCTCTCTGTATTCAACAGAAGTTCCTGCAACTATTTCAGTCTGCTCTGTGCACAGCTCCATTAAATTACTTTTAATTAATTAGTTTCAATGGAGGAACACATATGGAAGGTATTCATTGCTCCATTTATCCAGACAGGATTGCTTCTGTTTGTTCACGAGCATAAGGTAGAGGGACACTGACACATTTTTAAAATGTAAAAGTGAAAACTGTGTTCAAAACCCTCATTCACTCACTTACTATTCCCTATATAGTGTTTTTTTAAATAGAATGAACTATATAGGGAATGACCAAACAAGATTTCAGACACTCAAAACACAATGTGGGTCAGAAGATGCACCTGTTATTTGTGTGACGGAGGTGGCCGAGCCAAGCAACATGTCAACAAACCGAAACAAAAATACTTCCCTGAAGCAAACCGAGCACTCAGGAGAATAGTAAAAAGATGTATGTATGTTGCATGTTACATTTCCACTGTTTAGAAACGAAAGCCCGATCAAATGCCATTTGCTCTTACCAGTGTATCTCCGTGTGTACTTACTCCACAGCAATCCCTGCCAATTCATCCCAAAACTTCCCAGTCAGAGAGTTAATGCCGTAAACATATTCTTTGTAAATCTTTACAATCATTCCCCAAAAGAACCAAGCAGGCCTGCCTTGTTGCCCGATCCAAATTGACCTCAAAACTTACCATTAATCAGCGTGAAGCTTTCTAGCTCGAAGTTTGTTGTTGATTCCCGAAACGAACAGAGTTTTTGAACGCAAGTTGATGCATATGCCTTTGGCTCAATATCAGGCAATTATGCTGTCCATGTGCTTCCATTGATCCTGACTAGTCCATCCATTTCTAATACTGACAATCTAGACATTCCTGTGTTCTACGCACTGGATCACTGTTTTAGCCGTTTAGCAGTATTGGATGTAGCAATGGCTAGCAGGTGAAGTTCGTCCAGTACTTTAGTTTACGACCAAATACCTGCAAAACTAATGCCATTCCCATCAGCCTTAGCTGTACTTTGTGTTAAGTCCTAAATGTCAAGTCACAATTGTCATTGTAAGCATGTTAGCATGCTGGCATTAGTATTTAGCTCAAAGGACTAATGCACCACAGAACAGCCTCGCAGAGCTGCTCCTGTGGCTGTAATTACTTCTAGATTAGTCATTGAACAGCTGACATCCTACTTTAAGCCACACACATTCAGTTATTTACAATAATATAAAATAATAAAATAAACACCCATTAGCTGTTACATTTCAGCTGTTCCGTGTGGTTTATAAGAAGTAATTCCCATTGCAGGCTCATGACTTGGTAAACAACCATGAGACCTTTCAGTTGTTAGGGGACCATGTGCCACTTCATCACCCCTTCAGATGTGGGATGAGGTCACTGTTTCTGGTATATAAGCGCCCCTCACTGTCACTACAGGGAGAACAGCGGGCGTTATCTCTGAAATTGATGGCTTGAATGGAACAAACCAATGGGGCAAGCAGTGATTAAATGCCTGCAGGTGTATTATCATTGACAGACACCTGCAGGCAGCCACAGCTGGTGATGAACGAGTGTGTAATGACGACCCACGTAATCAGAAATCTGTGTGTGTGTGTGTGTGTGTGGATGGGTGTGTGTGTGTGTGTGTCTAGGGTGGCGGTTAGGATGGGATGGGATGGGGGTAATAAGTGCCTGTAGTGGTCTTGCACCAATTTAAAATGCTCAGGTCATAGGTTAAAAACAGATCAGGTTTCCAGTATGTGCACGTAGTGACACTAACTTCCTCCTTTACTCCCGTCTTTACAGAATATAGAGGTTTTTTTCACTTGAATATGAACATATGTTTGAGGTTCTTCTTCTTAAGAGGAAAGCTCTTAAAAACAGTGGTCACAAATACAATTTTTTTTTTTAAATTTTATTATATTTTTATAAATATAATAAAAATGAGGTTCAGTTATGTCCTAAAACAGCTGTAGTTTCCATCAAACAAACAGGAAATTGTGTTTGGGGACTATGTTCAGTTTAATCCACATTAGGTGCTTTAGTGAGTATTTGTGGCAGCACCACAGTTAATGTGGGATTGAGTCAAAATAAACTACAGCGTTTGTATTTCATGGTAAAGATGGAACATGTAACCCAGTTTATACAACAATGGAGCTAAATGGCACAAAAGGAAGAAGATATATCAGGCTTTGAAACAAAAACTTTGTTGAAAGGATAACTATCACGGTTTATAAAAAGTATATATACAGTATATTTACATTATATACGATATCCGATCCTTGCATGTTTTATTTCATGAATGCACATTATAATACGATCATATGCTTGAAAATCTGTTCACTATCTCTGGCAGCATCCTGTGTATCTCCTCTGTGTTCAGTGATGAGGATAATGAACAAGCCTGCTGATGATGCATTCACTACACCAATTGACAAGCTAAGACAACATGGTCTATAGGTCATGTTCTATGGATTATATATATAGTAACTTATTGACTACATACTGTATATGGCTTAATTAATAGTCAGTGGAGTCAATCACATCACATTCCTTTGTGATACAAAACAGTTATAATGTTGCTGCAAGAAAGTGTGTTTTGGACTGACAGGTTGATTGTCACAATGCCAATTTGATTGAACTCCTGTTACTCTACAGATTGAGAGAATCAAGTGTGACATTTGAATCTGGCCTTTCTGAGAGACAAAGTTATCAATACTTTGTCAATCAGTCAGCAGGGGCTTAAAGGGCACACTTAATGTTTGAGTGCTGTGCCTCTAAAATCAGCAAACTTTCATACTATTGACTCAATTCTATTTTTTACTTTAATAATATACTCTGCCGTGTTCATACTTGAAGAAAAGGACTGTGAATGAGTGTATGTTAGAGTACTTATTACTATTATATTCAGGCACAGCAAAGCAGATTTTGTTGTACATAAGGTTGTGCAATGACAATAAAGTCTATTCAAAAATATTTTGAATTTAACCATTTACATTTTCAAATATATTTATGAAATGACTTGAGTATTTTGATATATTTGTTTTTTTTGTCCAGCCTTTTAGTGAAAAGTGGCCAGATATCGCCAATAACTGATTAAGCCTGGATACCAAACCACAGATTTTAGGCTTTAGTAATGGATAGGATGGATGGGCAGAGACCTCTGCCAGGGGACACCGAGTGCCTTGAGTGCAGATCTTAATTGAGGGTAAAAGAAAAAAGAGGAACGTGGTAGATTAAATGCTTTTTGGGAGTCTGAACAAGATAACAAGCCAACCTCGCTAAAAATGTCTTTTAGACAATAAACCCCCCCCCATGTGTTCCCATTGTGGGGATGTTATTGGCCTCACACCAATCAGGAGTGCTGTATTATTGAATAATAGAGAAAAAGTGTGCCAGTTACAAGCTATATGGCAATATGTTTCAGCTAATCTCCAAGTTTTGATAAGATGAGAGATAATGGGGCCAAACTGTTTGTTAAAAGAATGTCATATCATTTTCTAAGGTACGCCAGCAAACAGATGTATCTGGGTTAAGCCAGGTAAGGAGGGGTATTAACACAAAGGACCAAAAATGATGCTGAAAGTCAGGAACTGAGAGGCCACCATCCACTTTCCTCCTATATAGAGTAGCCATCTTAAGTTGCGGCCATTTTCTTTTCCGGATAAATTTAGAGACTGCTGATTTTAAATCATGCCAAAACCAGAAGGAGGGGAAAGAGGTAGCATTGAGCTCACAAAATTAATCCTGGCCACTGAGATACAGACTTGACTAGACATGGTGGGACCCATCTATTTTTCTATTTCTTTCAGAACGTTGTTTATGATTGAATTGAATTAATTGCAAGCAGAATCATTTAATGAAGTAGTGCAGACTTTGACCAGTTCATTTTAAAGCCTGATAAGCTTCCATACTCTTCTCATAATGATAGCAGGTGAAGGAGAGACAGAGAGGTTTTCTAAAAAAAAAATTAAAAAAAACATTGTGCCCAAATAGTGAGAGATGATGCTGTGTACTACAAATGCATATCGTGACACCATAGGCGATTAGCAAATGGCTTGAGCCAGAAGTTCTAGAGAGAGGGCACATAATGCAGGACTCAAGGGGCAACCTTGGTGGGAGGTTCTAGAAACTGGAAATAAAGAGAGAGAGTTTTATCCAAAGTAACCTCTGATTCATACAAATTGGAATAAAATGTCAGAAAGGATTTCTTTATTTCAACAGGGTCAGTTCTGAAGACTTACAGTAATAGCGGGATTATCTGCAAAATGATCACTGGACCTTAATCTCATGGCAAGTAGATGACTAGCACCCTGAAAGTAATAGCGCTGCCTCGTTCTGTGGATTAGGAATCCAGATTTCTGTTTCAGAATGTTGTTTATTTCTTTCTTGACAATTAATCTAATCTGGTCAATTCAGCTTCAAAGTTTAGTTGAAGTAATTTATCCTTACGCGCATTAGAGCAGAACAGTATGGTATTGCTCTTAATAAAACATGTTATTGTGTCCCACAATTTCCAACATTAATGTCTGCAAATATCTGGAATTCTGCTATAAACTCAGTGAAGTAAGTTTCATTTTTCAGTAAAGAAGTATTAAAGAGCCATCTAGCAGCACGATGACGTAGACGACCCCTTTATGGTCAGACAACGGCATTGAAAGTAACACTGCTTTATCTATTGAATGACATAATTAAGGGGATGCAAAAAGAAAATCTATTCTGGAAAAAGATTTGTGTCTACCTGAGAAAAATGAATAATCCTTAAAAGTGGGATCAACTGCATCCCAAATATCTATAAGACCCAAGCTGCTGGCCCATAATTTCAAAGTATTAGTTGAGCCAGCGCCTCAAATTTTAATCACTTTTAAACATTATTAGATTGTTGATACTGTAACTACTATAATTCATTAATACTATCAAACTACTATGCAATTTTTTCTAATGAAGCTTCCTGTGCGGCAGCAAATTTAGTTTGTTTTTGCATCATGTCAGTCTGATTTGAATCACAGAAGTGATAACAGATGATGCAAAGCCCACATTTCTTCCCGCCAATGTGTGATACAGATCATGTCATCATCCCCCGAGGGATGACCACACCGTTTTCCAAGGTAATGCAAGGTGCTGTGGAAAATCTGGCTTTGCCTGACGTGCTGTGCTCAGAATCCTACCCCATCTGTTACTAAGCAGCAGTAAAGGCGTTCAGACAAATAATTAGAGTTTATGTGGTTGGCAAAGGTTTCCTTAAATGTCTTTATTCCCCCTCAATTCCACAACTCTTCTCACTGAGTTTATTAAAAAATATACAGAAAATAAAATGCAGTGTGAAAATGGAAAAAAATACCCAAACTAAATTGGTTGGCAGTTAATTCATGCATCTTGGAGTGTTTTTTTAAATAAAAGGTACTTGTTGGAGTTTGTTATTAGTGTTCTAGTTGTATGTAAAATTAAGGGTAATTATAAGAGTATTTCCCATATATTGAATGTATTTTAGTATTATTTTAGGTCAAAGACTTTTAGGATCTGTGCTTCAGCTACACTGCCTAAAACTTGAACTAAAATACTAAAATCTACTAAAATACATTCAATATGTGAGAAATACTTTTATAATTACTCTTAATCTTACATACAACTAGAACACTAATAAACTTCAACAAGTACCCTTTTAAAAAAAAAAACACTCCAGTGCGTGATTAAAAGCCCCCCTTTAGTACATTTCCGTAAATACTTAATTATGCTTAAAAAGAGAATAAAAGGTCTAAAGCACTCTTCTTGCAAAACGTTTAAAACCCTTTTTAAATGGTTATACATAATGGGCTGGGAGCAACCAAAATCACACTTTATTATGCCTTATTGGCATTTTAACAGATCCTTAACTCATGAGTACGGGGAAATCTGTTCTGCTATACAGTTCAGAGAGCTGGTGAATTGTCTTAATCATAATCAGAAATACTTTATTGATCCCCGAAGGGAAACTCGGTGTTGCAGTTGCACAAATATTAGAAATATAGAGTAGAAATATAAATAAAGAAATATAAGGTGTGGATATGTACAATACATAGTTAAAGGAATGTTATGATACAGTATTTACATAATTAACATAATTAAGGAGTTGCAGTGGTGAAAAGTAATAATATAATAATAGTAGCAGTTGAGTATTGCTCACATTTCTGGCCAGTGTTATTGCACGAAACAGATAATACAGATAAGATTGTCCAGTTTCAACCTCTCTCAGTGTCTGTGTGTCAGACACTTAGAGGGAGTAGTTATAAAGTTTGATGGCCACAGGCAGGAATGACTTCCTGTGGCGCTCTGTGGTGCATTTTGGGAGAATGAGTCTATTACTGAAAGTGTTCCTGTGATTGAGCAGCAAGCCATTGAGTGGGTGCGATACATTGTCCAAGATGGCATGTAGTTAACAGACATGAGGAGAATGAAAATGTATAATAATGGATGCGTCTGACGACTATGCCAGATCTTTTCACCTAATAAGATCTCCTACAAGAAAACGGGAAGCATCACCAAGGAGATTACGCACAGACGCATGGGATAGCTAGGACATGTGTTGAGGATGGCGCAAGACCGCATCACAAAAGTCGCCTTAAGGTGGACACCACCTGGCAAAAGAAAACCTGGGGAGGTCCAAAGCCGCCTGGCGCAGAACTGTGACACAAGAACTGGAACAGATGAACCTGTCATGGGGAGAGGCCCAACATGCTGCCAAGGACCGAATGCAATGGAGAGTGCTCATTGAAGCCTTATGTCCCATAGGGGATGAAGAGGAGTAAGTAAGTACACACAAGGGAAGTACATTCTGCGAAACAATTTTGTAAGCATAACTTTTTTAACATGGTATGTTGTACCCACCTGCTGAGTTAAAGTATAGAAAACACTCTTGTCTACCATTTTGGTGAATAAATGTGTCAAAATCCTGTCACTGGGTCACAATGCAAATATCCTTTAAACATTGATGTCAACATGTGTACAAATCCCTCCTTTGCCTCTGCCTGCATCCACAGCTGTTTTAACATGGTTTGTGTATCCTGTCCTCTTAAAGAAAGCAGACTCTCTAAAATCTCTTTTTTAATTTGTTATGAAATGTAAATCTAAAAAAGAATAAATGTTAAACACATTTCTTTCAGCCCTTTTCATTGTTTTTTTCCATCTGCATGCTTCTGATTGTATTTTTTGTTTAGATTTTCTTGAATTATATTTATTTTATACACTACATGTCGATTTTATCTTTGCTGTCTTTACAATTTAATTTAATTTCACTTGTTGTTTGGTTTGTTGTGGAGCCATTTTAGATGCACACACACACACACACACACACACACACACACACACACACACACACACACACACACACACACACACACACACACACACAGTCAACACAGAGACAACTTGTTAAATGTGCACTATGAGTTCCTGAAGTGACCATGCAGGAACTCATAGTGCACCTTTAATACTTGCAGCTGTGTAACCACACACACACACACACACACACACACACACACACACACACACACACACACACACACACACACACACACACACACACACACACAGAGGAGTTATGACGTAAACTGTGACGCACAACGTGACGATACTGTAGAACGGACAGCAGCATGTGGGAGATAAGGGCTTGAGGCATATTTTTAAAGACACTGTCACAGGTAGCAGCTACATTTGGATGATGGACACTTGAAGGAGAAACTGTCCATTCATAAAAGAAATATCGATATTTGTCTGTTATATACATCCTTTCTTCACCCTTTTCTTATTGTACATTTATTTCCAATCCCCTTCAAGATGTTATCAACAACTGTATCTGTTCTTTCAGGCAACATATTGTGTGTTTCAGGCATGTTTTAGACAAGAAATCCTTTATTAATCTTCCTCTCAGTTTTATTTCAAGCATCCCTCTAGATGTCCCATGTTCCTTTTCCTCTGAGGTGTCATGAAACATGCTTCTTTTTAAAAAGCTCTTCCTCTTTTCTCTCTGGCCATCCGAATTTCTGTTCTCATTACGGAGTCTTCTGACTTTTTAATGATTTTTTAATTCCAGAGACACACACACACACACACACACACACAAATATTTAATTTATGTCAAACACAATTTGTTCCTATTGTTTTGCTTCAACCTGCATGGAAACTTACACACGCTACTCTAACACCGTGTCTCCCATCAAGCGGAAAGGGAAGAGTTGCATGTGCACTTCAGAGGCAAGCAGTTTTGACTTGCGCATATCTTAATTGCCAGTAATTGTCCCCCACACTAACAGGATGTCATGGTAATACAGATAACTATCAGAGATGCTCACGACACATGACTCAAACTTTTTCGATCGGAGGGGTGGGGCTCTTCTCCTGAAATCCAGTTCCTGAACATGACGTTTAGTCACAGGAAATGAAGAGACGCTCACTCTGAACAGAGTGTGTGTGTGTGTGTGTGTGTGTGTGTGTGTGTGTGTGTGTGTGTGTGTCTGTGTGTGCGGAGCGTGAAAATATAAATATCCACATTTAAAAATAATCAAGTGACACTTGAGATTGATTGCAACCTTTTGAAAATGAAACAAAAAGACATAATTACTGCACGGCATCTTCTCACAGGAGATAGGGTGATTATGGTGCTCCATTACAGCCAATCACAGACAAATTGCATTGTAACGGTGAGGGTTTGTGTGAGCACCATCTGTGCGCATAATTGCGCACTGTATTTAGTTTAAGAAATCTTTCCTTCACGTCACAGCTGAGAATGTCATTGCCAATTAACTGTCTGCTTGGGTATTTTGGGAACAGAGACATTCGGAGGAAAACCCTCGGAAAAAGCAGCTTGAGTCTGCACTTTTGTCCTCCCCAAGGTGACAATATCAGCATTTCTGCTTGAGGGGAAGACGTGTCCGTGTGATTGGCTAACGCTGCTGGACCCAGCTGGTCTGTGCTTACTGGGTTTGGGAGTGTAAGCACCCTCACTCACACTTTTTTTTTTTCTATTATACTTTATTAAAACTACACTTTACACTCTGTTGTTATTACACATAGGCCTGAATTACACACATGCTCAGGTCCTATACATGCACTAATGGAGAGATGTCAGAGTGAGGGGGCTGCCCTGAGCAGTTGGGGGTTCGATGCCTTGCACAAGAGCACCTTGGCAGTGCCCAGGAGGTGAACTGGCACCTCTCCAACTACCATTTCATTCAGGGGACTTGGACTAGCAACTTTCTGGTTCCCACTGCTACTTTATAGTTCCACGGAAATGCTGTAGTTTTGACTGATTTGATAGTTACTAGTATTTCTTTTTTTTTTTTTTTTTTTAAGATTAAAGGTTCCATGACATGGTGCTCTTTGTATTCTTTTATATATACCTTAGTGGTCCCCTAATACTGTATCTGAAATCTCTTTTATATAGACCTTAGTGGTCCCCTAATACTGTATCTGAAGTCTCTTTTATAGAGACCTTAGTGGTCCCCTAATACTGTATCTGAAGTCTCTTTTATATAGACCTTAGTGGTCCCCTAATACTGTATCTGAAGTCTCTTTTATATAGACCTTAGTGGTCCCCTAATACTGTATCTGATGTCTCTTTTATATAGACCTTAGTGGTCCCCTAATACTGTATCTAAAGTCTCTTTTATATAGACCTTAGTGGTCCCCTAATACTGTATCTGAAGTCTCTTTTATATAGACCTTAGTGGTCCCCTAATACTGTATCTGAAGTCTCTTTTATATAGACCTTAGTGGTCCCCTAATACTGTATCTGAAGTCTCTTTTATAAAGACCTTAGTGGTTCCCTAATACTGTATCTGAAGTCTCTTTTATATAGACATTAGTGGTCCCCTAATACTGTATCTGAAGTCTCTTTTATATAGACCTTAGTGGTCCCCTAATACTGTATCTGAAGTCTCTTTTATATAGACATTAGTGGTCCCCTAATACTGTATCTGAAGTCTCTTTTATATAGACCTTAGTGGTCCCCTAATACTGTATCTGAAGTCTCTTTTATATAGACCTTAGTGGTCCCCTAATACTGTATCTGAAGTCTCTTTATATAGACCTTAGTGGTCCCCTAATACTGTATCTGAAGTCTCTTTTATATAGACCTTAGTGGTCCCCTAATACTGTATCTGATGACCAGATATTTTATAAATATTTGAAATACCACAAAAACAACCCAATTGTGATGGGTGATACATCTGATTTCATATACTGCTTTAGTAGAAAAACATTTTTTTTTCCATGGCTCTGGGTCATGTGACAAGTAGCTCTCACCTGAGACCACTGTCTGAATCTATGCAGGACGCAAACAAACAAAATTACTGTTGCACTAGTCTGGACATCTTGCCGTGCCAACGCTGCAATAAAGGTTGTCTAAATGCCATGTATATACATTTGCTGTCAGCTTACTAATTGATTGTGAGTTTTGTGTAGATTCAGACTTTTATACGTTTTATTCCACTTTGTTTAAATGGCGAAGTGGAGAGGCCTCGTGTTTAGAGCTGGCTGGTGAATGTGCATAGAGATACACCGTGACCCTTTTTGTGGATCTACTGATCACCATGGATTACTTTTTTATGATGTCATTGGATGACGTCAAAATGTGGATCTTTTTTCTTAACCCTCCTGTTGTCCTCGGGTCAAATTTGACCCATTTTCTAAAAGGTTTCTATATCAGAAATTTGGGTTTCAATCAACCAAAATGTCCAAAAAGATAACAGATGGTTCCATACGACGCTCTTTAAAAGATAAATGATCAGTTTACTACTTTCAGATGTTTTATTAAATTTTATAGCATTTGAAATAAAAGGGATAAAAGAACGTTGACAAAAATGACAGAAATAGCTTTAAAAAAACCGGGGGGAAACAACAAATGTGTTTATTTAGCATGTTTGTTTTGTCCATATGTGCTTGTGTGTGTTCCCCAATTGGTAGGACAGGTCTCAACTGCTACATGAGTTGTTTTTTTATCCCCCTCGGCTTAAATGTCAAACTCTGCGTATGGTTCTAAGATGTTTTTATTTAAATAAGTGTTTGAAATAAAATGATTGAATATTTTATATGAACTTTCGCTTCTTTTCTCTCCAAAATGATCATCTCACAACCCTTCAGAATTGATCTGGTGACCTTTTGAGGGGCCCGACCCCTAGGTTGGGAAACACTGGACTAAATTAACTGTATGTAAAGTAGTTCAAACTAGCTTCAAAAACAGCTACAACAATGAAGTAGTTATTGTATTAATGCATCAGTGTTTAATGTGTCTAATTATGCAATGTGTTTGTGTATATATATATATATATATATATATATATATATATATATATAGTTTAATTCTTGTATTAGTACTTGAGTAAATGTAGTAAGTAAATGATCTGAATACTTGTTCCCCCCACTGCACATGCACACATGCCCAAACATATTAAAGTGGTAGTGATAGTGCTGCCTATTCACATTTACATATTTTTACATATCACCCAGTGATTTATTTTTGCCATATACTGTAAGTTGTCATAATAAAAGATTCAAAGCCATTTATCGTTCAAAAACAAAATAGGTCAGAATAAAAATAAAAGAGTTTTGAATAACATTCTATATCTGATGAAAGGCTAACATAAAACTTGTTTTTTACACAATCGATTTGAAAGCATTACATCTTCGAGACAAATCTCTTATCACTGAAATATAACATGAACAGTTGGCATATTCACTGTGATCATGCATTTCTCCAGGACTCTAGCCTTGTGCCAACATGAGGGGAAAAATGTTGCTCCTTGGGGAACTTACTGTAGACTGACAGCAAGACAGACAAGAAACAAAAATGTTTCCCATTAAATGCACCATCAGGCTGTGACAACGTCTCCAAAGACAATAATGTATTTCATTTTTGACATTTGTATTACAGCTGGGACAACCAAAATAAATGACGGACATTTTAAGATGACAAAAGCTGTCCTTTTAAAGGTTAAGGCCACTCAATTAATCGTCAGCAACGACCTGAATGTACTGTTCCTTCTTTTACGGCATAGACAAAACAAGGAGTGAAGAGGTTTTAACTGTAATGCGCCCAGGCTGTGGTTGAAGAAGTATTCAGATCCATTACTTAAGAAGTACTAGTGGCACTGTAAAAACTGTTACAAGTAAAAGTCCTGCATTGAAAATGTTACTTAAGAGTATGCAAGTATAAATTCACTTAAAGTATTAAAAGTGAAAGTACACAATGCTGAAAAATCCTCACATTTTGGAAACGATCCAAACAGTTCTGTCAATTAACTAAGTGCTTCATCTGCTAATCATTCAGATGGATTTGTAGGCCGTTATATTGTTGGGAAGTTTAAATTTCTAATAAAACACATAAACTATCTCTGAAATGTAGTGAAGTAGAAAGTAGCAAGAAAAGAAAAGACTCAAGTAAAGTAAAAGTACCTCAAACTTTTTACTTAAGTAGGCTACAATAGTGGAGTAAATGTACTTAGTTACATTCCACTAGCATGCTAGCGCTAGCATGTGCTACAGTTAGCCTCCTCGTCTCGGCTAGTGAAGTAGAAAGCTGTGCAGATGTTGAACAGCTCACCCGGAGACTGAAGGTAGAGGACATTCAGAAACCGTATCTCACTTAAAACAGCATGGATAGTTTTTTTTCCAAGTTTGTATGCGTGTGGAAGAACCAGAGACACAAAATAACACCAAATCCCAGAAAAAGTGATTTTGTTTTCATAATTTTGGCACTTTAACATCATGTATGTGATTGGAAGTAAAACGTCCTGCTCCAAATGCAACCAATAACTCGACTCTTTCCTAGTTTGTAATGTTTTACTGTTAACCCGTTCCCCGCTCCCTTTAACATTTCATTATATTTTAAAAGACTATTTGTAAAACATCTAAAAGAAAACACAGCAGTGTATAAATTCTGCAAAGTAACGCTAACCGACACAGCTGGGACCATGCGCCTACATTTTATATCTGCATTAAATATGGAAGCATAAAGAAAGGCAAGCTAAGTGTAAGTGATGCTAGCAAAACTATCAAAGCTAGCTAGCTAATGTTATGAACCACCCCTCTGTACCAAAACTCTTCAGAAAACTCTCCACCCCTCACCCACAGTGATTTAGCAAATATTATACGGTATTAGCTAGTTGTGTATATACAGTACATACACACTGTATGTGTATGTATGTACAGTACATACACACTGTATGTTTAAGTTGTTTGGTGACCAAATTACTTGGTCTCAGTTGAGGTGGTCTTGACTACAACACTGCTGTGTATACATTAAAATAGTCATGAACTTGTTTTGGGTGTTTTCGTCTTAGAACTCGACCCTCTCAGTGTCGCTGTTTGTCAGTTCATGAAAGTTGGCCGCTGTTAGAATCAACTAACTTTGTGTTCGTTGAATCTCTGAAGGAGGAGGCTGGGGTCCAATGGAAGGTTAACACAAAGATTTATTAAACAAAAGTGATAAGACAAAGCACAAAGAATTACGCTGCAGCGGGCAAGAAATAGTTTGTTTCACCTGAAAGTTTTACATCTATTTTGCCTGAAATCTCGTCTCCCTCCCACCTATATTCCTTCAGCTCCAGGGGCGGTTCTCTTCCCCCTTGTGAGCAAAGTCCCTCCTTATTGGCTCTTTGTTGCCATGGTCACATGTAGGACGAGTCTTGTTGGTTTCTTTGCTGTCCAATGATATTGGACACACTCTAACCCCCTTTTGGGGTCGCTTTCGCACACAGATCAAAAGGTAATTATCATGTTAGTGAGAAGTTGTAACAGAATACAGTAAATCAGCATTCCAGTGTCTTAGCTTAGTCTACGACACCAGGCGGTTGGAGACAGGAGGTCACTTACTTTTGTGGAGCAAACAGTGTCTTTCTATATGTTAATTGTTAATAGTTTTTTGTTCTATACCATCTGACAGACTGGAAGGAGAGAGGGGGTAGGTGAGAGAACAAAAGGGCCGTCTTGATCTACCTTCCTTGAGACAAACAATGGTAATACTACTTTAAAATACCTTTATTTGACGCCATTCTGCTTACTTTCTGTCTACCTTATAATTATTGTTTTGCCTGTATTTCTTGTGTGTTTACTTGTTTGTGTGTTTTTTGCTGTATAGAAGAAAATGCTGCTGCTGTAATAAGGAAATTTCCCCGTTGTGGTATAAATAAAGTATAATCTAATCTAATTACACAGCATGATATGGCGCCTACACCACTGAATCACTGAATTAGATCATATCTTTTCAACCCAACTGCAGCATACATCTTAATACATTAAGACATGTATAATTACATAGTGATGAAACATTTAAACTTTATTTGATTCTACACTGCCTTAAACTGGTGTTGTTGAGCCAGTTATTAATTCTATATTGTGTTTTTAGCCTGCTATGTTGCTAGCCACAGTTAGCACCCCAATCATCAGTTAAAGAGAATTATGATTGCACAATGCTAACTTCTTGTCAAAATTTCACTATCAATTACCAGAAAAACCAAGATGACGGCCAAAATGCCAAACTCGATTTAAAACAGAGGTCCACAAACCAATTGGTGTTGTCATGGAGGCTACAGTCTATGCCACAAACACAATAAAACAGGTGACAATGGCAACACCATGAACATTTCTTTTGTATTAGCATCACTTGAATATAAAAAATGACTATAATTTGAATCAGAAAAAAGCATGGTGTGGGATCACAAAGTCATTGTTTAATAGCTCTGGGCTGAAATTTGGTAGGACAACATTTCTTTTTAAATCTGTGACAATGCAACAGAGTGTCTACATTCATAAATAATACACTCACAATTCTATTCAGTGCGTAATGCGAAAACAAAGGATTCAACTGCTGTTACATTTACTGTATTGTTTTTTTAATGTCATGGGATTTAGATTTACAGCTGGTTTTCTACAGACATCTACTTGGCGTTCTTCTGCTGCTCTTGGAAGAAGTCATTGCAGGCAACAGTCAGGGCGGCCACCAACACAACAAACTCATTGAAATCCACTTCGTTGTCTCTGTTGGAGTCCAGGTCCTTCATGATTTTCTCCACGAGCATCGGATCCTTCTGAGACTGAAAAACAAAAATAAAAAGAATATTAGTGCAACAAATGGGACTTTTTCTAGCTTTTATTCTTGTAATGATTCTTCTGTATGACTTTGCCTTGTAAGCCAATAGCATTGACACTTCAGATCCCTGTTAGAGCACTTAAAATGCCTTTAATACATAGATTTAGGTTGTAATATGGGAAATATCAGTCTGCCCGTGTAGGATGAGTCTCAACCATGACCGCTTGATGTGAACTCAAGGCAAAAAGCCGTCAGTGTCCAATTGAGAGCAGAGATGTCGCTGCTAAATGAGCCATGAGCAGCAGTTGATCACACACACACACACACACACACACACACACACACACACACACACACACACACACACACACACGGCATGTATTGCTTTTGCTCATTTCCTCCAGGATCCAGAAACAAGACGTGGCTTTCACTTTTACACCCTCCAACCTCCGTACAACGCCCCTTGTAAATGTCATTTGGACTTTTGATGGTTAAAAGACTCAAAGCTACATTTGAAAGAGTGAAAATGACATCAATATTACTTTATTGATGTGTATATTTTGTTCTGTAATTTGGTTTCTCTTTTACTTTGTTTCATATTAAACTGTAATCACACTCTATGTTAAAGGGAGACACTTTATAAGCCCCATTGAGGGCTCTTGTCTTCCTTTCAAATGTTTTTATGGGTTGGATTGATTATTGTGTACAAATTATTTTGATGTGCTAAAGGAAAAAAATAAAGTTGGCAGTATGACTGGGATGTGAGAAGACAATAAATCCTGCATTACTTATCAGTAAAGAAATTTAGAACAACAACTATTATATATACTTATATCACCTTTATGCTTTCTCCTTTCAAGCAAAGCCCTGTTTCACAGTAACATGGCTGCCTATATAGCTAGTAAAAATATATATATATATATAAAAAATAAATAAAAACTATTTAAATGTCCGTTTCAGACTGTGAAATACAAATATTGCAGTGTTTATTCCCGACAAAAACATGAGCCAAAAAATAAATTTCATGTTTGATTACTTACTGTAGCTACATTGTTGTCCTGTGAAAATAATGTATCAACTGTACATGTTTTTCATTTTGCCTTGTTGGCAACGTATTTTTAAATAAAGTATAATGTAATAATGTTTTTATCTTTCTTCTTTGAATATGGTTTATTAGGAGGAAAGTAGAACTACTTCAGTTGATCTGAAAAAGAAAAAAAAAAACCCTGAGATACATGGTTTCGAGAGTCAGAGAATAAGTGTGTCAAAATGTTATATATTTAATATATTCAAAGTTAAATATAACTGATTAAATAAAATTAAGCAGTACAAATATAATCAACAAATAAAAAATCTAAATATCAAATTTCCAACTTTGAACTGAGAGACAACTTTAGCTAAACTGAAATAATCAAAAAATGTGCAGTCCGCTGTGTGGATTTTCAGTCCGAACAGCATCTTTTTAATACTACCCACTCATTTTTTTGGGAAGTGTCAATGCTTCTGTCAGAGGAAACCGAGGGTGAATGTTACGCTGTGGCTGCCTCTATTCTCAGAGGTGCCTGCGGCCCGAGGGGATGTGATGACATCATGTCTATTTTTGGAGGCGATATGGGCCACTGATGATGATAATGATGATGTGTGAGCACCTGAGGCTTCCCGTCCGCATGAGGGAGCACAAGAAGTCCGCTATTGTGTTGGTCTCAATCATTTGGAATCGCAGGCTCGTACAAGCCGCGATCATCATCATCATCATCATCATCCGTCTCCCTCTCCACATACTTTACGTCACACGTTGCTGGGATGTGAGATCCACCAGCAGGACAGCAATCAATGAGAAAACAATTCCATCAGACAAGGGCCATGCAAAGATCCGGAATAAGTAAATTACCATAACTATTGCTATTGGTCATTATCGATCCATCGAGGAAATAAGGGAGATGTAAAAAGGTCACACTTTGGTAACACGTTCTCAATCACCGGCGGTTCTAGGGTCTGTGGAGGTCTGTCAATGAGTCTGCATTCACACGTCCAGCCAACAAAAATAAGTGCTTGACTGATAAAAACAGTTAATGTTCTGCTCTTGCCTATTTTAAAATACACGAAAACAAAACAAAACAAAGATATATTTTAAGCAATGTATAGGAAAATCCCATTTCCTTGAGAAAAAAAAAACATAAAAAAAAAAAAAGTAACCCAAAGGATTCATTAGAAAACAATTGGCCCCATTTTATGGCAAACAAAACAAAATGCTTCATCCAGTTTTAAACAAATATTCCAGCCACTTGAAATGACCACTAATAAATGAACGGTTCTTATCAGCCGCGTTTACAGCACGCGTAAAAGTGAACAAAGCAGTCTGCAATGTGTTTCACAAAGTCCTGAAACTCTCCCTGCAGATGCTCCAGTGGCAAGACTGTGTGTTCCTGTCCGTCTGAACTTCGCATCGACTTTTCTGTTAAATACACATTGGCTCCTTCTGAGCTGATCACGGTTTAAATGTTACCATTTGGGAAGACCTTTCTCTATTCAATGCAACTAAAAAAAAAAAAAAATTCTACTTCATGATGTGACAACTTCTATTTAAATACACCATAAATGAAAAACATGATCATGCATGCAGTCTACTTTACCATGAGGAAGTCAGTGAGCTCTGTGTTGAGGAGTTCCTTTAACTCGCCCTTGTTGAGCTTGTACTTGTCTCCATCGTTTCCAGAGTAGTTGTAGAAAACCTTTATCAGTGCACTCATTGCACCCTCGAGCTGGCTCGGCATTCTGCTGGAAGGACGAGAACTCTGACTGACAAGCTTCCTGACAATGAAAACGTTTCATGCTTTACTCGTGCAATACAATGATTGTTTCCATGAGAGTACAAAAAAAAAAAGAAACCCTAATGGGAGAGGTGTTCTTACCTGGTTAGAGTCCCGTACAACTGTAAGGTGAGACGCTGCGGCACAGCTTGTTTATGAGGAAATGAGGAGACGCTAAGTGAGCCTTCCTCTTTGTGCCGATAATTAATTCCACAGGTGAGATGCCCATGGTAACCATCTTTCTTTCCAGAATTTAATCAAAGTGGAAAACAAAACATGCCTCAGTGTAACCCTGGAGCCCCCGTGGGGATTCATCAGACTCAGGGCCATGCATGAGTCTTTTAACTGCAACACTTACATCCCTGAAGTGACTCCAGCCCTCTGAAGTACTTCAGGAGATGGGTTAAGACCTGTTAAGGAAATCTACTTCTAGTCATCTTAACCCTCTGATGCAACATGTTACAAACCTTTTAACGCACAACATGGTGTTCATTTTCATCATTAATTGATAAATAGCTGAATGTTTCTTTTCTTTGCAACATCTTTTTAACTAAAACATGTCATCACCCAGGATTTGCAAGAAATTGCAGAAAATTGATTGAGTTTACATTAGTAAGTCATCATATTCATGACTGTTGTGCTAATTGAAACTTTTAGACATAGGGTAAAAATGATCCGCTGGGTATTAAGTCAACAGCATCATTTGTTTTCTTAAAAAAAATAAAAAATAAAAATAAAAATGAATACATGTATACATACAAGTATGTAGAAGTGCTCTCTTTAATGCCCCTATAGTAGATAAAACATGATAAAGTGCTCCTACGTTATCCAATTAGTAAAAGTAAAGAAAATAAAACAGGTGTCAAGTAATACTTCGTTACCTTACCTAAGTAGACATTTTGATATCTATACTTCACTGGAGTAATTATTTTACAGCAGACATTTTACTTTTACTCCTTACACTTTCACGCAATCTGTACTTTCTACTCTTTACATTTTTAAAATAGCCTCATTACTCCTATTTCAGTTCATCTTGTTTTCATTCCAGCTTGTCAACAAAAAAAATAATAAAACTATATACAGTGGGGCCAAAAAGTATTTGGTCAGCCACTGATTGTGCAAGTTCTCCTATTTAGAAGGGGACTGTAATTTCACCATGAGAGACAAAATGAGAAAAATTAAAAATAAAAAAATCCAGGAAATCACATTGTAAAATTTTCAAAGAATTTATTTTTAAATTATGGTGGAAAATAAAGTATTTGGTCAAAAACAAAAGTTCAACTTTTTTTAGCATAACCTTTGTTGGCAATGACAGGTCAAACATTTCCTGTAAGTCTTCAGCAGGGGCCTGTTGCACGAAAGTAGAATAAAGATATCCAGGACTTGACTTAGTGTGATCTGCTCATCGTGGCTTAATCGGTTGCATGTTTGCCGAGCCAGAATGAACAGGTGGAGCTATGTCAAGCCAGGTGTAGCTAGCTGGGATAAGTGCACATTTACGGCTTTCTTAAATAGACCACGGTATCCATCACAGATCTACTGATGCAGAAGGAGACGACGCATGCGGCATATGTTTCACCCAATGAGCAGCAGCTTCTAGTGGAAAGTAACGAGGAGGTGAAGATATAATATGCAGAAAAGGGAAATGCGCCTGTTATCAAACAGAGAGAAAAAGCCCAACAGACTATAGGGGACTAACTGAATGTATAAGGATGTAAAAATATCTCCTTAGCCTACTAGTCACGCCACATTTTTACAAAGTTGTAGGTTACACTGTTTTAATTGTTTTAAATAGGCTAGTTTCATGTGTTTATTTTATTGCTGAATCTGTTTTTATGTGTTAAATGTGCTGGTTTTACCGTAAAGTGTCTGAGTAGCCTACCATGTAAGGCACAATATAAATACAATGTATTATTTAGTCTACTTTGCCTTAAAAGTGAGCAGAGGGAATTAATGTTCCTTGGGAGATGGACCCTACTTTCAAACCCTTATTCACAGCGCGAGAACATGTTTTACAGCCATGTGCACAAATCTCTATAGGCTTTGTCTAATTCTAAATATCTTTGTACTGTTAATATTCATACAGAACAAACAACTAGAAGAACTGACTTCAATACACACTGTAAGCATATATGTAAAACAATATTCATGTTTAATAGACAAATGACAGCACCAAAATAAAAAGATTAAGAAGCATTGTGGTGTTCCCGGTGTGATAAATGTGAACTATACTATACATATATAGGCCACGTTATTGGTTCGGTGATGGGAGACTAATTGAGAAGGTTATGAAACCCAAGTAAGCTATAATAAAAAAACATTAGTCCTACATATTAAGGGGTAAGAGAAGGACAAGCAACAAGAAAATGAAATCATGACCAGTCTGCCATTAATGTCATCTGGGAATATAGCTGCATTGTTCCACTAAATCTCCAGAGTGCATCCTTTATAAACCTGAAGCTGCACAGAACACGGACACCGCGCTGCTCATCTCTCTTTACACACCGACGCGATGGACAGGTCAGCCAGCAGGCAGCGCCCGCACGCCAGGCAGCCTCAAAACACCACCGTCCCACCGGGAAAAGTCCCAACTCTCCCGATTGGATGCCAGTACAACCATTTCTAACCATCTTAACAACTGCAATAGTTGGCTTTCAATCAAACTCGTGACAATAGTGACAAGTAATGCATCTTAATAAAAATAAAGCAGAACACATTCAGAAGACAACGGAATAACTGTTAAACACGTTTATTTGGGATCAGAGTGGCAGCTGATTTAACACATGAGACTCCAGGATTAATCTTAGCCTGGCTGTTAGGCTGCTCTGGACCAGGCTAGCTGCAAAGAATAAATCTCCATGGTTACTTGGCTGGGTTTAATTCAACCTCATTTTGTGCAACCAAATCAAAGCTAAATTCCTCCAGAATAACTTTAATATCCCAGCTTAATCCCTTATCCTGGTTTCGTGCAACAGGCCCCTGGTTTGCACACACTGTAGCTGGTGTTGTGGAAGTTTCTGTACAGCGAGGGAGGAATTTCAGTGGCAGAAGAGACCTTGTTGAAACAAAATAAAGACATGCTGCAAACTGGTTTAAAGGAATGAGGTATTCAGTGGAAGGGTTAAATGGTGTTCTGCAGAGAACAAATCAAAATTACAAGAACAGCTTTCACAGTGTACAGAGTTACAGAGTGGCCACAGTTCTGTGCGCCAAACAGTATATGACAGTTCCTTATATCCCCGTGCATCCAGCAGAAACCAGGCCACGTTTGGAAAACACTCTAATCTTAAACAAAACACTTCATCTTCTCTTTCAGACTGCTGGAGCCAACATGTCCCTGTGCATTTGTCTATGTAGTGTGTCAAAAGTGACTGGGCCAGTCATTCTGTCCTTAGAAGACAGACACCTATCTTGTCTTTAGATTGGTGTCTGGCTCCAACCTAGAACCTTGGACCTGGTGAGCCAGCATATCTTCGAGGCACTTGTTTTCCTGTGCATTTGTCCTTAGGGGAGAGATGCAGAGTCACAACATTTTTAGCTGTCTCTAGAACTGGAAGGACTTACTAGTAGGATATATTTTATGAGACATATTTCAGCAGCACACTGGAGGATTTTACTTAATAGTAAAACTAATTAATCACTTAAGAAATGAACAATTATTGAAAATAAATCATTGTTTATGTAATTTTCCCATTACACTGGTATTTTGGCCCATTCCTCCATGCAGATCTCCTCTAGAGCAGTGATGTTTTGGGGCTGTCGCTGGGCAACACGGACTTTCAACTCCCTCCACAAATTGTTTTTATGGAGTTGAGGTCTAGAGACTGGCAAGGCCACTCCAGGACCTTGAAATCCTTTCTTTTTTTTTTTATATAAACTGAGCCACTCCTTCGTTGCCCCAGCGGTGTGTTCGAGATCATGGTCATGCTGGAAGACCCAGCCATGTTCCATCTTCAAGGCTCTCACTGATAGGAGGTTTTGGCTTAAAATCTCACGATACATGGCCCCGTTCATTCTTCCCTTAATGTAATATATGTCAGTTTTCCTGTCCCCTTTTGCAGAAAAACAGCCCCAAAGCATGTTTCCTCCCCCATGCTTCATAGTAGGTATGGTGTTCTTGGGATGCAAATCTGCATTCTTCTTCCTCTTCTTCCTCTCATTAGGTCCCTCCGTGTAGTTCTGGGATGTTTCCTCACCGTTGTCATGATCATTTTGACCCCACGTGATGAGATCTTGCGTGGAGTCCCAGATCAAAGGAGATTATCAATGGTCTTGTATGTCTTCCATTTTCTTACAATTGCTCCCACAGCTGATTTATTCACACCAACCTGCTGGCCTAATGTAGATTTACCCTTCCCAGCCTGGTGCAGGTCTACGATTTTCTTTCTGGTGTCCTTCGACAGCTCTTTAGTCTTGGCCATGGTTGAGTTTGGAGTCTGACTGTTTGAGGCTGTGGACAGGTGACTTTTATACAGATAACGAGTTCAAACAGGTGCCATTAATACATGTAACAAGTGGAGGACAGAAGAGCTTCTTAAAAGAAGAGGTTACAGGTCTGTGAGAGCCAGAAATCTTGTTTGTGGGTGACCAAATACTTATTTCCACCATAATTTACAAATAAATTCTTCAAAAATCCTACAATGTGATTTCCTGGATTTTTTTTTCTCATTTTTTTTAAACCCTAGTATCTCTACTTCTACCTGAGAAATGAATGTGAATACTTTGGACACCTCTGAAGAAAACAAGCCCTCCTGGGTGCGATACAGTGAATGAACCTACCCAACATTATATAAAATACGCATCAGCTATACCACAGCCAGATAAGTTAAAATGTCACTGCAGTCAATGGATCAGTAATGATAATTGAATAGTAATGTAACAGTCACAGAGCCCATTTTTCTGCACAGCGAGCACTTTTACTTACTCGTACATTTTAATTGCTTTTTGCTGATCCTTTAAACCATTAGTGCGAATCAAGCCGTTGCCAAATGAGTTACTTCAAAGCTAATTAAGACCATCAGCTCCACACAACTCTCTCTGTATTTCTCAGTATGACTATGTTCAGAAGATTGTGTCGCCTGGCTACAGGCGCAGAAGAAGAGTTCATCATGTTTTGTTTTTTTAATCCTCCTTGGCTACTAGCAACTGTGTGGAGGAGGGGTGGGGGTGGTGCGAGCTCATGGAAGGCTTGTATCATGTGGATGCGTCAGTTTTTCTTCATTACTTAGAATTCCTCATGGGGGGAGACAGAAACTATGCATTATAGCTTTAATCTAAGTAGAATTTTGACTTTACTTGTATAGAGTATATTTTACATTGTGGTAGCTTCACTGCCAGTGTTGGGAGTAACGCGTAATATAACATCACTAATTACCTTTTGGTAATATTATACCCATTACGATCTCAGTAACGCAAGTTATAACGCATTTTAACGCAACATTTAGAGGTTTTTTTTTTTTAAAAGAATTTACCAACACCAAAAAACAACAAAAAACACTGCGTTGAAGTGAGCTGTCCTCTGTCTGTTCAGTGGTCAGAGCCAGAACCAGAGACGTATGGACAACATCTGTGTCCCAACAGGTGATGGGACAGCAGTGTGTCCGAGCTGCTGACCGATAGAAACATGTCGGGAATTAATGTTTAGGCTTGCTACACGTAAATATCATCGTGGAAACTGTAAGGTGCTTTTAATTGAGTATTTTAATTTTCTCCTAATTGCCTATTGTAAATTTTACTTCTATTTGTATTTTAGTTATTTTGCATATTCATATTAAATTATACTAAATATTATGAATAATCAATGGTGTATTAAAGCAACTAAAGATGAGACTTTATTGATCCGGTGGTGAAATTCACAAACTACCTGCCAAGTCAAACTTCCGCTGTTATTTTGGTGAAAGTAACTCAAAAGTAGTGTAAAGCATTACAATACAGAGACGTACAGTATATTGATAACATTGTAATATAACTAATTACACTCAAATGACAGTAACAAATAATCTAGAATGGATTATATTTTGGAAGTAATTTACCCAACACTGGTCATTACTTAAAATAGGATCTGACTACTTCTTCCACTATTGCTTAATTTGTTCAATATATATTTCTTTATTCTGGGCCAGTAAGCACAGTGGTAACCATGACTCCGAAAAATATTATAGTACCTTCTTTGAGTAACCCTTTGCCGAGTATGGGGAAGCACAAAAACACTGAACCTATATTCATTCTTCAAAAGAGAGCCTTAAGAATTGTAAATAAAACCACTTATAGAGGACCAACTAATCCATTGTTTATTACATTTAAAGCATTCAAATTTGGAGATATTGCTGACTTTAAAACTGCACAAATAATGTACAAAATAAATAATCAGCCATCAAACAGTATCCATGGGATGTTTCAAATAAGAGAGCAAACATCACTTAAGAGGAACATTTGTATTTAAAAAGAAACGTATAAGAACAAATGCTAAATATCACAGCGTCACAACCAAAGGAGTTACTTTATGGAACAGCTGCAGTGAAGAGATGAAATCATGTACAACAATAAGCAATTTCAAGAAATTATTTAAAATGAATACATTAAAGGGATACAAAAAGATTTAAAGTGATAGTATTGTATAATGACTATGGTTTCTTGGCATTCATATACAGACATATCCATATACAGACATATCCATATACCAATATATCTATATACTAAGTCTAGTGTGGATGTATTATTTAATCTGCTATATATGGTAAAGAAAGAAGAAGAAAGGAAGAAAAGAAACAAACAGTGTAAATGTGTGTGTGTATATGTGTATGTATGCATCTGTGTCTATGATGTGTAAATAACTGAAGCATAAGATTTAGTAAAGGATAAAAGTATAGAAAGGGGGTCGGACCTGATGAGTGGTTTATGATCTTCTTACTCCTTTTTGAACATGGGAATTTTTTTGTTTGAATGACTTTCAATTTTGGAAGATTGTGCTGAGAAGTACATGGCCTTATTTATCTGTCATTTAATTATATATGCATGCATGAATGTATAGAAATTTTATTTTTACATTTTTTTACATGTTCAAATAAATTTAATTAAACTAAACCATCCAAAAATTAACCAATGTCACTGACATTATTAATTGTTAAGTTAAGTTCAGTGTTAAGTTCACGCTGACCCTGAGAGTGCTAACAATTATCACTGGGTGTAATCTGAAGGCAGTGGCATCATTTAAAGATTCCGGGTAAAATATTAACAGGACTGAAATCATTTACTTGTCCTCTAAAATGTCCTCCGTTGCTCTGAAGGAGTTTTTGACCTCAAAAATTACATCAATGTTGTCAGCCAGCATATTTGGAGCTTGACCCATATCAAGGACTACCAGTGAATAAGAGAGAGCCAACATCACTTAAGAGGAACATTTGTATTTAAAAAGAAACTTATAAGAACAAAAGCTAAATATCACAGCGTCACTGTCGGGTTTTCTTGGACCTCTGCTGCACCAATTTGGACCATTCCCCCCCATGAAGCTTAATGTTATATGTACAAGACAAATCTTTCCAAGTCAGTAGAGAAGTAAAGAGTGATCAGACTTGTTCACAGGTATGGAATCAAAATCAACTTGGTAAACAGATTATGTATCCGACTTTGCAGCACCAAATCAGTACCACTCGTTTCAGATGTCCAATGTCACACCACCGATAGTCTCTCCTTGCCAGACCGTCCTCCACAGCGCTGCGAAGGAAGGTCTGGCTAGTCCACACAGCATCCTGGTGTGCTTTGATGGATTGGTATTTCTTTGAACCAATCACAATCATCTTGGGCGGTGCTAAGCACTGGTAATAGCCACGGTGCCGCTGCATAAAAGCCTCAGGAAGGAACTGGACAGCCCAAGTATCAATTTGTGTTATAAGAAAATGATACACGTTGCATTAATGTTGGCCTGAAGTTATATTATTGGGTATTGATCGGTGGTGGAAGAATCTTGAAGTAAAAGTACAGCATTCGAAATGTTACTCAAGCAAAAGTACAAAATTATTGGCATCAAAACACACTTAAAGTAACAAAAGCAAGTACTCATTAGGCAGAATGGCCCATTTTTAGAATAATATATATTACTGGATTATAATTAATGATGCATTAATGTGTTCATCACTTTAATGTTGCAGCTGGTAAAGTGAAGCTAATTTATTACTGTATATGCTGCTGAGTAGTTAAATCTATAGTCTTGCTTTGCCAGACCCTCCTCCACAGCGCGGCAAAGAGGGTCTGGTGAGTCCACACAGCATTCCGGGATGGGAGAAAAACGTGCTCTGGTTTATTGGCATGTCTTTAAACCAATCACAATCGTCATGGCTGGTACTAAATAGCCTCGGGAAGGAACTTGTTTTGGTGGAATATGTACGTAAAAGAAGTTGTTTAAGTTGTGCAACAGAAATCTCAGATTGGACAGATAGTCTAGCTAGCTGTCTGGATTTACCCCGCAGAGATCTGAGGAGCAGGTAACCATAGTTATAAATCCTCATAAATCCACCGGAGGTTAGAACGCCAACACAAAAGGAAGCCCAAGGCAACGGATATCCGGCCTAAATGAGTGAAATCCGGTGAAAGTATTGTCAGCAACGGAGCAATCCCGAAAGTGGAACATCGTGGATATATACTAACTACACTACAGATAGAGGGACACAGGACTGAAGTGTTGAAATGTACACCGACTTGCATTTCAGCTTTAGTGGGGAAGTCCAAAGTCAAGGCAGCTTTATTTGTATAGCACATTTCAGCAACAGGGCAATTCAAAGTGCTTTACACAAAAACAGTTAAAACATAAAACAGGACAAGTGATATGAATAGGAAGGAATATCACGTGCCCAAACCTGCCTACTAAAAATGACACATGTACCACTAATTAGTTTTGCCAAAGGAAACGTTATTGCTGTTTGGATTAAGTTTAGTGGGAAGTTTTTTTATATACCTGTCCATGTCAATGGAGCTGATCTGGTGGATGACGGCCATGCAACGTTCTGGACATTGATGCCAGAGATTGTGTGCGTTGTTAGGTTTAGGCATCAAAAGCACTTTTGTTAGGGTAAGAAATTGATTTCTGTTTATTAAGATAACATATTTCTCATGCATTAAGACCACGACCCTTCCTGAACCTTAATCAAGTGCCTTGACTGCCTGAATAGAACTGTGAAAATGTTATATAAATAAATGTTAAATGAATATACTGTACTGCAAGAATAAAATAATAAAATGTTAATTTATTAGTGCTGTATTTACCAAAAAAAAGGTTATTTCTAGGGAGACTGACTTGCACAGGCATGCCAACTTATATATTTTTCCATTGAATTTCCTCCCAAGAAGCCTCTGGTGTCACTTCACATCAGTGAGATGAATCAAACTTGTAGTGACTTGCTTTCATTGCCAGCAGGACACCATTGTCTTAGTCTCACCTTGTGACTGGAATTTGTCATGTTCTCAACGTGGGGGTTTATTTTTAGCCACAGCAGCTTTCAGTCTTTGTCATATTGTGTCCGACGGCTGCTCACACACACATGAGAGTCCCTCCTCTGTCACTGTGTCATAACTGACAGTGGAGAATAAACACTCCATTCAGCCCTCAGCCCCCAAAGACAACCCCTGAGGGATGGTAGTTGTCAGGTGCACCTGCAACTTTTTTCTTCCACTTGCAGCCACAGAGAAAATAAGTTTCCATTTATTAAAAAGGTGTTGACACAGTTTCCCCTCACAGCTGCTAATAGTAAGTGTTGTGCAGGGAGGTTATCCATTAAAACCCATAACACTTATTTTAGATATCAGCACAGGTATTGATTTCAGGGCGTAGCCTATCATATATGGGAGAAAAGCATTTCATTGTTGTTGTTTTTTTATTTACCAGATAGAAAATAAATTGCAATATTAAAAGAATTGTCTCATCAAATGTTAAACAGTTAAATTTAGACCGTTTAGTAGACTTTTATTCTCAGTCTGATTCAAATAAAAGGCCATTGTTGGAGGCGTTTACAATATTTATCTCAGTTATACATGTCTACCCCGCTTAAAAAAAAATAGAAGATATCACTGACATCTTTTCTTAGAAATACATTTAAAAATTTTGAGACAAGACTGAGATCCATTTTACATTTGTAATGCAGGGATGTTAAAGCCCTGCACACTGTCTTTAAGGGATAAAAACAAAAGCATGCCTACCTCCATGACAGATGATGAATCATTTTATCTCCCCTCGTGCACCTTCAGGTCCTCTGCAGCGTCTTGAAGATTACTGCAAAGACAACAGGAGATGATGTTTCCACTGTGTTTGCACCCAAGCCTTGAAATGTCAAAAGATGAATGAAATGATTGAAATGAGCGCAACATGGTCAGGAACTTTGAGTACTGATCTTTAATGTGCTCGTGTGTTCCCTTCAGCTCTCCAGTCTTTGCATTGTCAGACACAAAATCTACATAGACTACTTGTGTAGAGGCCACATGTGCAGTACATCCTTATTTGATTAGTCAATTTTTACATTTGTACTTCTATGTCTCACCAGTTTATTTGTGGCTTTTGTGCCAATGCTCTTTATAGTTACCATTTATATTTGGTGCATTCAATACCTTTTATATTTATGCTTAATTTGATAAGTAAGATACGCATAATGTAGGCTATACAATATTTTTAGTGATTATCTATAATAATCTTTATATAGCACCATTTATACAGAGAGTGTAGCCTGATCATCTGAGCAACTAAAACAACAGAAGCAGCAGATGTCAAGAATGTTAAGAGAATATGTGAAAGGCAAAAATAAATCAAAAGGAAAACAAAAGAATAAAAACGTGTATACTAGGATACAGCAAATTTAGATTGACAGGTAAAAACAGTGCTGTATAAATAGGTTTTCAATTGTCATTTTAAAATGCACATTAGTCACATAGCTTGCATCTATATTATGCATCTCTCTGTGCTCCTTGGAGATATGTTGCTTTGAGGCTTTCATTTTCCTGCATGGGATCAAGATATTTATGTTTAACTGTGTTTTTATCCCCCAACGTCTCTTCTTCCAAGCAGCGCTGCCTGGAATTGGGCAATGGTTATGGTTCCATGGTATGGTTAGGGTTAAGGTCAGGATTAGGTGCCTTGAAATCAACGGACGCAGCGAAGCCTGGAAGGAGACGTTGGGGGCTTAAAAACACCATTGAGCGCCATTTATCTTCACACTAAAAGCATGGATACTTCGTGGCTATTGAAATTTAAGTGACACGGCTCTATGTTTGGCATATTTTGGTCATATTTGTCGGTCCACAATAGAAATGCCCAATCTACATCTAGTTGCCATTACATTTTGTATAGATGTTCGTGGTTTCCACACAATAAATCTTAGTGACTTTGGTGTTCTTCTGACTTTTCCCTCTTGCGCTACATGAGGTTAACATTAGACGTTTTGGTGAGATAGCTCAACAATTATTGTGTAGATTGCCAATGAAATTGGGTGCAGACATTCATGTCACCCTCGGGATGAGTTACCTCTTGGTTCTTCAAAAAGTTATATCAGTTTTAACCCTATTCGAGTTTAATTGACCCATTTCAAATTTTTACAAGAAGAAAAATAGTACATTGCATTTTGTTTTCCTACCTAAAAATCAATGGCCTTACCTTCTTTTCTGTGATAAACATGTATTCCTGACTCAATTCAGAAAATTATTCTGGATATGACCACTCATAGTTTTTTCCATAGTAGATTTTAACATGAATTATAACCTTATGACAAAAAAACTAACCCCACTTTCATTTTTAATTGTGTTCTAGTAGAGACTGATTGCATTCCCTAAACACATATATGTTTTCTCAATTGTTTGAAATTGAGATAAAGACAAGTTGTTTCTTAAAATCCCAAATAAGTCTTAGGTCAATTTGACCCGAGGGATACGAGAGGGTCCCAAAAGTGAAGATAATACAAGGGTTAAAAGTCCTATTTTTTCAAATGTTTTGGTTCATATACACCTGCCCATCAGTGGCCTCTGCTCTTTGTGTTCACTGCTAATTAGCTAATGTTAGCATGCTGACACGCTAAACTAAGATGGTGAGCATGGTCAACATTACACCCACTGAACATCAGCATGTTAGCATGTTAATGTTAGCATTTAGCTCAAGGTTTGCTGTAGCACGCAAGTACAGCCTGTCACAAAAAGGTAGCAAGCTATCAAACCAGTGAGATGTGGCGCCCAAGAGGGAGAGAGGGAGTGAGAGAGTGAGAGAGAGAATGAGAAGTGGGAGGCATTTCTAACCTTGTTGGATCCAACAGGTGCCACCACATTAGGTTAACGACCCTGCCTCCTGCAGGACAGGTGAGGCACTGCAGACACTTTTCCCATGTGTGAGATCAAAGCTGCGGATGTCTCACACTGACTTTATACTCGTGACTGGAGGCTCTGTTGGAGCAGATGTAGACCTGCACCATTCTGCTCCTGTTCCTTTCATACCTTCAGTGGTGTTCACACATGCTGCCACACAGCCTTAGAGAAAGAAATACACTCAGGATGAAACAGTCGAGGTGGAGCTGCCATTTCCACAGCTCAATATCGCTATCCACATCTCCATTTCTGTTGCATATACAACAGTTGAATTAGTCGTTGTGTAGTCACGCATTACCAGACCTTCCTCCACAGCGCTGTGTAGGAGGGTCTGGCTAGCTCACACAGCATTCCGGGATGGGAGAAAAACGTGCTCTGGTTTATTGGCATGTCTTTAAACCAATCACAATCATCATGGGCAACATAGTTCGCCGGACAGAGCAGCGGTACCTCTTCAAAACAGCCTCGGGAAGGAACTTGTTTTGGTGGAACATGTCGATGTTCAAAAGTTGTTTTAGTCGTGCAACAGAAAACTCAGATTGGACAGGTAGTCTAGCTAGCTGTCTGGATTTACTCTGCAGAGATCTGAGGAGCGGTTAACTATAGTCCTCATAAATCTAGTTTAAAATGCCAACACAAAGAGAGCGGAAGGTGACGGACATCCGGCAAAAACAAGGGACGTCAGGCGGAATTTCCTGAACAATCCCGAAAATGAAACATTGTCAATATAGACTAAGCATTGATGTACATAGTGTATAAATACATGTCATTACGTGTATGAAGAGTTGATATAGTGGATACAGTGGGTATAACTACTAAATATGTAGAAGTTCAAGTAAAGTGTAGTCTAATGTGTCACCATCGTGGCTCTCGCCCTGTCAGGATCTATGTAAACAGCCGCTGGAGGATTTCTCACTGTCTGACTGTGAATTTTACACTTTGTGTGTGTGTGTGTGTGTGTGTGTGTGTGTGTGTGTGTGTATGTGTGTGTGTATGATGAAGGCCTTTATCTCCACGTTGGCATTGAACTTGATTCTCTAAATTAAAAATAAAAATGTATTTGTCATTCCACACAATGTACACAAGCCAATTGGTAGTTATTTTGTACACACAAAACTCATTTTTTAAGGGAGTATAGCGCAGGGTCAGCCATGATACGGCGCCTCTGGAGCAGTTTGGGGGTTCAGTGCCTCAATAGATGTTTTCTCTCCCTCACCAAGGCCAATAGTTCATCTATAATAAACAAATCTGCAACTGCAGATATTTCCAAAACTATAGCGCTAGCAGTCAGGATCACTAGGAAACCTACTGCACAAAGCACAATGTGAGGATGACACTTGTTAACACTAATAAAATATAAGGTGACAATCAATCACACATCAAAAACTGAAAAATTCAGCATCCAAACTTCACCGCTGAGTGTTTGTCTGTGGCTTCCCGGGTAGCAGCTGCAAACATAAATCTGCAGCCCCTCCTAGTGGAAAAGTCATGCCACACCACGGTTTACTAATGCCCGTGAAAAATAATTTGTGCATCCGACCTGTAGTTTGGATCTGCTCCAAATTTGTATGGTTTCTTTCTTGGCCCATGCTAGACCTTCCCACCAACTTACATGAAAGTCAAGCCAGTAGTATGTCTCTAATCCTGCAGACAGACAAACCGAGTCTCATTAGCAGATACACATGAACCCACAGCTCCAACAAGACACTGTGGCCACATCTGACTTAGATCCATTATATAATTTAATTAATACTGTTTATTGATCCCCAGCGGAGAAATTACAATGTATACTCTGTTTTGTTTTAGTAATCACTACACACAGGCCTTGCTCAAGAAAACCTGACAGTACCCAGGTAAAGTGGCATCCCATCAGCTCCCAATTTCCTCTTTTTCATCTCTCAATGCAAATCAAACCAGCTATTAGGCTAAATGAAATAAAACCATGCCAATCTCTATGTATGGTGAAGGGTGTGTTATGATGTGGGGGGGGGCTATTTAAATTCCAAAGGCCAAGGGAACTTTATCAGGATGCATAGTATCCTGGATCCATGAAATAACTGGTCTTTAATAACAAAAATCTGCCTGCCTCTATGGGAATTTAACATAGGGGTGTGTATACTTCTGCAACCTGTATTTTAAGGAAGAACATGCAATATACACACACACACACACACACACACACACACACATATATATATATATATATATATATATATATATATATATATATATATATATATATATATATATATATATATATATATATATATATACACAACATATACATGATATATTATTTATTCACAAAGGAAATTTTGATCCAGCCAGCATATCAATTTAGGTTTACCGTACATTTTGGCCCACCTAGTTGTGCTAGAAACCAAAAAAGACGGGAAACTCTTTTCAAACTGCAATTATGCAACACTCAGAGCAGAATTCGACAGATTTGCAGACTTTGACACTCCCACAGAAGCAGAGAGTTTTCATATGTAGGCAGTGAAACAGGTTGTTGGGAGTCTGCTGTGTGATAGCTGCTTTTAAAAATGTAATTTTATTTAAAGTCCTAAACTCTACAATGGCTCAGGAAGTTTCCTGCTGACTGAAAGAGAGAAGAATTGCAATAATACAGTCAAAAATATTTGACTTTTTCTCTTAAACAAAAGCATGTCAATAAACCCTACATGTCTAGCCCTTGATGTGATTCTGATTTTCCAGTGTGGCCCTTAGTGAAATTGAGTTTGACACCCCTGTTTATAGATGATATTTGCAACTCTTTTATAACTACATTTAATGGTATACTATGCAGTAGTATCCATAAAAACAGTGTATAGACTAATACACAAATAATCCCTCTCAATCATCACTAATGTGGCGGTGTCTCTATCTGCAGAGAGCTGCCCTCTGCCTGGATTTCCTCTTTTCTGCTTAGTTGTGTGAGTGTGGGACGTTTAGGCAATACTTACCACATCATGTACTTTTAAAGAAGGTTATTTTTACTTCTGTGACTTTTAGAGTTATTCCTCTGGGTGTGAGGGGGCATTGAGCCAGAAGCTGATGGAAATAGAGTGAGTGTTGTTAATGAATCACTGACCTCTGGAATCTCACGGGCCTTAGGCGATTTTGAATCACAGCCTCTTTACATATTTTAATGAATGGGCTACTCTCGCTGTTACCAGTATAGTGGCTATGAACAGTACAGATAAATATCATCGGTGCACTTAAATTCACTTGAGAGGATTTTTCGTCATTCACTGAGTGTCATCTAAAACTGTGTCTTTGGTGAAGACTTGGTTTATACTGCCCTCTAAAGGCTGATCAGAGCTATCAGATCACATGCTGAAGTCTGATCTGCTCAGTGAGCATGCTGCTCTACTGTAGTAGGGCTGGGTACCAAATGTCAATATTTCTTAGGCACCGACCAAATTGCCTCTAAAGCATCGTGGTATTGAAAAAAATGTGTCATTCAATACCAAATTTCAATACCTAAATGAGTAAACCGAATCAGCGACAGTGAGCCAATCAGCACGCAGCTTGCTTCTACCAAGATCTATTGATGTTTGTGAATGGCTGTCTAACGTTACACGTCGTAGAGACCTGCAGGAAAATCTCTACATTTCCCAAAGAGATAGGGCTCACGTTGTAGGAGCTGAAAAATTAATAAAAACGTCTGTGCCGTAATGTGTAATGTTGTAATTTCTTTTGTTTTATGAACTTGGTATCGAAAAAAGTATCTTTTAGGAACCGGTATCAAAGTCACGTTATTGGTATCGTCAGTGGTGTCTAAACTATTTGAACAATACTTAGCCCTATGCTCTAGAGACACAATGTATGTTTTTATTGTTCTCCATCTTGTGGTTCCTCACACTGTTTACACTGCACACAATACTACTGTATCTTTCATCTTCCAAAGTTTGTCACTTCTGTCTATGCTGATTTTAGTTTATCCCTCTCCTTGACTAACATGAATTGCAAAACGCATTTGAAAAATTTGAAGCAACAGACTGATTATTAAATTATATTTGTCATAATTGAATGTACTTCTCAATTTCTGTATCCAATGTAAAGAATAATTTTGGAACTCAGCGTTTGAGGCAACGTGGACAACAAGTGAACATCTACATTCCAACAGGGCAAACTTCAATCTGCTAATGAAGATTACAATATGACTAAAAGCATCAGGTTGGCTATTAAATACAGCGTGTGGTCAGATTGTTTTCTTGACCGCTTTTCTGAAGTTAAAGGTTCCATGACATGGTGCTCTTTAGATGTTTTTACACAGACCTTAGTGGTCCCCTAATACTGTATCTGAAGTCTCTTTTATATAGACCTTAGTGGTCCCCTAATACTGTATCTGAAGTCTCTTTTATATAGACCTTAGTGGTCCCCTAATACTGTATCTGAAGTCTCTTTTATATAGACCTTAGTGGTCCCATAATACTGTATTTGAAGTCTCTTTTATATAGACCTTAGTGGTCCCCTAATACTGTATCTGAAGTCTCTTTTATATAGACCTTAGTGGTCCCCTAATACTGTATTTGAAGTCTCTTTTATATAGACCTTAGTGGTCCCCTAATACTGTATCTGAAGTCTCTTTTATATAGACATTAGTGGTCCCCTAATACTGTATCTGAAGTCTCTTTTAAAAGGCCTTACTGGTCCCCTAATACTGTATCTGAAGTCTCTTTTATATAGACCTTAGTGGTCCCCTAATACTGTATCTGAAGTCTCTTTTATATAGACCTTAGTGGTCCCCTAATACTGTATCTGAAGTCTCTTTTATATAGACCTTAGTGGTCCCCTAATACTGTATCTGAAGTCTCTTTCCCCAAATTCAGCCTTGGTGCAGAATTACAGCCCCTAGAGCCAGTCCCACAATGAGCTTTCCTTATGACGTTCAAATTTCTGAGTCTGTAGCTTTTGAGGAGGTCATGAGTCATGGCTGGTACTAAATAGCCTCGGGAAGGAACTTGTTTTGGTGGAATGTGTACGTAAAAAAAGTTGTTGTAGTCATGCAACAGAAATCCCAGATTGGACAGATAGTCTAGCTAGCTGCCTGGATTTACCCCGCAGAGATCTGAGGAGCAGGTAATCATAGTCCTCAGAAATCAGCCAGACTTTAAAATTACAACACAAAGAAAGCGTTAAATAACCGAAATCCGGTCCAAAAGAACAACATACAGCAAATTTCTTGTGGCAACTAGGCGATCCTGGAAGTGAAAGGTCGTGGTTATCATTTATTAGCTCATTTATATTTTCTATTAATAATCTAAATCTGCACAGTAACTAAAGTTCTAAAGTAAATGTAGTTAAGTCAAGTACAATATTTCTCTCTGAGATGAGTACAAGTATAAAGCAAAATACATTGAAAATACTCAAGTAATTGTACTTACTGTACAAGTACAGTACTTGAGTAAGAGATACATTCCACCTATGGTATTGATTCACTGTGTAATATTGGTTGTGTTAGTATAATTAAATCATTAAATATTTGGTTCACGTCTCTTGTCATGTCATCTGCATTTATATCTGTGGAAAAAAACTCCAGAAGGTATTTGATGTGTTTCTTGTTGTAATGAAGGCTCCTTTCTCACTGCTTCTCTCTTGAAAGTAGACCTACTGTTGATTATTGTGATAGAATCTAATGAAACATAAGTGATAACAGTAGGAGCGCATATGTTAAATGACCCTAATGTCTGACTATGAAGCACATGGTATCACATAATATTTAGTGAGACCTCCGCTCTCTACAAAATGATTGTGTCGCACCATAGAAACAAGAACTGTGGTCGGTGCCCCGGTTCTTTTTTTCTGTAAACAAACTCGAACTGAGCAATGAGCCCACTACAGTCCAGCATAAAAGAAAGTGCTTTTCAATTCATTTCTTGTTTGACAGCTTTTCTGTGATTAATGACTCATTTGGGCTCCTGTGGTGTGTGTGTGTGCGTGTGTGTTATGTGTACTGTATGTGCCTGATGATGTCTAAATGAGAGGCAGAAACCATAACAGGCTGATTATTAACACGCCGCAGTGAATATATAACTTAATGTATCAGGCCTTATGTAATGCTTTCATTCCGTTAATTTTAACAGCTAAAAAAACACACAGCTCCTGTAGTTTTTTTCTGATAAAGTCAAGATCACAAGTAAACGGAAGCACTCGCTCCATGATTTGGGTAAAAAATGAGAGCTGTTGTGGCCCCGCTCTTGAATCCTGGCTGCCGTCCTTGTGCCCATGAAAAAGGTCCTTTACAGAGTGCCTTCTTTTAAAAAGAGGGGGGGTAGGAGGGGGGAGTAGAGGTGGGGCTTGCACATATATAAAAGGCTAAGACAGTCCGCCTGTCCAATTTGGCACAACATCACCAGACAATTTGCTGTTTCCTAACCTATACGAGGAAGCTGATTGGATCTTTCCCGTTCATTTAAGCCCTGCTCATTCACTCCTGGGGCTTGTTAACCAATAATCCCCTCAGATCGGCCTTTCTTTGAGAAGAGAAAGCCACGTTAGTGATGAGCACAGGCAGGTTAGGTGGAACTTTATCCTGTGTTTCGGATGAGGACATGAGCGGGGGCCAGGCCCAGGGCTTGGTCCTGCAGCCCGTGGGACTACCTCCACCAGAACCACCATGACCTCCTGAGAAGCCCTCTGTGCCCCGTGGTACTCTCCGTCACCACTTACTTCTTGGTGGTTGGTCATTACACGCTTCTTGACCTTCTGGCTCCCACTTGGCCCTGCATTAACCGCTACAGGCTCCATCCTCACAGAGCCGTCACCTGGCCCAACATCTGGAATACGCTGGGAGTCACCATGAACAACCATCTGCTTTACATCTTTCCCGCTGCAGTGGCACAGTGGCTGTGGAGGCCGCCCAGCCCGTTGCCCTGTGAGGCACCCACTCTCCGGAGCTTCTTCCTGGGCATCTTGGGCTGCACGCTGGTCTTTGACTTCCAGTATTACCTGTGGCACCTGCTGCACCACAGGATACCGTGGCTGTACCGCACGGTCCATGCCGTGCACCACCAGTACAACCAGCCCTTCAGCCTCGTCACTCAGTACCTGTCTGGATGTGAGTTATTCAACTTGGGATTTTGGGCTACAGTAGACCCCATCCTGCTCCGGTGCCATTGCCTCACAACATGGGGCTTCATGGTCTTCAACATCTACATTTCCACCGAGGACCACTGCGGCTACGACTTTCCGTGGGCCATGCACAACCTGGTGCCCTTTGGCCTGTGGGGCGGTCCGCCCAAGCATGATGCTCACCACCAGCGGCCTAACACTAACTTTGCCCCATTCTTCTCTCACTGGGACTGGCTCGGGGGCACCCACGACGTGCCAACTCTCCTGAGCCACGCTGCCGCGGAGGAGCCAGGGGAGATTAAAGGGACAAAAGACTAAAGAGCTTGAATTCGTCTCTCATTGACTCGGCCGCTTTTTGACTCAAACTGCCTCTTTTGTACCCACACTCACTCTAACACACTTGTTTTTTTCCAACCTGTTTCTTTCTCCATCATGTGTCTTTTTGATATTATTATACTGACTCACCCTTTTTATTTGATTTCTTCCACTGCTCTCTCACTGTTTAGGAGCTGATTATCAGTCTAATATTTGACTCTCCGGTAAGTTGTTGAGAAGAATTATCTTTTACTTCTGTTTTGTATACAATGACAATATAGATTACCCTCTACTGTTGTACATGTATTTCTTATTCACAGAGATTTCCCATTTATGTGTTGGTGTTATTATGTTATTTCTAATGTTTTTAGCTCTTTTATTAAGTATTTGCTGACAGTAGATGGTGTGATCTGTCAGAGTGATTACACACGTGTTAGCACGTACATTGTCCCTCTCTCGCTCCTCAGCTCTGACCCTCTCACTCACACGCATGAATAGCGGTCTTTTAGCTGCACCCTAGTATGATACGTGGGCGCAATACTAATTTGTCCATCTCTTTTGAGACAAAATGCTCTTACAGAAGGTGTTCTTAATAAAACTCCCCAAAAAGACAATACCTTTGTGACACAACTGTGAAAATAAAAAAAAAAATAAAATGTTTTACTCATGCCTTTGCATTTACAGCAGCAGGTGTTATTCTTCAAAATATCTTACTACGTTGGATCGATAGAGACTACTGTGAGAATACTACTGTACTTTTCACATTTATTTCTCCTTTTTAGAATGAAGTCAAATGTATAAATATGTGACTGTTTTAAAGCAGAAATAATATGCAAATACATTTCTACTGTAGTGACTGTAGTGGAAAATGTGGTTTGTCCACTCATATGTGGTATTACTTGCACTTCAACAAACAAACCAGCAGAGGACACCATCATCCCAACACAAATCAGAGAGGGGACGCTGCAAACAGCACAAATTGAGCAAACAGCAGCTTTTACAATGATTAACTATAACAGAGTTAACTCCAGTCCAACATAAGATACACACTTTTCTTTTTGTACAGTAGCATGTATCAGTGGTTCTCAATAGAGGGTTCCAGGGGTCCTTGAGAGGGCACCAGGGGGTCCCCAACAAAAAGGAATGACTTATTTTCACTATGATTCCATCCATAAGTAGCACAATGACTGAATGTATGACTATTTGGATCAGGTGGGGGTACCCGGGACATAACGGTATCACATTAGGGGTCCATGATCTCTTTTGTGTCAGTTTAGGGGTCCTTGACGTGAAACGGTTTGAGAACCACTGGCAGATGTAATGATGCCAAACAGGAAGTGCAGTGAGTCAGTAGTGAAAGAAGTAGTACCATGTAGCCTAAGGGGCTATTACTGAAGCAAATATTAAGAGTAGTGCAACCGTATCTCAGTCCGTGTAAATACAAACTGTAAATACATACATAAATATTATTGGCATTTAAAGTTATATTTGAGTAAAATTACAAAAGAATTAGCACCAAAATATACTTAAAGTACCAAAAGTATATTAATTTACTACGCAGAAGGACACATTTCAATATAAAGTACAAAATATTATTAATTATTATTTAATGTTGCCAGCTGGTAAAGGTGTAGCTAATTTGAATAACTTTACTGCCCAGTAATTTGAACTGTACTAATACATCAAAATACATTTTTTGATCATATTCTGTGTTAATAATCTACATCTGCAACGGAGCTAGTAACTAATGATTTCAAATAAATGTTGTGGAGTAAAAAGAACAATATTTCCCTCTGAACTGTGGCAGAGTGAAGTAGCATCCAATGGAAATACTCAAGTTAGGTACAAGTATCCCAATATTGCACAAAGTACACGCGGTTACTTTAGAGATGTTACGTAACCATTTGTTCCTTCCCGATACGGATTATGATACTACGCTCATCGGCCGATACTGTACCCATCCAATACGAGCGTGTTAATAAATACCTATGTTATACTGTTTTAACAGCCGTGTGCCCCGTATAGATGTGATATGATTGCTTTCATTGTTGATAAACTCCCATTGAACTTTAACTTATTACCAGTCATAACGGGCAAGAAATATTAATAAACTACTTTAAAAGTTTCCTTTAAAGCGTGACTCTCTCCAAAATGCATTTGGAGATCGACACTTTTTGAGTGGCGAGCTGTCAGAAACCGGACAAACTAACTGCTACTGTGAGTCATTCAAAACCTTTTTAGTAAACTGTGTACACAAACAATGTTCCCAGCCCTGGTCAGAGTAGCTGGGTTGTGGCTGTGATCTAGTTCCACACTGTGACTCTCCTCTCTTTGTTTCCACTGACTTGGCAACAACACTGACAGTCAAAACTGGTTTGGCCTGTTTCTGGTTTTCAAGGAAATAGCCTGTCGCCACACGTCGTGTTTATTGTAGGAACACTGCATTCACATGATGCTTGACACATCAACAATCCCAAGCCTTTGGTAGTTATTCAAGTACAATTGAGTGAAAATGGATGTGAATTAAAATGACTTTATCCCCATGCCTGGTAATGGTCATGGACCTCTAATGTGCATGCAATCACATGGTTATCCATCTTAAAGGATCTTAAAATGACAGAAATAACTTCAGTTCAACTTCAGCTCTTTCCTGTTCAAATGAATCATTTCTAGGTGAGGTTTGAACGACTGTGATGCGTTCTACAAACTACTCAATTGTGCAGAAGTAAACTCTTATTCTAAAAATATCTTTAATAATTTTCTTCCATATGTCTACCTTGTGGTTACAGGATTGTTGCAATTCACAAGCAACCTTATAGCATACTGTACGTGTTGCGTCATAAATATGTAACACAAACTGCCGTAGATGAGTGTGCAACTGCAGAAATAATTCCACTAAAGTTTCCCCTCTTTTTTCCCCCCTTCCCTTTATGAAGCAATCTGCATGTTGAAAACACTAAAACATAGCTAAAGTTGACTAGAATCAACAGATTTTTTTATGCACTGCAGAGGTTGCCAGGTCTAATAAAAAAAAAAAAAAGTTAAACGATAAGCCATGATTTATGCGCGTTTGTGTTGGCCCAGGTCACACAGTGTGAACTGTGTATCCGTAACAAGGCTAGGGAGGGGCTCATTCCCCAACTTGTAAAATGAAGCTATTTCACAGATTGTTGACAAAAGGTAAGATGACACTGAAGCACGACAACCATTTACCTCTTTAAAGCATCCCGGAGCTCTGCCTGAACCAGTTATTAAACAGGAAGCGGTCATAATTCAGTCTGTGTGCATACCTGGGGGAGGGTAATGACTCTCCTTGGGTGAGGGTTGTTGCTGGAAACACACCAGTTTACTGACTTCTTATCTAGAGATGAAAGACAAGGAGCATAGTACTCCTTTGTTGACAGCATATTGTCTTTTTGAAGAAAATGTGTTGTATAAGGGAGGTGATTTGTACTGAAAGTAATAAGACAAACAGACTGAATAAGGTTCAAGTTAAAAAAATAATTAAATGTGAGAAAGGCTGAGTTTAAGACCTAAAGAGAGAAAGGCACTGTGTATCAATACATAAATAGAAATGGGAAAGTGAGCTGGATTTCTTGAATGTTTTCTGTGTATCTATATATGGGTGAAACGTCTTCACACTGAAACTAGTGGGAGGACAACCTGTTTAGGTCATCATCACAACATGCCTCATCACGCTCTCCAACAAACATTCTTTAACCCGCTCCACTCAGACACTGTCATCTCTCAACTATCAACTAAACATTAAACGACGTGTTTTAAAAAAAGAGAATAATTGATGACAATGAGTCTACATTTCATCTCCGGCTGCATGATGACAAAGAAGTGACTCATGCCACAGAAAAATGTAACTGGTTACGTAATATCAAATAAGTATCACAGAAACTGCATCTTGTTGTGTTATTATTTATTTAAGAAACTATGTAACAGGGCCACCTTTTTTTCCCTCATCACTCAAAACTATGTCAACACTTGGTTTAAGAAAGGATGGCAAAAAACAGGAAAGTTGACATTAAGAAGGTTGTGTTGTTGATTATGACAAAAACTACACATATTGTTTGTTGTTTTCATGTCATTCCTCTGAACACATCAGGCTAGTTTTGTTCTCTAAATATGGACGTTCTTGGCTTTAAATGAGTGCAGTGAACTAACTAGTCACATTCTTGGGTAAAAGACCACATTTTGTGCAGCCAAGAGAACTCAAAGGCAGTCTTTAAAAGGCATTCTCTCCATTTGTACCAGAAAAAGAAAACACAGTCATGTTTCACACATGAACACTTAGCAGTTCATAATGAAGTCATATTCATTTTAAAATGTACTCCGGCTCTCCTCCCTGCACAATCATCTTCACATTTACAGTTCAACTTTGGTTATATGATGTGCTGAGGTCACCTGGCTGACTGATTGGCCTTTTGTCCATAATTACGGACCTATCTACTGTGTCTCAGTGCCACAACGAGAGTACATTGCCACGTTTTCAGTAAACCAGAGCAAGCACAGGCAGGATATCGTACTGGAAGTTCTTTTTGTTGTTGCTCCCTTTATTGATCTCGTCTCTAACAAGAGCTGCTCTGCGTGTTGCCACTACTCGACGTGTACGTCTTGCTCTTCCTGGAGTATTTCATGGAGCTGAATGAAACCCTCATCCTCTCTACAGTCCTGCTGCTTCTGCACAGCAGTGTGTTCTTCACGTGGTTCCTGAAGTCCTCCGACACAAAGTAGTAGATAAACGGGTCCAGGCAGCTGTTGAGGCTGGCCAGGCATAATGTGGAGATGTAAAAACCGTATCCATTATTTATCACTCCATCTTTTAGTAGAGAGTAGTGCACCACCAGCATGATGTTACTGGGGATGAAGCACACTAGAAAAGTCACCAGAACGATCACAATCAGCAGCACGGCTTTCCGGCGGTTCTTTCCGGCGATGCTGTTCTCCAAGCCGTTCCCCAGAGCCCCGAGTAACAGAACATAGGCCACAATGATCACTACGCAGGGGACGAGGAACACCACCAGACCCATGACGATAAAGTAGAAGTATGGGAGCTGCACAGAAGGAAATGGATTCAGTGGGTCCTTTATGATGTTGACATCGTGGCAGGTTGTGACGTTGGGGTCTTTGAGTTTGACGGTGTGGTCATACAAGTACAGAGGCGTGGTGGTGAGCCAGATGAAAGACCAGATGGCCACGCAGACACCCACAGCCACTTTGTTGTTCTTTCTCTGCTGGGACAGAGGGTGAGCCACCACCCAGTACCTCTGCACACTGAGGCAAGCAATGAAAAGAACGGAGCTATACATGTTTCCATAGAAGAAGCCCATAAGGACTTTGCACAGCGGCTCTCCGTAGATCCAGTTGTTGCCATTTAAATGGTAAGCTATTTTTAAAGGTATCCAAATGACATAAAACAGATCAGCCAGCGCCAGATTAGCCATGTAGATGGACGACGGGTGCTTCTTCTTGGTTCGGAAGAGGAACACCCAGATGGCCATGCCGTTGGCAGGAAGTCCCAATGCAAACACGATGATGTAGACAATCGGGAGGAAGACTGTGGTGAGACTACTCTTCAGTGTGTCAGATGTTGCCTTGTCCACAACATATTGGCCTGTGTTTAAAGGGTCCTCATACGCAACGAATCCCCGTCCTTTACCTAAAACAATATGACAAGATGAAATACATATTAGGGCTGACATGATCATCAATTAATCATTTACCAAAGAAAATTTTTTAAATATTCCCTGAGCTTCTTACAATATTAAGTGAATAAAGTGATGAGCATCTGCTTTTCTCCAATGTCTGGTAGCCTATCTTTGGGTATGAGGACTGTTGGTCAGACAGATTCCTAAAAAATGTTTAATAACATTTGTCTTTCTTGATAGTCTAGCATATTTAAAAGTGAGGATTAGCTGCTTCTCACTGATTTATAGCATTATAAACTGATACTGACTGACAGTCACTTTGGAGATTCTTTCCATTATATCCTGACCCTTATTAGGCTAAAACGTTAAAGATAGCCTAAATTATTGGCAGAGAAGTATAGCCTAATGAAAATAATCATTAGTTAACAACAACTTTTAGCCTTCTGTAACTGAAGTATTGCAACGTAACGTTAGGCTAACGTCTAAGAGGAACTTTACACAATAAAATACCGTACAGTAACATTCATAATACGACACTCCTGCTGCTTGGAAGCGGACCAATTCCGTCAAAAAAAGTCTCTCTAATTACGACAACAACGTTGTAAACATTTAGCTTAATATAGGCTTCTAATGTCTGTTTTAATCTCTTGAAATTAGACTGTATTGTCTCATAACGTCTTCGTGTACGCTAGCTCGTTTTTCGACGCAATACAATACACACAGGGACACTTCCGGTCTTACCTGTAGCGTTAGCATGGGAGGCAGAAAAGAAGCAGAAAATAAAAAGGAGCAGCGACAATGAACGTGTTAAATCCATGTCTGTGTCCTTCAAACGCTCTCGGCGTCAGTCCTCTTCTGAAGAACGCCTCCAACAACTTTTTATGTGTCGGTAAACACGGACACACCCCGAGACTACCTGTTTGTGCCGTCATCGGGAACCCGCCTACGCGCCCGGTTTACTCCAGTCTGTGTCCCTTCAGAGGTTTCTATGGAGCTGGAAACCACGAAGAACATCAACAACCACGATAGGTAGATAGCATAGCATAGCATAGCATAGCATAGCATAGCATAGATAGATAGATAGATAGATAGATAGATAGATAGATAGATAGATAGATAGATAGATAGACGAAGCAAAAAAGAAACGTCCTGTCACTTTCAACTGCTTTTATATTTTAAGCAAACTTAACATAAGCAAATATTTGCATGAACATTAACATATTTAACACCTAAGACATAGGCCTACACTGGACAATCGTCATAGAAATGTGACTAACATAAATGGAATAATGTGTCCTTGAACAAGGGGGGGCGGCCATAGCCCTCAGTATCAGGTGCGGCCACCAGCTGCATTAAGTAGGGGAGAGCTGGGACAGTTGAAACACTTTTTAATTAAATGTAATTTACAAAGCGGTTGTATCACACTAAAAACTAATATTTTGTCACTAGCAACCTACACGTGTCATCTGTCAAATACAGTTGCAATTTCAGCTTTGAACAAAACCGTTCAGGAATTATTAGAGCAAAAGTGGGACGTGCATAGTTTCATCTGTCCCTCCTGAATGGGAAGAATGAAACAGCATGGGGGGGGACGAATGAAACATACAGTTTAAGCCATATAAACTTCCCAAAACGTTAATATTTTACTATAGATCATGAATGGTACTTCCAAAAGGTGTTAATTTAGATCGATTGTTGCAGGACTATATGTCTTTGTGAATGTCTGTTAACAACTAATTGCCGGCATTGTGAAACGTCTATGAAGCGGTTATTGAAATATGCACTGTGGATGATTCTGCCATTTTTATACCTAGAACAGTAGGTTTTTCCATTTATATCATGTTTATATTGTGGAAAATGTCATTTCACTAGGTTTTTACGTGGGTTAGACCACTGGACATCCAAATAACACCCCCCAGCCCGTCAGTCTACATAAGGATAACAAATATATTTTCATCTGCTTTTCCATGTCTCACCTCCATAAATAATTGTATAAACACAGATATTTGTGCATTTACTTAAAATCCATGGAGTTACAGCTAGGTCGGGGACATTTGAAACAGCTGTTTCAACCATCCCGATATAGACATATGCCATTATAGCCTGTTTTGCTTTCCATGTAAACAAGCTTTCAATAGAAAAGTCTGGGATTGTGGAAAACTTTAAATGTTCTACTGAATAAGCATAATCAATTTAAATGAAAAACACTCATTAATAATCAAAAAAATGTAACCGCTAATTAAGTTTAATTTTGACCATCAAAAGCGTTTATCGGCTGTAACGCCGTGATAAACGGAAATAACAGGGAGATATCTGGCTGATAGAAGGAGGTTAACATGCTCTATGTTTTCACCTAGGGATGTCTGTCTATGATCATTGCACTCGGCGAAAACTGGAATGTTTCAATCGTCCCGGCTCTCCCCTACTGCAGGGCTTCTCCTCATCATGAACTCATGCTGTGTAAGTTGAGAGAGTGTTACCCAGGTGTCACTCCGTCAGGTCAGTGTCCAACATAACCTCATAACCTTTCTAGACAGAGAAGAACTTCAACTCTGTGTCTCCATGGAAGATGTATAATAATCTGTATAATAAGACAGTGCTGCTAACCCTGCCAAAGGCCATAGAGAAAGTAAACACATAACACATGTTGTCTGTGCTGAGATATTAGCACAGGGTTACCATTAAACATCCAACCGCCCAAACATTCCTAAATAAGGTCAATCATCCCCCTACGTTCCCCGTTACCTTAGATATCACATTTTTGGCAGTCTTCCCATTCTAAACAGACATTGAGAACACCTAAGATAAAGCTCGGTTAAATAACTCTCATGTCAACAAAGCCATGAAGCAAGAGTCAACACAGAACAAAGGAAAAACATATTTAAAGGTTAAAAACACTAAGTGAAATTACTAGATTAACACAACACAAAAAAGTAAAAGTAAACAGATAGTAATTCAGAGAGAATATCAATAACCAAATACAAAGTTTCAGTACAAGGTTAGTTACATTTAAGACCTTTTCAATACCCCATACAATAAATATACCTGTTTCACAATCAAACTGTGTGACGAAAACCAGCAGGGAAGTATATAATTAGTTACATATTTACATCCCTTTTTTCAGTAACTTCCATGCAGCATAAAACAATTATGAAAAGTGGTTGCTGAAACCAACACTTGTCCATTTTAAGTAGATGAGCTTCCTATCAGCTACTGTAGCTGCAGTAGTGACAGTGCTAAAACTTGAAACTCAACAAAAAAACTATTATTCCTGCATGACAAAATACTGTCAAACAATCTTACTTTTGATTTAAAGCTAACATCTCCCGACAGCCTGCAATCAGAAACAAAAACATTGTATAAGTAACATTCCAACGCTTTCTTGTGAATGGGTTTGTATGATATCATAGAGAAACAAGCAAAAGGAAATATTCAATCTCGCGTGTGTCATGCATAATTCAGCATGCTAATTTGGTTTGAAATCCTTGAGGCACATTAAAAAGACTGAAGCATTGTCTATCTCAATAAAATTACAGCCTGTACAAAACTATCAGACACATCAAAAAATGACCAAAGTACAAGCATTCATGAATGAAGTCAAATTAAACTACAGAAGCCTTTGATTGAGTAAAGCACGTTACATATCAGTTGAATTGTTAAGGATGGGTACAAAAATAATGCATTTACAAAATTAAAACAAGCAGTAACTTAGAAAGCTCAATGCTTCTCAGATGTTTTTAGCACAGAAGACTCAGAAGTTTCCTCACAGATATGGAAGAAGTCACAGTAAAGAAATCCATGTCATCTTAGGGGGAGTTTTATTATCAGGAATTAGCCTAAAAACCAATGATGCACTAGCACTCAGTGCTCCGAGTGTTCCCTGAGTCAGACGTATACGTGTTGCTCTTCTTGGAGAACTTGAGAGCGCTGAAGGAGACCCTCATCCTCTCCACTGTCCTCTCGCTCCTGCACAGGAACGTGTTCTTCACATGATCCCTGAAGTCCTCTGAGATGAAGTAGTAAACAAAGGGGTCGAAGCAGCTGTTGAGACTCGCCAAACACAGGGTGGTGATATAAAATCCGTACAGGTTGTTGTCAGTCCCAACCAACAGGAGGACGTAGTGCACCAGCAGCATGATATTACTAGGGGTGAAGCACACCAAAAACATCACCAGCACGGTGATGATCAAGACCACTGCTTTTCGTCGCCTCTTGGCAATGTCGGGGTCCGCCATGCTGTTTTTAAGAGACTTAAGCATGAGGATATAGGATATGATGCACACAACGGTTGGCACAACAAATCCCACAATTCCCATTGTCAGGAAGTAGCCTGCAGCCATTACCTTCTGACTGGGCCTGGTGACGTCGTGGCAGGTGTGGATGTTGAGGTTCACGACAAGGACCTCTTGTTCATACAGGTAGAGCGGGACAGTGAGGAGCCAGACCACCACCCAGACCATGACGGAGACGGCGACAGCTACGCGGTTGTCTTTCTGCTGATGGGACAACGGGTGGACAACGCCCCAGTAACGCTGAACACTTATACAGGCGATGAAGGCGATGGAGCAGTACATGTTGCCGTAGAAAAACCCCACCAGCACTTTGCACAAGCCCTCCCCGTAGATCCAGTTGTTGCCGTTGAAGTGGTACGCTATCTTTAAGGGGATCCACATCACAAACAGCAGGTCAGCCAGAGCCAGGTTGGCCATGTAGATGGACGACGGGTGCCTTTTCTTGGTCCTGAAGAGGAACACCCAAATGGCCATGGCGTTGGTGGGCAGTCCCACAGCAACCACGATGATGTAGATGATTGGGATGAAGATGGTTGTTAGATGGCTGCCCAGCACTTGACGGCCTTGGGAGTTGACCCACACCCCTTCATATGTCTCTGTACCAGTGACCCCTTGGGCCTCTGAGTCAAACAATGATATGAAAACATATGAAAAGCAGAAGTGCTTGACAGGTTGACAGTTTAAGCAGGTGAATGACTTCTGTTTTATCTCTTCACATTCTTGTATTAATCTAGTACTTCAACATACTATTTTTGGCCTACGTTAAACTGTCCTGTCCTGTTAAAACTTCCTGTTTTTCTGTATAAACTCTTCTCGACTCTGGTCTCATGACTCCGTGGGCTTGGGATTTACGTAACTCGTCTTTGACTTGCTTTTTGGTGTACGTGCCGTTCTTGTGGGAGTCTGTCTGTGGGAGACGGCAAGTCTGTAATAAATCAGGTATGGTGGACAGCAGGGTGATGATTAACCTTAATTGGAATGTTTGGATGTCTCATTGTAACCACGTGTTTGGGAGGTTTAGATGAGGGGTTGGACATAAAAACGAGTCTAAAGTGAGTCGCGAGATTGTTTTCTCCAGAAAGAATTGTCTCATTTCTCTTGTGCTAATAAAAACATCTTGAATAACACATCTCTGGCTACAGATTCTTCCTCAAAAAATATGTCTTGATATCGGCCAGCCACTACATAGTTAATGCAATGAACAGGAACATAAGGAGCGAATTTGGAGCGGCTGGATGTAGGTTGATTGACCTACATGTGAACCTCATGCTGTGGATGATTTTAACTCCTAAATATGCTGTTGGGGAGTGAAATCTATCTCTTGCTTCATATTCTATGAGATCATCATAGGTGTGTAGCATCTCTGTCCTGTGAGAATCACATTATCTCTAAAAAGATTTCATAAACACAGCCTTGCTTTCAAGTTGTTCATGATCCAGCTGATCCAAGAGGCTTTTTAAAGACGTTATTTAGCTTTAGGAAGTAGGAGAATTTTCTCAACACATAGAGGAATACTTCATCCTTTACTTTATCACAAACATTTAACATCAACACATCTGGAAATACGTGGTTTTCACCAGACAGAGAGGGAGTGAAAAATGTCCATCTGTACAATAACTAAAGCTGTCTGACAAATGTAGCGGAGCACAACATTTACCTCTGAGATGTAGTGGAACACAAGCATAAAGTACATAAAATGTACCTCCAAGGTGTGGGCTATGTAGGCTAAGTACATGTACGTAGTTACACACTTGGACTTTAACCATCTGATTGTCATTTAGTTAGTTAATCAGTAATCATTTAGTGTTAAACTACTTCTTACAGACTAACACAGTATGTGTAGTTCAGAATAACACTTTTTAGATCCTAATCTTGTCTGACTTGGATGTTTTAAGACAACAAACAATAACAGAGATAAAGAGAAATCGAAAGATGGCTCTTTACCTATATTTGTCAGCTGGCAGCTCCGCACACAGCACAAAAGGAGGAACAGGTGAAACCAACGCATCCTCGCAGTCATGATTACAGATGGTGTGGAGGAAGGTCTGCCAAAGTGAGACTACTCTGTCTGTAACCCTATGCTCTGCCTTCTTCATATAGAGAGCCAAAGTCCCACCCCTTCCATCTGTCTCCATGGAACCTATCTCCGGAAATGAATGGTGGTCAATGGCAAAAGACAAACTATTTTCTGGTCCTGATTGACTTGTGCCTTGGATTATGCATATGATGTTTTTCAAAATAAAAAAATCTTTTACATGTCAAGAATGTCACAGTTTGTCGCAAGATAATTAAAGAAAATGCAACGGGAAAATATGTAATTAGACGGACTACAGGTCTAAGTCGCGTACCTGACGTCACCACATTTTCCCTCCACTCCCTTCGAGTGGCTGCAGCTCTTGACATGACCCCATTTATAATGGTTTTCCCCTCTTTTGATACTTCTGCCTTCTTCTTGGAAGCTCGACAAGGAGGCAGCCATATTTCTCTGGTGACGCACTGGATATTGTTTGAGACGAGAGGTGTAGTTCACTAAGCGATCTCACACAAAGCCTATGTTGTTCAACTTCTTTACGTTAAATCGCTTATCTCTTAATATGTAAAATGATCTTTTAAATTTACACACATCATTTGTGAAACCCATGGCACAATTCAAACCGGACCAAAAAAAAAAAAGTATTATCTCTCAATGACTCCAGTTCATATTTTTTCAAAAGACAGGTCCTGACAGGTCAAAAGACATGGACTGGAAGTAGAAGGGCGTCACTTGGGCTCTCTATAGCCGATTTTAGCGCCCACGTAGTCTCGCTTGGCCAGACCCTCCTCCAAAGCATGCTGAAGGAAGTTCTGGCTCATTGAAATAAAATGCATTTACTTACTTTTTGATTTATAAATACAATTATATTTGTTTTATTTCTATGGTCTAGATACTCCACATAGCATTCAAGATGGGAGGAAACGTGCTTTGGTTTAAAGGCATTTCTTTAAACCAATCAGAATCATCATGGGCGGAGCTAAACTCTGCAGAGTCGCTGCAAATTAGTTGCGCGAAATAAAATTCCGATTGGACAGATCGTCTAGCTAGGTGTCTCAGTTTACCATGCAGAGACCTGAGGAGCAGTCAACAGTTATCCTCATTAATTCACCGAATATAAAATTCCAACGCAATCCCGGAAGTGGAACGTCAAAGTAGGAATTTGGTGTTTTTTTGCCCCCAACATCTCCTTCCAGGCAGCACAGCAATGGTTATGTTTAGGGTTGGGGTTAGGTGCCTGGAAGGTGACATTGGAGGTAAAAACCCCATTGAGGTCTAGAATAGCGCCTGCGTGATGTCACCCCAGTCTCTTGACCGCGCATAGCCAACCGAGACTTTCCTCGGCGTGCACGTCTCACAGGTTGATGTCAAAAGTTGAGTCCTTCATAACGCCAGTGATAAAACTACATCACAGTGAAAACACAGGCAGAAATAACGGCTGCAGTCACTGAAGTCCAGCCAAAAGGATATTATTATACTAGTAAACAACCCCGGGGGTTGTTTAGCCTCGACAAAAAGTAGCAAAATGTTAATTTCAACAGAAACGGTGGTGTTGAACACACCGCTATGTGCACTGCCTTCGTTTTTATTCCGAGTTTACATCCACGTCGGTGCTGATTTGGTGAAATATCTGACACACCTATACCCTGGAAATCCAGAGTTCTCACGAGAGCACAATTTTAATTTGCTCAGTGAGTTACCCTGGCATCGAGTAATGCTGCTCATTAACTATGCCCTTATAGCCAAGCTGCACCAATCATATACGGGGTATCCGATATAGGCGGGCCAGAGGCGAGCTGAACAGATGACAGTTTAATCCACCAGTTAGCTCCACTGGTAGCTAAGCGTATGGGGCTCTGGATACGTCACCCTGTGCGTTGTTGTGATTGGTTGTGGTGTTAGCCAATTGCGTTCAGTGAGATTTTCAAATGCAGGCTTGGTACCGCCCCTCAAGATGGACGACTTTCATTACTCGATGCCAGACCCTTAATCTTTTGGGATTTGGGTCTGGAGTTCCAGGCTAGAAAGAAAATGTACCTCAAAGCTCATAGCACTCGTGATTGAACATTGCCCTGCAGGTTCTTATAGGTCTCTGGGTTTTATTAATGGACTGTTGATGCCGATTAATTGCGTAAATGACGATTTAGCAGCATTCACACAACAGTATTCTTTATTCTTCTACTTCCTTCGGTTGCCTCCAACTTAGCTATATGCAGCTAAAAAAAAAAAAATATTCACATGATTCAATGTTCAGCTCTTTGAGCAAATGGGACTTCACCTTTTTCTGTTATTTATACTTTTAAAGTTGTTAGACAAAACAAAGTATAGGACTTTTGCAAATTAAATTCAAACTTTTATAAGCCACTAACGACATCTTTTAAGAAACAAGTTCAATGTTTTTTTGAGACTTTAAGACCTGCAGACAGTGTGAAGGAGGAAAGTTGTACATTTACTTTTATTAAGAAACTTTCAAATTTATTTATACAACTTGTAATGTAGTGATACAACTTGTAAAAATGGCTACTTTAAAAATAAAGATATAAATATTATCTAGCGTGTATCATGCATCACTCAACATGCTAAATGTTCAGGTTGAAATCCTTCACGATTCATCAATAAAATAACAGTATGCACCAAATGATCAGACACATTAAAACAGTTCCAAAGTACAATCATTTATGTTCCGCATAAAATCAAATGGACTACATTTAGTAAAGTGCATTAAATAAGAGTTGAATTCACAAGGATGTTTACAACAAAAAAAAAAAAAATAAGTCTTTGAAGAAAACAGTAACTTAGACAGCTTAAAGCTTTTGAGGTATTTAGCACAGATGACTCCTCAAAGTTAAAGTTATTTCAGGGGGAGTTGATGATGATCAACCTAAAAACCAATGATGCACTAGCACTCAGTGCTCCGAGTGTTCCCTGAATCAGACGTATACGTGTTGCTCTTCTTGGAGAACTTGAGAGCGCTGAAGGAGACCCTCATCCTCTCCACTGTCCTCTCGCTCCTGCACAGGAACGTGTTCTTCACATGATCCCTGAAGTCCTCTGAGATGAAGTAGTAAACAAAGGGGTCGAAGCAGCTGTTGAGACTCGCCAAACACAGGGTGGTGATATAAAATCCGTACAGGTTGTTGTTGTCAGTCCCAACCAACAGGAGGACGTAGTGCACCAGCAGCATGATATTACTAGGGGTGAAGCACACCAAAAACATCACCAGCACGGTGATGATCAAGACCACTGCTTTTCGTCGCTTCTTGGCAATGGTGGGGTCCGCCATACTGTTCTTGAGAGACTTGAGCATGAGGATATAGGATATGATGCACACAACGGTTGGCACAACAAATCCCACAATTCCCATTGTCAGGAAGTAGCCTGCAGCCATTACCTTCTGACTGGGCCTGGTGATGTCGTGGCAGGTGTGGATGTTGAGGTTCGGGACAAGGACCTCTTGTTCATACAGGTAGAGCGGGACAGTGAGGAGCCAGACCACCACCCAGACCGTGACGGAGACGGCGACAGCTACGCGGTTGTCTTTCTGCTGATGGGACAACGGGTGGACGACGCCCCAGTAACGCTGAACACTTATACAGGCGATGAAGGCGATGGAGCAGTACATGTTGCCGTAGAAAAACCCCACCAGCACTTTGCACAAGCCCTCCCCGTAGATCCAGTTGTTGCCGTTGAAGTGGTACGCTATCTTTAAGGGGATCCACATCACAAACAGCAGGTCAGCCAGAGCCAGGTTGGCCATGTAGATGGACGACGGGTGCCTTTTCTTGGTCCTGAAGAGGAACACCCAAATGGCCATGGCGTTGGTGGGCAGTCCCACAGCAACCACGATGATGTAGATGATTGGGATGAAGATGGTTGTTAGATAGCTGCCCAGCACTTGACTGACTTGGGAGTTGACCCACACCCCTTCATCGGTCTCTTGACCAGTCCAACCTCTGGTCTCTGCGTCAAATAATGATATGAAAACGTATGAAAAGCAGAAGTGCAACAGGTTGACAGCATGTGAATGACATCTGTTTTAGCTCTTCACATTCCTGTATTAATCTAGTACTTCAACATACTATTTTTGACCTACTTTTAACCACCTTTCCCTTTTTCCTAGAATTGTCTACATTTCTCTTGTGCTAATAAAGACATCTTAAATAACCCATCTCCGGCTACAAGATTACTACGATACTAATTGACATACATGTGAACCTTATGCTGTGGATGATTAAGTTACGCTCATTTTAACTCCTAAATATGCTGTGGGGAGTGAAATCTACAGCATTGCTTCATATTCTATGAGATCATCATAGGTGTGTAGCATCTCTGTCCTGTGAGAATCACATTATCTCTAAAAAGATTTCATACAAACAGCCCTGCTTTCAAGTTTTTCCATGATCCAGCTGATCCAAGAGGCTTTTTAAAGACGTTATTTAGCTTTAGGACGTAGCACAAAAAGCAATACTTCATCCTTCACTTTATCACAAACATTTAATATCAACACATCTGGAGATACGTGGTTTTCACCAGACAGAGAGGAAGTGAAAAATGGCCATCTGTATAATAACTAAAGCTGTCTGACAAATGTAGCAGAGTACAATATTTACCTCTGAGATGTAGTGGAACACAAGCATAAAGTACATAAAATGTACCTCTAAGGTGTGGGCTATGTACATGTACTTAGTTATACACTTGGACTTTAATCATCTTATTAACCCTTGTGTTGTCTTCCCATCAACCATGACTAAAAAAACATTTGTCACTTTTTTTCCAACATTATTATCGCTTTTTTTCCGACATTTGTCATTTTTTCAATGTTGTGGGTGCTTTTTTTTTTAAATTTTGAATGATTTGACATTTTTAGCTTATTTTGACGGCCCATTTTTTGTGACGAAAAAAAAATTAACTGAAAACGGGCCAATTTGAGCCAAGGAAGACACGAGGGTTAACCATCTGATTGACAGTGACTCCTTTACATATATCTTAATAATTTAGTGTTATCAAACTACTTCTGACAGCCTAACACAGTAAATGAAGACAATCAGGACCAACACATCAAGCATGGCCTATATTCGATGTATGTAGTTCAGTATAATACATTTTCAATCCTAATCTTGTCTGATTGAAATGTTTTAAGACAACAAAAACAACAGAGATAAAGAGAAGTAAAAAGATGGCTCTTTACCTATGATCAGGCACTGGCAGCTCTGCACGCAGCACCACAGGAGGAACAGGTGAAACCATCGCGTCTGCGGAACCATGACTGCAGAAGAGAACCAGCGTCCGCAGGTGTGACCGGCTCCGTCTGTCTCTCTGGGTCTTACCTGCTGGGACTTCTTCATACAGCCGCTTTTAACACCTACGTGATGTCACCAGTCTCGTGACCGCCCGTAGCCAACCGAGACACGCCTCACAGGGTTGATGTCGGAAGTAAAAATTTTTTTAATTATTATTATTTTTTTTAATTATTCTTATCAAACATACAACAAGGCACTTTGCAAACATATTCAGTCAATTTTATAACATGAATTGAACATGGAGTACAACATTGATACATTTTCCCAAAAAAAAAAAACTACAAACAAAAATAAATAAAGGGAAAAGAGACCAAATAAGGGACTCAGCAGTAGACACTAAGGAATGAGTTTGCATAGTATTTGTTTGAGTTTGCAGTATTCATGAAAAACTAGAACATTTTTTTTTGTTTTGCAACATTTTTGGGATTGTTAATACAGAATTATATAATTTATCATGATGTCCTCGGGTCAAATTGACCTGTTTTCCTATATCAATGTTCTTAATTTTTTTGGGGGTCTTGTTCAATTTTATAGTATTTGGAGAAAAAAATTGAAGTGGTTTTGAAATAGTATTGAGTAAAAGTTGACATATTCCAGTCTGTGATTATCCATCAACATCCATTCCTTTAATTTTATTCTAAATAATTCCTAATTTCTGCTTTTCTAACTCAAACATTAGGTATAATTTGCTAAAAAAAAGGTTTATTGACCATAAATTTGAAAAATAACAGTAAAACTAAAGTTAATGAGTTAGTGTTACGTAGTGTTAAATGTCAAAAAAAGGGCCAAACATTTTAAAAAGTATTGGGAGAGAAGAAGGGACAAAAACGTCTAATGAAAAATTTAAAAACATCGATTAAAAAGCGTCAAAGTGTTGATTTTCAGTTTTGACAGGAAGACAACACAAGGGTTAAAGACAAGGGGATGTTTTAAGAAATCAACATTTGTTTTTGGTTTATACTACAAGAGAAGAAGAGATGTTCTGCGCTTTCATTGTCAAAATTACAGAAACATTCACATCCATATTAAACCTTTGATGCTAGAAGTTGTTGCATGGATAAATCTCATTCATCACTTCGAAGTGAACTTCTTTTAAGTATGATGACTTCTTCTTGATAGGACTGACGAAAACAACACGTGGACAGTAAACGGGCGATAGTTCAGCCCTATTGAAGGGTATTGTTATTGTACTAGTGAAGAAAACCCCTGAGTCACGTTCAGCCCCGACAAAACGTGGCAAAATCTTTATTTAACTCGTTCAACCCCAAATTAGACAAGTACCCTATGCAAAGATCTATTCCAATCTTTTATTTTAGACACAAGTATCCTAATTAAATACATTTCCTCAAGTAGGCCAACTAAAAACTAATTTGAGCTCCTTGTAACTTAAGTATTTCCATTGTATGTTACCAGTACTTTCTACTTCCATTCCAGTACATTTTGGAGAGAAATATTGTACTTTTTTTTTTTTTTACAAGACACTGTGCAGATTCAGATTATTAATACCAACTAAATCAACTAATAAATGAAGAGGTATTATTACAGGTTACACTACACAGTAAAGTATTTAAAATGAGCTCCCTTTTACCAGCTGCATCATTTAAGTGATAATTAATCATGCTTTGGGGTTGTATTGCAGCCAGTGGCACAGGGAACATTTCACGAGTAGAAGGAAAAATGGATTCAATCAAAGTTCAGCAAAATTTGGACGCTAACTTGATGCCATCTGTGAAAAAGCTGAAGTTAAAGAGAGGATGGCTTCTACAAATGGATAATGATCCTAAACACACCTCGAGAGGCGTATACCGAAGGTTTTGCCATGGTCTTCACAATCTCCTGACCTCAACAGAATTGAAAATCTATGTCTAGACCTTAAAAGAGCAGCGCGTGACAGACAGCCCAGAAATCTCAAAGGACTGGAAGACTTTTGGAAGGTAGACTGGGCGAAGACACCTCAAACAAGAATCTAAAGACTCTTTGCCGGCTACAAGAAGTGTTTCCAAGCTTCCAAGCTGTGTGAAGGGGGGGGAGGGGGTACAAGGTATTAACTCTGCAGGGTGCCCAAACTTTTGCAGATGCCATTTTTTTGTGTTCTGTTATTTTGAAAGTGTAAATGATTGAAATAAAATCTAACTTTTTGTCACATATAATACAAATGTCTAATCTGTCATTTGATGCCTTTTGGATATTTTTCCATCTTTTCTTGGCTTCTTTATGAACATTAATAAAAACTTTTACCTGGGGTGCCCAAACTTTCAAACCCCACTGTATACTGTATATTCCTTTTTGTCTGGCTGATGGAGATAATCAACAGAACATTATTTTGCATTTTCAAGTTCTAGCCTCTCACATGTGAGGATTTGCAGCTTTTCCCTGATTTATATCAAATTGAAAAGCATCCCTATATTCATGTTGATTGAACATCTTTTAGTTTTGTTTTTGATTTGATTAGTTCAACAACTGTCAAAGAAAGATTCAAAAAGTATTTATTCAGTCAGTGGTTCCTTTAAAGCAGGGGTCTTGAATGTTTTGTTTTTTAAACCAAGGACCTGTTAACTGAAAGAGAGACGGATCAGGGACCCCCTTCTACATGTATTGTATAAAATGAGGTTGCATATTAAACTGGGCCTACAATAACGTGTAGGGCGGACTAAAGCCTTTACACATTTTTCGCATGAAATGAGCTTTTAAAATACGAATTGTTGGCAGGATCTTTTAATGTTACACATTCATGTGGCACATGTACTACTAACAGTATACTAGCGCTACCTGCTGGAAGAGAAAAGAATCTCGACAATGGTGTACAACAACAGTCTTACAAAAGTACTTCACATTTCCAACCAGCAGAGAGCGGCATGGAACAAACTATGCCTATTGCTGTTCATTGGTTTAAAAACACTATCTCAAGGATAATATAACATATTTATTCAAAGACTAAAAGTGGTTAAAAAATAGTTGTAAATATAATTTTTTTAAGTACAAAGTAAGAGCTTATTAACTGTGAAACAAGTGCTTAAAATATCAGCTTCTTAGGAATAATATATATATATTTTTAAATACAAAAGCAAAAGTATGTTTCATACATTTCCTTCCATTAAATGAAATACTTACAGATCCACTTGCAGCTCATAAATTCACAAGCTCCTACGCATACAATAAAAGCATTTAAAAGTATCAAATGTTCAGCAGAATTAATCTGGACATAAATTCTTATCTACTCTCTACAACCTTCCTTTTTACTTCATTAAATTGCTTGACTGGCATGGCTGTCATTGCACATATGATGTTATGAAACCAAGACTTTTGGGTCTTTCTGTTGGCATGATAGCTTCAGTTCCTTTCATTCCAATCACAAAAGATAATACAGGTAACTCAAGCCTGCGGATTAACTTTGTGCTCTTTATTTGTCATGTCTTCCTATTCGTAATAAAATATTACTGCTGTTTCATAACTTTTAAAAGGTGCCCTGCCACACAAAAGCGTTTTACTTGCATTTTTTGAAATATGTTAGGTCTATATGTGTTTTGTGTTATGTGGTGAATGTGAAGATGAACCGCTACCTCCTCTGTCAGCTCTAGTCACTGAAGAGAAATAAGAGGAGAAATCAGGCCGATTACAACAGCTGGTCAGTCTGACGTCATGTTCCCTGAGCTCATTACTATTCATGAGCTCGCCCAGTTGCGCTGGATAAAGGATGCTGATAGCCAGGCTCTCATTGGCTAGCTGTTAGCCAATCAGAGTCAAGCAGCGTAGCTCGTTGAATATTAATGAGAACTGGCACAACTCGAGCTGAGTCTTTCAGTAGGATTACTATACCACATTAGAATGGCTTGAAACAAGGTAACCAAGGTTAGAGTCCATGGTAGAACTTCAGACATTACCACAAAGTAATGAAATACGCGTGGCAGGGCACCTTTAAATTCACAGCTAGGAGTCAGTTAAAGTCACTCTGATGTCTGCTCAGTGAGAGTGCATCAGACCAGCAGCTTCTTGTATTGGCTGTTGAGGCTCTCTTGGAAAGAGTCTATTTTTGTGTTTTGAGTGTTTATTTGGGAGCTTTCTGTATGTCTGGGTTTCACAATTGTTCCTCTGCTGGATTTGCGTGAATTAGATGACGAGTGACTGTTGCAGCTGTTCTCTGTGATCTTCTGACACCTCAACACGCGGGATAATTCTCTCTGGCATTGGGACGATCCAAAGTAGTAGACCAGAGGATCCAGCAGGCAGTTGAGGCTTCCCAAACACATAAAGACCAGATAGACTGCGTAGGAACCATCGGGGGCGGCCCGGCTCTGCTGGACTCCCTCATTGAACTGCAGGTAGTGCGCCAGAAGCAGACAGTTGGTGGGCGTGAAACACAGCATGAACATCACCAGCACGGTCAAAGCTATCACCACTGCTCTGGTTCTCCTGCGCGAGCGTCCTGGAACCCCGCGCGGGACTCTGCTCAGCGACCAGATAACCCACACGTAGGACACCACTGTGATGAGCAGCGGAAGGAAGAAGAGGGCGCAGCAGAGCGCGATGAAGTAGATCCTGTAGTGCCCGATGAGGTCATCAGAGCGCTGGACATCGTGACAGGTGGTGATGTCCAACTGTCTCAGGTAGACGGTCTGGTTGGAGAGGACAAGCGGCACCGAACCGGCGAAGGACAGCGTCCACATGGCGGCGCACGCTATGTATGACCTCTGCGGCCTCCGCCACGCCAGGGATTTGATTGGATAGACTACAGCGAGAAGCCGGTCCACGCTGATGCAGCCTATGAGGAGAATAGAGCAATACATGTTCCAGTAAAAAGCCGCAGTGACAACGCGGCATGCGAGCGCTCCGAATATCCAGTTGTTGCCGCCAAAGTGGTAGGCAATCTTGAAGGGGAGCAGCACGGCAAAGAGCAGGTCAGCACAGGCCAGGTTCAGCATGTAGATGGCTGCCGGCTTCTTAGGACGGATCCTTTGAGCGAAGGCCAGCACTGCACAGATGTTGATGGGAACACTGAATAGGCAGACCAGCGTGTAGAAGGAAGGAATGAGGACCGTGGACACAGGGCCCGTCAGAAACAGCAGCGCCTCCTCGGAGATTTCCTTGGTTACGTTACGCACCGGCGCACCTGTGGAGCGATTCAATTTGGCAACGCCATCATCTGGTGCATCCAGGGTTATGGGATCGGCTGAAGGGTCAAAAAAAGTGAAGGTTCTCCCTCGTGCACGTTGTGTGTCTGGAGAAAGAAAGAAATGTGTTGGGTCGAAATATTGTTAAATCAGGTTATTTTTATACATACAGGAATTCATATTAAAAGAACTGAAACAATCAGTTTAATCAACAGAAAAATACACAACCATTGTTTTTGGTCATGTTTTTAAGTAGTTTTTTTTTTTCTTTTTTAAACTAAAATGCTAAAAAATTCAGCTGATATCAGATTTTCAAATGTTAATATTAGCTGTTAATTAAGGAGATGAGCCTAACAATGGAAACAAGTGGGTGTTGCAGCCTTTAATCAATTAGCCCATGGACAGAAAATTGGTTTTAATCATATTTCAAGACAAAAATTGATTTAACAAAAAAAGTAACAAAAACAACTATTCTCTAATAAGAGGATTTCTTGCTTTTCTGGGGTTGTGGACTCTAGGTCAACCAAAACAAGGTGTTTTATGACATCACATTTGGGCTCTGGGAAGTTGTATAACATGTATTTTTAAGATCTAATGATATAATCAAAATCCACAAATCAATACTTATTTGCGTACCTCTACTAATGTGTCCTACTACATTACAGGGCTACAACTGGCTATTTGCCAGTTATATCCTTTGCCTATTATATCAATTCATTTCCAACATTCAAGGCAATGTCATCAAATGCTGAACACATCCCAAAAACCCAAACCCAAAAATGAATTATTAATTATTCCAACAGAAGAGCAACTCATTCTCATATTTGAGAAGTTGGACTGTTTGACACTAGTTAACTATTTCTGATTTATCATCAAAGTGAGTTGCTGATTAACATTCTGTCAATCAAATATCGATTAGGTTATTTGAACTCTTTTTTTTTTTTTTTTAAATCATCAAAAAATATAGGCTACATCTTCTACCATACTGCATTTTTGTACAAAGGTATGCTACATATTTGTGATAAGATCCCTTTAAAAAAAACTTTTTTAACAAGTTTTGCTTTAACTCTCATGTTGTCCTCGGGTCAAACTGACCCGTTATCCTATATCAATGTTCTTTATAATTACCCACAACGCTCTTTGGCAAGTACAAATCTCTACTTTCATTAATTTTGGGTGTCTTATTCAATTTTATAGCATTTGAAGAAAACAATTGAAGTGTTTTTGAAATAGTATTGAGTAAAAGTTGACATATTCCAGATGGTGATTAATCCATCAACATCCATTCCGTTAATTTTAGTCTAAATAATTCCTAATTTCTCCTTTTCCAACACAAACATTAGGTATAATTTCCTATAAATGAGGTTTATTGACCATAAATTCCAAAAATAACTGTAAAACTAAAGTTAATAAATTAGTGTTAACTACGTGTTGAAAACGTCCAAAAACATTGGACGTCGTGACAAACATTGAAAAATATGGGACAAAAATGTTAAAAACATTGATAAAAAGCGTCAATATAAGTGTTGATTTTCAATTTTGACAAGAGGACAACAAGGGATAGCTCCAGTAGAAACCATATAACCAGTCTATGGTAGAAACCATAGACCGTTAATATTAAGAAACTAGCTAAAGTCTTGTTACCGTTAGTGTCTCTAGCCGAGGCAGCGCGCGCACACACCAGCACCAACAGCAACGTTTTCGGACCCGCTGAAAACATATTGCCGCCGAAAAAACGCAGTCACGAGAAAAAAAACAGCACAGAGAATGTTAATATGTCGATAATCTGTCTCTTTACGTCCCCCGTGTTTCTCCTGCCTCCTCTAGTTTGTTTTTGCTGCTCGTCCAGAGAATGTAACTGTGTTTTGTTCCCGCCCACACAGTCCGGTGGGTCCGGAACGCCCCGGTCCACTAATCAACTGCAGACTGCACACATACATGCATTCCTATCGGGTGATGTCACCTTTCCTGTCGCCCAGCAGCGACCCATCAAACCGTTTTTTTCTGACTAATTGAAAATTTATGTTTTCATGTACTTCTTTTTATTTTTCTATGTAAGGATTATTGTTTGTATTGCTTCGTCAGTCTTTATAAGTATCTTCATGTGCTATTACTGTTCTCTGTAGACTGCATTTTGTCAAAAATAAATTAATAAATAAAAATGAAGAGCTCTGAATGCTGAATGAACCCTAACAGAAACAATTTCCTGGCAATTTCTTCTTTTTTAATGTGATACTTTAGAAACCCGTTGTGGCTGCAAACAATATAATTGCAATTCAAATGTGAATAATTCAAAAGCCTAAATGTGTTGATAATTTCAGGAAAGTATGCTACAGTATGTAATGACTTGAATCTTGAGGAACATTGAGGAAAAAGAACCATTTAATTCCTCTTCATCACTTTTAATCTGAAAGTGACACATCATCCTTTCTGTATAGGTAACGTATTGACTTAATATTGTATTGTATTGATTTTATCATAATAGAAGATGTATCAATGAAACAAAAAGTAAGTAGATATGCATTTACTATTGCACAGCATTTTTTTTAAAACAAAAGTTATGACACAAAAGCAACAAAACAGAAATTACAATTTTTTAAAAGCAACAACAAAAAAATGTAACATTAAAACAAAATCTGGGGAGCAATCAATTCAGTCATGCAATACCACATGGTATGTTAACACATGACATACCACTATAAATAAAATTGAAATCCAGTCATTTGAGTGAAAACAGGGAGTTAGAGAATACAGAACAGAGTGCAGCCACTTGGGCTCGCAGCAAGATACAACTATGTACAATTTATGAATCTGTTTGTTAAAGGTCCCGTGGCTTGAAATTTCACTTTATGAGGATTTTTAACATTAACATGTGTTCCCCCTGCCTGCCTATGGCCCCCCAGTGGCTAGAAATGGTGATAGGTGTAAACCAAGCTCTGGGTATCCTGCTCTGTCTTTGAGAAAATGAAAGCTCAAATGGGCCGATCTGGAATCGGGCCCCTCATGAGGTCACAAAGGACAAGGTTACCTCCCCTTTTTTTCTGCTCTGCCCACCCACAGAATTTGGCCCACCCATGAGAGAGAGAGAGACATCATGGCTTTCAAACGACTGGCTCTAGAGGCTATAATTCTGCATCAAGGCTGAATTTTGGGAAAGAGACTTCAGATACAGTATTAGGGGACCACTAAGGTCTATATAAAAGAGACTTCAGATACAGTATTAGGGGACCACTAAGGTCTATATAAAGAGACTTCAGATACAGTATTAGGGGACCACTAAGGTCTATATAAAAGAGACTTCAGATACAGTATTAGGGGACAACTAAGGTCTATATAAAAGAGACTTCAGATACAGTATTAGGGGACCACTAAGGTCTATATAAAAGAGACTTCAGATACAGTATTAGGGGACCACTAAGGTCTATATAAAAGAGACTTCAGATACAGTATTAGGGGACCACTATGGTCTATATAAAAGAGACTTCAGATACAGTATTAGGGGACCACTAAGGTCTATATAAAAGACTTCAGATACAGTATTAGGGGACCACTAAGGTCTATATAAAAGAGACTTCAGATACAGTATTAGGGGACCACTAAGGTCTATATAAAAGAGACTTCAGAAACAGTATTAGGGGACCACTATGGTCTATATAAAAGAGACTTCAGATACAGTATTAGGGGACCACTAAGGTCTATATAAAAGAGACTTCAGATACAGTATTAGGGGAACACTATGGTCTATATAAAGGCAAGGCAAGGCAAGGCAGCTTTATTTATATAGCACATTTCAGCAACAGGGCAATTCAAAGTGCTTTACACAAAATCAGTTAAAAGAAAATAAAACCGATAAAACACAGAAGAAACAGTTAAAAAATAAAAACAAATAAAACGCAAGAATAAAAGTTACAGTGCAGTATAAAAGATTAAACAGTAAAGAAATGAACATCATTTAAAGAAAGGCAACATCGAAAAGAAAGGTCTTCAGCATTGATTTAAAAGAACTGAGAGTAGCAGCGGATCTGCAGGTTTCTGGGAGTTTGTTCCAGATATGAGGAGCATAGAAACTGAAAGCTGCTTCTCCCTGTTTAGTTCTGACTCTAGGAACAGACAGTAGACCTGCCCCAGATGACCTTAGAGGTCTGGGGGGGTCATAGTGTACTAGCAGATCAGAAATGTATTTAGGCCCTAAACCGTGATGTGATCCAGTCTCTTGGTCTTAGTGAGGACTCGAGCAGCAGCGTTCTGAATCAGCTGCAGCTGTCTAATTGATTTTTTAGGGAGACCTGTAAAGACCCTGTTACAGTAGTCAAGTCTACTGAAGATGAAATCATGGACAAGTTTTTCCAAATCCTGTTGACACATAAATCCTTTAACCCTTGATATATTCTTAAGGTGATAATAGGCTGACTTTGTAATTGTCTTAATGTGGCTGTTAAAGTTCAGGTCAGAGTCCATGATTACACCAAGATTTCTGGCTTTGTCTGTTGTTTTTAACATTGTTGTTTGAATCTGAGCGCAGACTTTTAATCTTTCCTCTTTTGCTCCAAAAACAACCACCTCAGTTTTTCCCTCATTTAATTTCAGAAAGTTCTGGCACATCCAGCCGTTAATTTGTTCAATACACTTAGTCAGTTTTGTATTGGACTATAGTCCCCTGGCAATAAGGTTATGTAAATTTGTGTGTCATCCGCATAACTATGGTAACTTATTTTGTTGTTTTCCATAATCTGAGCCAGTGGAAGCATGTAGATGTTAAACAGAAGAGGCCCCAGAATGGAGCCTTGGGGAACTCCACACGTCATATTTGTACGCTCAGATGTATAATTACCTATTGACACAAAGTAATCCCTATTCTGTAAGTAGGATTCAAACCAGTTTAGTACTGAGCCAGAGAGACCAACCCAGTTTTCCAATCGGTCTAGTAATATGTCGTGGTCGACCATGTCAAATGCAGCACTGAGATCAAGTAATACTAAGACTGAAATTTTGCCATTATCTGTGTTAAGGTGGATGTCATTAAAGACCTTAACGAGAGCCGTCTCAGTGCTGTGGTGTGGTCGGAAACCCGACTGAAAGGTATCAAAGCTGTTGTTTAGTGACAATATGATAAAAGAGACTTCAGGTACAGTATTAGGGGACCACTAAGGTCTATATAAAAGAGACTTCAGATACAGTGTTAGGGGACCACTAAGGTCTATATAAAAGAGACTTCAGATACAGTATTAGGGGACCACTAAGGTCTATATAAAAGAGACATCAGATACAGTATTAGGGGACCACTAAGGTCTATATAAAAGCATCCAAAGAGCACCATGTCATGGGACCTTTAAGGGGTCACTGCCAGTGCAGTTTCTGAATATGAAAATTGAGTTGGAGTGGAGTGGTAAAGTTTTTTTGTGGAACAGAAATCATGCACCGACGCACTTTCAGGGGGAGTACAAATTGTCTATAAACACATTATTTGTTTGACATGAAACACAGGAGAGGCCAAAGTGCTTCCTGTTTGCAGCCGACGGACGGATGCATCACAATTACAGAGCCCAAGATGTTTTATAAAGATTATTTTTTCGGGGGCATTTCCCTTTATTTGATAGTGACAGTGGATAGACAGGAAATGAGGGAGAGCTATTGGGGGTGGCACACATGGCGTGCACGCTCTTACTGGGTGAGCTAGAGGTGATCCCGAGATATTTTTACAACAGTTTATCATTTGGGAGGATGAGGAGCACACTTCGTCTGACCCTTTGCGATGACTTTGGCATTGATTTTTTTCTTATCAAACCGTTTGTCAGGAAAGTGTTGATATTAGACAGATATTAGATATTAGACCGTTAGCTGCCCTGTACTTTTCCTTTTTTGTCTCTGTGCGGTTCAAATCGTTTGTTTGCGTTCTTCTGTAAACTAGATGTTCAGATAGACTTTCTCATGTGATAAATATTTACATTTTTGCACATGGTAATACAGTTCCCACTGCTTCTGGAAGATATCGAGATTAAACAAGCTGAAGTCAAGTTAGCATGTACATTCATGTGTAGTCTGAGTAGAGAAAGTGTGTTTGTAAGAAAGAAGGAAATGTTCTGCGTACTTTCTCTGAGTTTCTGACAGAAGGGAGATGATTGGAGGGAGAGGGGGGGGGAGGATTGGTGTGGGAGTCTGACTCATTCATCATGAGCTTTATATCTACTGGGATTCTATGTCTGAACTAACAGACAGCCAGACTAAAACCATTTCCTCACAAACTATTTGTCACAAGGATCTGTTTCTTATTTTCAAAACAATTTAGTTCTGTAGCTAGCTCATGATTACTCTGAATTTCATTTGACAAATCAGATCCTGTCATGCTTACTTGCAATGACCAATTTTTGTTTGGCAATTTGGGATGCAACAAACTGTGGGCATAACATCCACTTATTATATTATCCCTTGTTAAGTTGATGTGTTGAACTTGTTAGCAAACGGAGAGTAACATTATCATTCATTTGGAGTCATGTGTGTATCCACCTTATTAAGGTATGTCTAATATGCACTCTCTTCTAGCTCCAGTTATGGTCTCCACCTACTCCTGAGGGAAATATCTGCATCCTTAGCCTCTAAATCAGGGGTGACAAACATGCGGTCCGTGGGCTACAACAGGCCCACCAAAGGGTCCAATCAGGGACTTTGCAAAGTGTGAAAAATACGGAGAATTAAATATTTCCAATTCCACATGCATCACTTTAATCTCAGATAATACGAGAGTTGTTTTTCCTGTACATTTACGACTTTAGTCTTAAAAACTGAGTTTTTTTCCTTGGAAGATTAATCTCCCCGGGTCCATATCATTATTATTTTTTCCTACAATGGCCTTAGAAGGCTGTCGTAGCAGAAGCAATCTGCGTTTGCCAACATCGAGCTGACAAGAAACTCTGTGGCAGATAAAGTTTGGGTTCTCTCTGGAGTGGTTTACTGATCCGGCTCACTTGAGAAAAAATGAAGGGTATGGGTACATGGTATGTGGGCCATGGACTAAAATGAGTTTGACACCCCCTGCTCTAAATCTTCCACTATGTTCACCAGCTGGCCCCTAACTTTGCCTGTCAGATGTTTGGCGCTGAGCAGGTAGCGTACTGTGGGTTTATCGGAGCTTATCCTCTGCCTGATGCAGTCAAAAACAAGAAACAGTAAAGTTACCATTAAAAAAGAACAGAAAAACAATATGAAACTGCACAGAGCTGAGTCATCCATCATTAATGTAGAAACATGGCTTAGAGCCCCTTGAAATGGAGCCATGAGAGCAAGAAGGCACAGCTGGACACTTTAGAGGTCATGTTGTTTCTGCAGTGTGCCGTTTTTGGGGCGTTCCTGAACTAACATGAGCTCATTCCTTCTCATATACGAGGAGGCAGGATACAGACTGTGGGAGATTAGCTCGTCCAGAGCGAAGCCAGTGGCACAGTGCCAGCCCGGTTCAATTCCTGTTGTTTTCTGTATCCACTTTAGCACATTTTATCGTTCTCTGGGTATCGTCCAGTCAGGATGGGCTTTGAAAACAACAATGAAAAAGGAACAGAAACCTAAATACAAAAAAACATGGAGGTGAACATTGAGGCAAGCAGAGAAGATGTTATGCTGAGTTCTCAGTCAAAGTTTAACCCTCCTGTTGTCCTCGGGTCTACATATGTGTCTATATATATCTGAAATATGGGTTTCTTTTTAATCTAATTACCACAGAAAAAAGGATTGGATTCCATACAACGCTCTTTGTAAATATAATTGATCACTTTCATTCCTGACTAAACTCATCTGTACGGTCCTCTCATCCTGACTATTCGTCAAAATAGCTCCTAATTTCTGCTTTTTTAACCCAAATATTAGGTATAATTCTATATAAATTAGGGTTATTGACCATGAATTCCAAAAAGTAGTGAAAAACTAGTGGTAGTAAGGGGGTGTTAGTGAAAACTTAAAAAAAGTCTGAAAAAGGGACGAAAATGTAAATTTTGTCAATCACAAACAAACACAAGGGTTAACTGAGAGAGAGAGAGATCCTTGAAGCCACAAAATGTCAGCTGAACATACATTTTACTTTCCTTTAAAAACAGAGAGAGAGAGAGAGAGAGAGAGAGAGAGAGACAGACATTCTAATTACACTCCCACAAATAGAAACTCAGATCTAAATCTACAACTGTGAAAACCAAAACCAGCAGTCAGTCAGATGCATTACTGTCTACATATGTGTGTGCGTGTGGGACAGAACGAAAACTCTTCTGAAAGAGGAACAGTGTGTATTTTTGTTTATCAGACAGACGAAGGTGTCTGGTATTAAACAGCCTATAAGATAAGATAATGCAACCTGTGGCCCGACCAAAAAGTTCAACAGCGCGTGTCCACATTTATCATGCATGGACCAAAATGTCACTACGGAGTGATGGCGTTATATTTTAAATGTGTGTGAGTGCAGTCAGAGCGAAATGAGGCAGGCAGTGCAGGAAACCTACAGTCAAACATCCTAAGTAGTGTGTTTAATGTAATGTTGTCTGGAGTTAAAGTGTTAATGTGTTCTATGTTTCTGCAGAACAGGAACCTGCTGGAACCAGTTTTTTAAACTGAGTCAGGCCCGTTTAAATGGTAACTAGACAAAAATGATCAATTTAATTTATACTATTTATTCCCCAGTGGGGAAATTACAATTTACACTCTGTGAGTAATCACACACAGGCCTGAAATACACACACAGTCATGCACAAATGGAAAGATGTCAGAGTGAGTGGGCTGCCAGTTGGACCAGGAGAGGTGCCTTGCTCAAGGGCACCTGGCAGTGGCACCAATCCACACTCCGTGTGTTGGTCCGCATGGGGATTTGAACCAGCGACCCTGCGGTTCTCAACCCAACTCCCTACAGGCTGAGCTACTGGAACAACTTCCCTGTACCATAAATATGGCATTTTTCATCAGATGGCCTCAAGACCTTATGATATCCTCCACAAAAGGCATTTAAATACATACAATTCATTGTGACTACTTTCTTAAATTTTGATTTTATTAATTTTGGTCACATTTTTTTTGTTTACGGTCAAAAGTGACAACTGAAAAAAGTGATCCAATAGATGAAAGACATCTCCATACACACACTTCTACATTGTGCTTGTGCACCCATTCTACACATGAATCATACTTACCACAAGAGAGCTTAGAGGAAATTTTGGGAGTCTTGTGAGCATTGTTTTCTTGACCTAATGTGCTTCTCCCCCAATGTGAACCACACCTGCCAAAATAAATCAATCTTCACATTCTACTACACCTTCCCTCACATGGAACAGAACACACCTTTGTCAAAGCAGTTTAGGGACAGAGGCTCGGAGCTTTGTTCTGGAGAGTGATGATGACATGTTGTCATGTTGTAACTCGTGCCACCAATGTTCACACACACGTTGTAGACGATAATGTTCTAATAAGGTTCTTTTTACAATAAATGTTCTTTTAAAAATACTCTGTCTGGTGAAAAAAAAAAACTGCCTGGTGACAGTAATTCCTGTAAATGAACATGAAATGAATGAAAGACATATTTAAACGCAAAGTATTGAGCAAAATGAAAGTAGCAACACCGTAGTGTAGAAATACCCCATTACAAGTACAATTCCTGCATTTGTAATGTACAGAAAGTCTTAGCAGCAACATGTACAACATGTCAGTGTCAGCTTCAAAGAGGATATTTGGGGAAGAATGTGTCCCCGTTTGCTTCTTAAATCATTCTGATGTCAGAAAAGAAGCACATTTTACAGTCAAATGTGGTCTAAATTCACCACAGTGTTAAATGGTGTTGATAGAAATGCTGCAGAAAGCATGAAAGACGGGACAGGAAAACATCCACAGCGTCCATCTGAGCCATCTGTGATTACCAGTAATTACAAATGTGTCTTAAAGGGAGTGAATATTACTTTTCACATGGCAAACTAAATACTGGGGCCACTATATTTTTGAAAGGCTGTAGTCTTAAAATGTACAAAAAGAGATGGAATGCACCAGTCAATGAAGGGAACCGTTGCCCTCTTGTGGGGAAAACTGGCAGTTCTCTTTTTTAACAATTCTGATTCAAAAATAAAAACAATAGTGTATAGGGTTTTATTAAAAACCTCAGAGTTATCAGAGATTTAAGGAATTATTACAGAGACACAGTTATCTGTAATAGGTCACAGCCTCACAGACTACGTGTAAGTCTGACATACTTACAGTTAGGAGTTGTGTCGTCTTCCTGTCAGCCGTGCAACTTTTTGTTTCTCCTGGGTCAAAATTTCAAATTTAAGCTTTTGTCGCTTCTCCTAGTGTTTTAATTTAATTTATTAATTTGTTTTCACCACATTCTTGAAGCGCTTTCCGACATTTTTTGTCAGTTTTTTGTTCTTGTTTTTCTGTCATCTTATCAATTCTCTTCTTCAAATGTTATAACATTGACTAAAACACCCACATTCAATGAAAGTTGTGAACTGATGATTCATTTTACTTGTAGAGAGCAATGTACAGAACCATCCACATTATTATTTTTGACAATTTGGTTGAAAGAAACCCACATTTCTGATATTATCTCAGTTCCTCCTTACACACACACGTCAATGTATTTCTCTCAGAAACAAGAAACTTGGTTTAAGGTGTATAGCGTGGTATTGGAAACTGAGAACCAGAAAGCAGTTTTGTTGCATATGATGACTGTACAGGAAACGGGTGTGCCTTCTTTCCATCAAAGGCGTTGAACAGGAAGGAAGGAGTTGCATCATGCCTGAGTCTGACATAGATGTGTGATATGTGTGCATTTCACAGTTAATGAATCCTAACACTGTGTAATAATATGATATTGTAAAGTAGGGGCAGGATTATATAATCATCATGATTCTGTCTTCTCCGTCTCAAACTCATCCGTTTTTTGTCCTTTTCGTATTGATTTTTTTATTTTTTTGGTATTCAGGCCTTTACTGTGACAGCTTAGACATGAAAGGGGAGAGAAAGAGGGGGGACGTCGAGCCCGCGGCCTCTACGTCGAGGACTGAGCCACTATATATGGGCACATGCTCAACCACTCGGCCACCCAACCATTTTGATGAAATGGGATCGATTAGGGGTTAGGGTCTTCTTCTTCTTCTACTGTATGTTGATTTGTTCTGTATTAATATGAAAAAGAAAATCAAATAGAATATTACTTTCATTTGTGCTCATGTTCACGAATCAATGTTGCATTAAAACCTTTACTGGCAAACTTTTTAATTGGTAACACATTACTTACTGTGTGTCGCACACGGATGACTCTTTGACCGTTCTTGCATCTTACGGTAAACCGACCCTCTCTGACTGGCTTGGGATCTGTTTGTATTTAAGGATGTGGAGGCATTTATCTGTTCTCACTTTGAGTCATCTCCGTGATGCAATGACATCCCCAGCGGTGGGGGGGGGGGCAGGACACCACAGTGATGCCTGTGGTAACTCGGCCAAACAGATGTCTGAAATGCAAAACATCTCATCTTCCCACATCTGACAAACACATTAGATGAAAACAAGGTCAAAGGTCACATCTGTGATCAGCTGGAGGTTAGTGTGTGTGTGTGTGTGTGTGTGTGTGTGTGTAGGTAAAACTGCAAAAATGGAAAATAAATACTTAAAATGACACGTGAAAAACTGTTTGTTCTGAAGGTTGCGACACTATTCAAGCGCATCAAGTAATTCTAAAAGTTAAAAAGATTAAGACAAAAGCAGAAAACTTGAAATGGACAGCTGGATGGAAGTCTTTCTAAAAAAAAGGGGTTATGATCCAAAATAAGACAATATCTGCATGTTGAAATGATACAAAAATACAGGAACTGCAAAACGGCACATGTTTGGACAAGCGTTATCATCTTCAGACAGACATTTCCTTGCCCACCCACTGGTCCCTTTCCGTATATTACCTCACTCCACATCGCTCCGGGCATCAGAAAAAATGTTGCCCCAGAGTTGCCAAAATTACTACATATTTATATACATTTAAAGAGATGTCACATTTCTGCATTCATACGTCTTGAAACACCTTTATTCTCACATCTGTCACGCAGGACATTCAACTATACAACTCCTTTTTTCTTGAAAAATGGGTATTGCTTGATTTATGTTGACCCACTCTGTGGAAATGGTTTTTATTCTGTTCTATTTTTACATTCAGCTGATGTGGCTTTGTGTTTCCTTCTTCCCCTTCCTCATTTCTTATGTAATCCTTGTTGGTTTTTTTTTCTATATTGTGTGTAAAACTTATTGAAAACGCTCAGCAGAAATACTTCTTAAAAATAACTATACCTATGTGCTATGGAGATCCCCAGCACCAAAAAAAAAATAAATGACATTGTGTGCGTACTATGCAGGGACTTTGTGGTTGGATATTACAGTCATGCACCATGTGTTTCCACTGAAGTGTGATCAAGTAGATACAGATTAGGGTTTGTAAAAACATTTTAGGGTGAAAGTTTGAGTAAGAAAAAGAGTCAATGAGCAATTATGCATAGCATATACCCTGGCAAATATACACATACAAAGTACTGTCACCTTTTTATCTCATCAAAACAAAAATACAAACAAAAAACAACGAGTTTGTCAGTTCACATTCTGTGCATGTTAAAACAGAAACCAAAGACAACCCACATTCCCCGTGGTAGGCCTGGGGAGGTGTTGTTGTAACTCGAGTACACCAACAAAACAGCAGCAAACAGAAAGTGACACAGAGCAGCGATGAAAGGTGAAGCTGAGCACGCAGTGAGCCAGAGAGAAGGGATTTTTCGAGAGCTGTTCACTGATTAGAAGAAAATGGGGAAAGTGCTTTTTTTCTCCCTCGTTTTGGTCGTCTGTCTGAGTGTTACTCTTCAAAAGGAAGGTAAGAGATGCAGCTCAAAGATAGTTTAAGAAGAAGCCTTTTACCATTCCTATTTTGCATTATATTTCACTTCACAAATCAACTCATTCTGAAAGCTTTGCCTTCCTTGGATTCTTGCAGTGATAATGTCAACTGTAAGTGTGTGTGCTGTTTCTCGTTCTCACTGACGGAAATAAATGATCTTTGGTTGAGTTGATGTCTAAGTAAATGTGGAATCGGCAGTGGTGGAATGCAACTAAGTACATTTACTCGAGTACTCTTACTAAAGTACAGATTTTACACTTGTATTTTACTTGAGTATTTCCATTTATTGCTACTTCTTACTTCTACTCCACTACTGTTTTTTTCTGACAGCTTTAGTCACTTTATATTTTACAGCGTTTCCTCCCATACAGCATCTCCAGATGTTGAATGTTTGTGATGAACTGGAGGAACGAGTTGAGAAAATTCTCCCACTTCTTAGGCTAAATAAAATATTTAACCCCTTGTGTTGTCTTCCCGTCAGCCATGAAAAAAAAAAGTTTTTCTCAACACTTTTATACATCTTGACATTTGTTATTTTCATTGTTGTGGGTGCTTTTTTTTTTTTTTTTAAAGTTATTTGATATTTCTAATGTTGACATTTTCAGCGCTTATTTCGAAGACCCATTTTTGTGATGAAAAATAAAAATAAAAACTGAAAACAGGTCAAATTTGACCCGAGGACAACATGAGGGTTAAAAGCCTCTTGGATAAGCTGGAAAATGCAAAGCCAAAAACAGGGCTGTTTTCTAAAGTAAGTGGTATTCTCACAGGACAGCATCGCTACAAACATAAGATGGCCTTATAGAATATGATGCATTGCTGTAGATTAAACCCAACAGACTGTAAATGAGTTATAATTAGCACAGCCTTAAACATCTACAGCAGGAAATTGCAACAAAACACATTAACGCAGAAGGATCATTATACTTTAAGTAGATATTATCTGAAAACTATCATTTGCACAGCGGTGGCTGTCGTCACTGTTCCATTATCAGTTATAATAACACAATATGGTTTGCAATAAAATATTATTGGTGTCATCTATTGGTTTGTGGTCAGACACAACTGAACACTTTGGATTTTTTCTTTAATGGTTGTGCTATTTTTGAAAATTTAAACACAAAATGATTAACCAAGGAAATAATCAACACATTAATCACATTTAATGGTTTAAGCTGAAGTGCTTTTTTTTATATTAATGAACATCTCTTACATATAAGCCGTCGCCAAATGAGTTTCTTCAAAGCTAATTATCACCTCCACACAACTCTCTCTGTATTTCTCAGTGTGACTATGTTCACAAGATTGTGGCGTCTGGTGGCTTTCCCGTGCATAGACTCGAGTGAAGATAATGACCTCTTCTAAAGAGTCCATCATGTTTTTTTTTTTAATCCCCCGTGTCCTCCTTGGCTACAGGTACAGTAACTGCGTGGAGGAGGGTGGGGGCGCATGCATGATCACACACATAATTTAGCAAAAACATGATAGATAGATAGCAGGATGACTCATTTTCACTCCTGCCACCTAAAAATATGTCAGTATTTGGTAAGTAACATAACGTGTAAGGTAGGAATTTGGCGTAAACTGCAAATAGACTTGAAACGAAGACCACATTTCCTCAGTAATGGAACTTTTGCTCAGTTGATTTTCTGTCCAGTCAGAGAGACTAAGGAGGAAATGACAGAGGAGTTAAAGTTATTTTAAAAGATTTTGGGGCTTTTGAGAAAACATTCAGGGCTGGAGCCCCAGAAGCCACCCCCTTGCTTTGTCCCTGTTAATTGGTACATACTGAATACTAGAATATGTACTTAGTTGTATTCTACACCACCACTGGACACAAAACATTCAAAATGTATTTTGATTTAAACATGTTGGAGTGTAATGAATCTATTGAAAAACACTATTATTAACTCATGACTTCTTGTTTGTTGTTACAGAGAAAGGGAGAAGCAAAGAGCAGAGCAACAGCTCGGAGGATTTGGTTGCTGTGCCCAGAACATTTTTAGGAGACCGCGTTATTCAGACCAAATCCTTTATTGTTCCAAATGGGACACAAGCTCCCACTTCATCCCAGTCCCCTCCAGCTCTGCAGTTTCTAAGCAACAGCACAGTCGGGTACCTCCGCGGCGCCCTGAGCACACGGGTCATCCCCGTTATTTACATGCTGGTTGTTGCTGTGGGGATCCCGGCCAACACCGCCATCTTGTGCACGCTGGCCTCTAAAATCAGAAAAGTGTCCTCCGCTATCCTCTACTGCAGCCTGGCTGTCTCAGACCTCTTTCTCCTCCTATCCCTCTTCTTCAAGGCTCACTACCATTTCCATGGAAACCACTGGGTGCTCGGAGAGGCTGCCTGCCGGGTGGTCACGGCCTGTTTCTATGGCAACCTCTACTGCTCGGCCCAGACGCTGGCCTGCATCAGCATCAAGCGCTACCTGGCTGTGGCCCACCCATTCATGTACAAAGGTCTCCCCAAGAGGATGTTCACCGCCTGGGTCAGCGTGGTGGTATGGGGGGTGTTTGGTGCCGCCGTCATCCCGGAGCTCCTGGTGCAGCAGAGCTATTGGATCCCAGAGGTGGACCGCATCACCTGCCACGACGTCTTGCCGCTTTCCTCTGAGACCGACAGGTTTCTGCTCTACTACAACCTGTTTCTGACTGTCTTCGGCCTCCTGCTGCCGCTGGTGGTCACGGTTGTGTGCTACGCCCGAATCGTGTGCGAACTGAAGCGATCGCACCAAGACTGGGCGATGTACATCAAGGCCAGCTCGCTGGTGTTTGTCATCTTCCTCGTGTGTTTTGCCCCCGCTGGAGTCCTGCACTTTGTCCATTATGTGCAACTGTTTGTGGATAGAACAGAGAGTTTGTATGTGCACTTTAAAGTGGCGGTGTGTTTGTGCTGCCTCCATGCCTGTCTGGACCCGTTCCTGTTTCTTCTCATGTCCAAGTCTGCAGGCTCTTCATTTCACTTCAGGGCCTTTAAAAAGGGGAAATCCCTGAGCTTATCTGTCTAAAAGAGACAGATCTGTTACAAAAAAAATGCATTTGAAATTCTCTGTGGCTGGAATCCAGATAGAAAGCAAAAAGGGTCTCAACTGCATTAATGATAAACAAGCAAACAGACTCCCCATTGCACTAAATGTCTTATATGCAAGTAGATTTCATTTTTTCTAAATACAGTTGAGTCCGTGTCAGAGAGAGAGAACAAGAAGACAGTGAACATGTTATGTATGTTGCAAAGACACTCTTGCACACTGTCTAACTTGCAAGAAGCATTTTGTATATAATACATATTATACTTCATGGTTTTAGTTTTTAAACATCAGTCTGTGTTGCTTTTCATATTTTAATATTTGAAGAGTTATTAGAGGAAGTCATTTCGTCATAATTGAATTTAACAATAGGCAATGTTTTGGTACTAGACCATCACGTTGCCTACTTGTGACGTGCAAAGTATTTTTCTGTACTGAATGTTCATGTATGTAAAAATGAAAAAGAAAGTATGCATTTTGTATATAACACGCATTATACTTCATTGTTTTAGTTTTTAAACATCATTCTGTGTTGTTTTTCATATTTTAATATTTGAAGTTATTAGAGGAAGTCATTTCGTCATATTTGAGATGTTTTCCTTGGCGTAAAATTCAAATTAATAATAGGTATTAACATGAAACAGACAAATAATTTGTCCAGGCTTTTTTGTATTTCTGTCATCATGTATGGAGATGAACTATGCCTAAGCCATGTTGTGAGGTACCGGTATTTTCTGCCTGGCCTGCACAGGAAGTAGGATGACACACCTGACTAATGTAGAACTGGAAAAAACTGTTAAGAGGAAGTGAATTGTATCTGTCTGGAAACAAATATAAAATCTGTGGCTAAAATCTAAATATGTATAGTATGTGTCTTCAACCAATTTTTAACCCCACTAAAAGGTGTTTTATATGCCACTGCATCATTTTTTCTCCATTGGAAGGGCACCCAAGAGAGCAAATGCTTTTATTTACCATTGCAGTGTTGAAGAAGAATTCAGGTACTTAATGATACAAATGACAGTATAGATATTATTCGGTACATTTCAAATGGTTTTTCACTCACTTCATAAACACTTGAATCCATTTTATATTAAAGTGAAAGTTTTTAGGTTATACAGTTTTTACTGAGAGCATGGAGATAGACATTAAAAAGCCTTAATTAGGCAGATTTACTGTGTCAATATGCAGGTGTAGGTCCTCGCTCACCTGAGTCAGTTAAACACAAAGCCTAAAAACAAAAAAGCATAAAAATATTGAAAAGTGAATGCTTGTCAAGCTAGCTAAGTTAGCTAGCTCAACCACCTGGACTCACGTGTGCAGTTTCCTCTTCCTTGATGATGAAATTCAGAAATACACAAGTTGAAATTGATGTGAAATCTTGACGAACGCAGCTTTGGAAATTCTTAGTTTTTTGTTGTTTGACCCCACAAATGAAACCACATACATACATACATACTTCATCACAAACACTCCTGTGTGGCCTACCTTGGGCGGGGTTCGGACCAGCGTTTCAGTATTGGGAGGCCTGGTGCCCTTATCCACTGGACCATCTTCGAAGTCCAGCAACACAAGGGACCAAAGAGAGTAAGAAGATCAGTGAAGCTGCAGAAACTTCAACTTAATCAACCTGCAAACAAAGTTAACACACTGAAACACGTTCACCGTAACCAACTGAAGAAGTCAGATTCTTCACTGTAATAATCAGCCTTTCTGTCAAAGTCTGGAGAGCTCAGCTAGTAGGGAAACAGTTCCATAGTGAGAAGGTTGTGGGTTCAAACCAGTCCTATACAGTTTTTTTTTCCCCCTTCTGTGACCACTTACTGTAATGAACCTTAAGCATGCCGATACTCCATTAAAACCCTTTATGGAAAAGATAAGACTGGTTCAAATCAAAGGCAGACACTTTTGAGGGTTTCATAAAAACCTTAAACAGAGGAGATAACCAATCAAAACCCTGTAATACACCCGTCCTTAAACCTGCTGTGGACTCCAATAAATGTGGAGCCGACCTTTGAATTTGGACCCTCAGTAAGAGATCAACTATCAGTGTCTTGAGAGGTCACTTGGTAGAGGAACAATTTCACTGACAGAAGGTTGTGAGTTCAAATATCTCTCTTTGCAGTTTGTTTTCATTTCTTCGGTCGACCCTCTGTTTCATGAAGGCTTTTCTTATTGTGACGAGCCTGTCTTGAATGGGCCTAACGAGTTTCAGCCTTCAGTTTCATGAAGACTTGTGAAGTGACTCATATCCCAGCTGAAATGTATCAGAGCTGCAGAGAGGCTTTTCACAATAAGAGACATCTCTGTGGGCTGACAAAATAAAAACACAAACAGCAACAGATTAGAACTCACAACCCTCAGATTGTGGATCAGTTTCTCTCTCCAGCTGAGCTCTCTTCCATGTTGGGTTATCTTCCTTTTTCAACTAAAGGTGCAGATTTAAAGGTGGTGATCCACATTTTATGAGCTTCACAACAGGTTTAGGGTTAATTAATGGATAGATAAATAAATGCAGTACTATGGGAGTGCGGAACAAACAAAACTGAGAATTTACATCTGTTTCCTCTCAATTTTATCCACAGCTAATAGCTTCAGGTTACACCTTTAGCATCAACAACCACAAACACAGTCTACTCATAGCCTGAAATAGTGTCCCAGAAAACACCCCCTCTTCCCAGTGAGCTCCTTACTTAAAGGTGCCGTTGTCTCTAGCGAATCTCTCTGTATTCTGGGTCACCACAGTATGATATATGTAAAAGGGTTTTAATTGGTTCTTTCCTCCATTTAAATTTTTTTAAACTTTTTGTGGCTTTTAATTTAAGCCGACGCTACCTTTCCTCTTCAAGATGTGGATTATCCGCACGGTTAAAGGGTTTTTAAGGGGTAACAGAAGGAAAAAAACAACCTTCAGAGGAATTTCTAGCTTAGCTGTCAGGACCGTAAAGTGAGCCGAGTCTCACAGAGAAGAATTAAGACTGTGTCACTGCTTCTCTGCATGTTGAGGGTTGACAAAAAGAAACCACAAAATGCTCAAGTGGGATTTCGAAATCATCTCTCTAACAGCTAAGCTCTTAGGATTCCAAGAGGTATTCAGTGTAAATGTGATTCAGTGTAAATGTGATTCAGTGTGAACGTGATTCAGTGTGAGCGTGATTCAGTGTAAATGTGATTCAGTGTGAACGTGATTCAGTGTGAGCGTGATTCAGTGTGAACGTGATTCAGTGTAAATGTGATTCAGTGTGAACGTGATTCTGTGTGAACGTGATTCAGTGTGAAATTCGTGAACGTGATTCAGTGTGAACGTGATTCAGTGTGAACGTGATTAACGTGATTCAGTGTGAACGTGATTCAGTGTGAACGTGATTCAGTGTGAGCGTGATTCAGTGTGAACGTGATTCCGTGTGAACGTGATTCAGTGTGAGCGTGATTCAGTGTGAACGTGATTCAGTGTGAACGTGATTCAGTGTGAACGTGATTCAGTGTGAACGTGATTCAGTGAGCGTGATTCAGTGTGAACGTGATTCAGTGTGAACGTGATTCAGTGTGAACGTGATTCAGTGTGAACGTGATTCAGTGTGAACGTGATTCAGTGTGAACGTGATTCAGTGTGAGCGTGATTCAGTGTGAACGTGATTCAGTGTGAACGTGATTCAGTGTGAACGTGATTCCGTGTGAACGTGATTCAGTGTGAACGTGATTCAGTGTGAGCGTGATTCAGTGTGAACGTGATTCAGTGTGAACGTGATTCAGTTTGAGCGTGATTCAGTGTGAACGGGATTCCGTGTGAACGGGATTCAGTGTGAACAGGATTCCGTGGCAACGTGATTCCGTGTGAACGTGATTCCGTGTGAACGGGATTCTCTTCAGGTTGATGAAGGTGAAGTTTCTGAAGCTTCAGACTGATCTTCCTACTCTCTCTGGTTCTGTGTGTTGCTTGAATTTGAAAATGGTCCAGTGGATAAGGAAAAATCCTGATAGGCGGGTTCAAACCCCACGTAAGGTATGCCACACAGGCGAGTTTTGTGAGGCGGGAGGGAGGAAGCACGTGAATGTTCCGGCCAGTTATCTCTCGGTGAATGTGGGGGCGGAGCTTCTAAAGTCAGGGCTGCATTTGTTTGGCAGTTCAGACATCAACCATCTATGCACAGCATCACTTACTCAGGTCAAAGGAGTTGCCGCTGGACCGTTCTGTTGATGTACGTTTAAATTATTTATACTTTTATGTAGGGGGATGGAAGGATAGCTGTGTTGATGCTTATGCTTGTTCATTGATGCAACGCTGCTGAGTCGTTATTTTTGTTTAATGGTGCACTCCATGCTGCAAAAGTAATTGCCCTTTAGGGACAAACAAAGTGTAAATGTAATGTTGATGTTTAAAAAAGGGATTTAAAAACTAAAAGTGACACTTTTGAAAGTCAAAATAAATAAAATAAATAATAATAATAATAAATAAACTATTAGAGGTTGGATTCATGTGCAATCTAACTGTAGCTCTCCACTTGTAGCCACTGTTCAGTGAAAGGAAATTACTATCTCGCTTTAATTTAACTGGCCCCTCGGAAATACCAGCTGTTAAAGTTAATGTAAACTACAAAACAAGACTCCATGACAGTCCTGTGTAACTCAAAGGAGCCCGTCTTGGTTAATTTAGAATAAATGGTTCCCTCTGCTCGTGTAATTGAATGCAGCCATATTTAAACATAATGAAGAAAAGGCCCTCAGCTGTTCAAATGGAACTCTTTATTCAATACAGAGACACCAGAAGAATCCACCTTCACACTGCATTCACTTGAGCCTTTTCTTATCAAAATAAATCATATCCATGACAGGGAACAGTTTCTACACACCTCCACGTATTGTTTGACAGCAGAAGTTTTTACATCTGAAATGTCACAAATTCCCAAATGCAGATTTGACGACCCTGCTGGATAACATTGTGTAGTACATACAGTTATCTCACCACTAGCATGCCCTTTCACAACGACCTAGAACTCAGTATAATGAACACCTGTTCACAACAAATATCTGACAATGCACAAGAATGATACATTCACCTTTGACCTGAATCTGTGTCCCCCCGCAGAGGAACAGCGAAGACACCGAAATGGGGAAAAGCACACACAACAGAAGGACTTCAGTAACAAACATGCAGGGTTTCTTTTTGAGTTTGTTCAGGGTGGAGGAGGGCGATGCAGACGAGCAGACGGACGGAGATAAAGCATCAAACATCAGGAAACCAGATGTTGAAATGGTTGCATTTTGGTCAAAATATGTAATAAAAAGAAATATCTGCACGTAAGAGGTTGTTTACTGCACAGTTACTTTCCAGAGAAAGAAATATGACAACAGAACATCTCATTGACACTAAATATCATCATCAAACTGACTAAGTCACACAGTATACTGTACTTTTGTGTTATCTGACTTTTTTGTATGATTAAACAACCCACGAGTATGACATGTTACATGTTTTAATTTTTCAAATTACTTAATGCATTTTTACACCGTAGCAGCAAGAGTTCCTTTAATTAAAGGTTTTAAAGGGTCTGTTCACCCAAATCAAAGAAAACATATTTTCTTATTTAGACTAACTACCACCAGAGACAGTTATCTGGGCAAATGCAAGTAGTTTTATATAATTTGAATAAAAGGCGAATGGAGTTTTGTTGACATGAATTAAAGTTCAGAACCAATGTGTCCTAACAGAAACAACTTCCCAGACCTCATTCTGATCAGTTTTAACTGGATCTACTTTCTACAGATGCGGTGGCGTAAGGTGATTATGACAAGTGCATTTTAACCCTCCTGTTGTCTTCGGGTCAAATTTTGTCCACTTTTCAAAAAGTGTCTATATCAGAAATTTGAGTTTCTTTCAAACTAATTTTCCAAAAAAGTAACGTGGATGGTTCCCAACAATGCTTCTCACAAGTTAAATAAATAATCAGTTTACTACTTTCATTGAATTTGGGTGTTTTTTGTCAATTTTACAGCATTTGGAGAAAAAAACAATTGGTAAAAGAACTTTAAAACAAAAGTGTGAAAAAAGAGAAAATGTCAAAAGTGTTAAAAATGTGAACAAATGTCAAAAAAGAAAAAGTTTTAAAAATTTGTGGGGAAAAAAACTTTTTTTTTTCAAAAGGCTCAGAAAAAGTCGACAAACGTTGAAAAAGTGACAAAATCATTGGTGGAAAGACACAAAATGGTCGAAAAAGACGACCATAACGTAGATAAAAGGTTTTTTATTTTAACTTTCCAGGTTGGTGGGAAGACAACACAAGGGTTAAAAATTTAACAATTTAAAAAGCCTTTAAGACCATTTCATCTAGAAATCTTAGTACGTTAAATATAGATGGGCAGCAACATAGCGTAGCGGCACAAACCGGCCTTCTACACCCTGAATAAAGGCTTTAAAAAATCTTTGCTAGAAGAGTGCCTCGGACCTTTTAATCTCTTTTGAACATTTGTGTTCCCTTTCCTAAATAGCACCATCATCACTTCTGAGCACTGCAGACTTTTTTCTTATGGAGTTACTATTTTATTGGGGAAAGAAGAGATGTCACAGAGACCACTTTCAGAACCATGGATAGTGCTCTAACGTCAAAGTGAAAATAAGCATCAGCGGCAGAGAGCAGAGGAGCTGTCTGTTTCACCGTGGTGCTGAAATGGCCGCTGACCTTAACAAAAGACTTTTTTTCCCCACGCAATAAACTCAAAAATGCACTTATTAAAAGGCAAAATAAAGGCATATACTGTATAGAAAATGGCATAGTATCTAATTTTTTCATAAGTTCTTTAAACAATAAATCCCTTGCAAGGGCCCGTTCTGCACACAACGCCTTCTACTGGCCCCTGTGAAGCCGCACTGCCTGCACTGTCTATATTTACGCCCCTGTGTACTGCGATAGAAGAACACAATGGAAATAAGCCTAAAAGCCTTTTTTTGTATTTTGTGCATTTAAATCCTCAAAAATATTACATTTTTTAATATGGTAAGCCATTATGTTCAGGATGTTAAGAAGGTTTCTATCTATCTATCTATCTATCTATCTATCTATCTATCTATCTATCTATCTATCTATCTATCTATCTATCTATCTATCTATCTATCTATCTATCTATCTATCTATCTATCTATCCGAAGTTGTGTTACAAAAATGACTCTTGGGCACATCCATTCCTGAACAAATGAAAACAGGTCACAGTCACTAGAAAGACACGCCCATGTCTTGTTCAATGTCGATTGGTCAGCCAACAACTATTGGATGAAACGCCATGAATTTTTGTACAGACATTCCGGTTCCCCAGAGGATGAATCCTAATGACGTTGTTGATCCGCTGACTTTTCCTCTAGTGCCACCATGAGGTTGACATTTCTGGTTTTGAGTGAAATATCTCAACAAATACTGGATGGATTGCCGAGAAATGTTCTACAGACATTTATGTTTTTTCCCAGAGGATGAGTCCTACTGGCTTTGGTGTCCCCATGAGGTCCACATGTACTATCTGCATGGCTAGTAATTATGTTTCTTTGGAATTTGGGTGAACTGATTCTTTAAGCATGGCTTTTAATTTCACTTTATCATGTGGTTCAAATACTCTTCCCACTTCATTTTCTACATATGAGATGGCCACTGGATCTTAAAAAAGGTTTGTCTGGACACACACACACACACACACACACACACACACACACACACACACACACACACACACACACAGCAGTATCAAGAGATGCAAGACCAAAAAAAATCAAGACAGAGCAGCAAAAGCTTCTAGCAAAGGTTTGGAAGGAGCGACAGATTCAATGGCGAGAGAGAGGCACGACATTTGAGAAAGGCCTTTGTGTTTTGGGGGGAGCAGCAGCAAGGCAGGAGGAGATAAACAGCAAAGAGGACAAGACCGGATGAGAGACACTATGAGGAAACCAAAGACGGTGAGACAAAAAAACTAAACAAGGAGAGGAGCAGATTAAAAACAGCAGAATATAAATTCTTCTTGACAAAATGGGATTGCAACAGAGAGCCAAGCCCTTCGTAGTGAGCTCGGCGCAACGAGACAAACACGACACAAACACGAGAGAGGGAGAGAGGAAGCATTCAGACAAAAAAAAAAGTTTCCAATCTCAAAAGTCTCTTGCTGTAAAAAGCAGAAAATGTAAACTTCTTTTCACTTTAGAAATGTAGCTGCTGAAGTTGCCGGTTTTGACTAAAACTACTATATCGTTATTGATTTTTCTCTTTTACTTATGGCCTTGTCATTCTTGCAAATTGCAGCAAAAGGCTTGAACGTCGTCAACCATTAGTGAAATACCGATCACAGGTTTCAGAAACAGAGCAGGTCCAAAAGCACCTTCAATATCTGGCCCTCAAATAAAAAGCATACTAGCAATAAATAACATATAAATACATATGACATAAATACACATAGCATAGTCACATAAACGACCATCACAAAATGTGTACTGCAAGGAATAGTTTGACATTTTGTTACACTTAATTAACACTTAATAGCTTTCTTGCTGAAAGTTAGATGAGAAGATGTATACCACTCTCATGTCTGAACTCTATGAACCAGTTAGCATAGCATAGCATTGCATACAGACTGAAGGCAGAGGTAACAGAAGCTAGCCTAGCTCTGCACCATACCAGGAAATAGTCCACCTTTAAAGGGACGCTTATGCAGTTTTTTGCTATTTGCGCGCAGATTTTCCGATAGAGCTCCCCCTACAGCTTGGGAATAGATATTTGGCAGCTCAAATGTTTACTTGTGTCTGCCGTTTCCTCTTCCTCTGTTCCTCCGACAACGCTTTCCTAACTTTCTGCTTTTTTTTGCCGGCTCAGCCATGATGATAGTTTGAAAAACATTGCTACCTTGTTAGCCAGTTCCCGAATGGGGGGATGTGTATGTGTGCAATACTGTGAAGCAATTCATTACATCGCAAGACCTGATACCATGCGAAACTTCCTGATGCTGAGGCCGGCGGCCCGCCGGTTGAAAGTTGCGAGGGTTTTGCTGCTAAGGTGCTAGGGGGGAGCGAGATGACTACCATTCAACTCGAAAAAAAAGTCATAACCATTCCAATGACTCCGAAGCTGTTCAATTGAGGTGAATTAAGCTAAAACAAGCTACATAGTTTTTTTACATTTCTTTTTTTGTAAAGGCTTAGACTAACAATATGAGCTTTAGAGGTGCTGGAAGGCCGTTTTGGAAAGAGTCAGGCTAGCTGTTTCCTCCTGCATTCATTCTTTAAAGTTACAATCTCAAAGATCTCTTTGGTGGCAAAGGTTAATTGAGAGACTGGGGGAAAAAAACAGTCCACCGCTTCACACACAAGTGAGTTGAAGAGCGAGTCCGTTGAGTTGGCGCCGCCTGCCTTCTCTGGTAGACCAACCACCGCTAGGTGATGAAAGTCAGTTACTAACTGTGTGCGAGGACAACAGTAGGGTCAAATGAAAATCGTTGAGGTTATTACTTTAAGCTAAGCAGCTGCTGGTGTTAGCTTTGAGTAAGCACTGTTCCCAAAATGTCAAAGTATTCCTTTAATCTGAGCCAGATTGAGCAGGATACATAAGGGGAAGGTTGTCGAAAGTCCAGGCCTTTTGCAGCATTGACACGAGCATTTTGAGGATAGCATGTGTGAAACAGCCAATGAGCTGCTGATATACAGAGTTTCATCTCCACTTGTTTCTGAACAGTAGCCTTTGAATTTCTGAAAGAATGCCCAGGGCTTTGGCAACCAGCCACTGACACTTGGCAATGTCTAAGCTTTCCCTCTTTATATCTACAGCTCATTGTTAAGTCAAACTGCATTTAATTAGGCTTTGTTATTTACCAGGTTTTCTACTCAGACATTACAGAATAACAATCACGAGTCCTTTACATGTTTGAGAACACAGTCAACATTATTAATCAAATAATAAACACAGGAAGGATGACAGCAATGCTCGTTTCAGTGATATTCAAATCAATCCTGGTCTGTAAATGAATGGGTTATTCTGTAAACTGAGTGAAGACATGGTAGACAGCACACTGTTCCGTGTCGAGGTTTACATGAGGACATTGGCCCGTGTGTCTGGCAGTCGGAGCCCCACCAGCCCGCCGCCAACCAACACAGCCGATGCCATCAGGATGGGGATGGCCTTGGTGATGCCAACCAGTGAGCCAAAGATCAGGTTGCCCAGCACCGCAGCCAGCTTACACATGGCGTTACAGAAGCCAAAGCCAGTGCCCCTGAAAACAAGGAGACAAGGAAGACACAGAGGAGAGAGTCAGGACCTGAACATACGTATGTATATATTACTATGCTGCAGTGTTGTAGTCGGGATCACCTAAACCGAGACCAAGTTATCACAGAGACCAGAGTGTATTGAGACCGGGACTTTCAGGGTTTGAGACCAAAACAAGACCAGATTTGTGTTAAACAGGCAGCTGTCTATATCCACCATGTTCCACTTCCAGGATTGCTCTGGTGCCGCAAGAAAATTCTCGCATGTTCTTACTACAAGCTCTTACTGGATGAGCTAGAGGTCGCCCTTATGTTTATGTAATGTATTAAAAGACCAATTCAATTACATTTTTTTCTGAGTGTAATCCCTGATAACAATTAATACCCCTTTGTAAACAGGCAAAGGTAGTCTGTCAAACGGGTCTAATGAGGGATGTGAATGACCTGAAGTTATACGTTTCATCACTTAGCATTTTTGAGATGTTGAAATTAAATGATTTATGAGTCACATAACCTAAGGCTGTATTTGAAATATTAATTTCGATCACAAAAACAACGTAATTATTTAGCACATTACGTTTTGCAAGTACACGCTTATTTTTTTTTTGTGTTTTGAAAGGGAATTCAAAAAGTTCAATTGGAAAAGAACGGGGAAAACAGGCAAATGTCACAGTTCAAGGTGTTTTCACTGTTGATTTGTTTTTTCAACTTCAATAAATGCAACATCTTTCCAAAAGTGAATGAGGAATCATAGTAAATAATTTGGATTTCAATATTCAATATTTGGTCAAACTGTGCAGCCTCTGCTCGACCTGTACAGCGGGCCACAGCAGCACTCTTATTTCAATACAATCACAGGCTAATCAGAAAGCACCAACTAAGTGCAGGTCACAACCATGTCTAGGATTTTCAGAAATAAAGGAAGATCAGTGAGCGGCCCCACCCCAAATGGCCTGGTCGGCCTATGACGTAAAGCCATCCAAGATCTTTTTTTCCCTTGTCACGTTTGGAAGTCTAACGGTAACGTTAACAGACAGAAATGATGTCACATGTCTACCACTTTGTATATATCCTGTGAAACTGCCGTTTCAGTACTCTAATCAAAATTCCAAAATAAAAAAAGACGTATTCACAGGAAGTGGAAGGCAGGACTTATTTGTTTTGGTCGAATCCGTAGCTGTGTGTAGCCTACTGTCTTGCGCAACCAGAGCTAGAAGTACACATTGGGTTATGAAAACGTCTAATCAGTTTAAAACTCGGACCCTCCACTCGCCTTGTCTGGAACCTGTAAGGTAGGTCGGTGGCTTTCCTTTTCTCAATTTGGCCGGCTGTGGTGCAGATGTGGCATGGTTAGTTTGGCAGTCAGTTCCAATGCGCTACTTGCGTTGGGCTAGTGTGGATCATGTTACGGTGCTGTGTGTTGTTCATGTCTTAATTAGCTTTGTATCAACTCATTTGGCAGTGGCTTGAATGAAACGGATGTTCATGTAAATGTAAAAAAGTTAAAGCTTTAAAGGTCCTATGACATGCTGCTTTTTGGATGGTTTTATATAGGTCTTAGTGGCCCCCTAATATTGTATCTGAAGTCTTTTATACAGACCTTAGTGGCCCCCTAAAATTGTATCTGAAGTCTTTTATACAGACCTTAGTGGCCCCCTAATATTGTATCTGAAGTCTTTTATACAGACCTTAGTGGTCCCCTAATACTGTATCTGAAGTCTTTTATATAGACCTTAGTGGTCCCCTAATACTGTATCTGAAGTCTCTTTTATATAGACCTTAGTGGTCCCCTAATACTGTATCTGAAGTCTTTTATATAGACCTTAGTGGTCCACTAATACTGTATCTGAAGTCTCTTTTATATAGACCTTAGTGGTCCCCTAATACTGTATCTGAAGTCTCTTTTATATAGGCCTTAGTGGTCCCCTAATACTGTATTTGAAGTCTCTTTTATATAGACCTTAGTGGTCCCCTAATACTGTATCTGAAGTCTCTTTTATATAGACCTTAGTGGTCCCCTAATACTGTATCTGAAGTCTCTTTTATATAGACCTTAGTGGTCCCCTAATACTGTATCTGAAGTCTCTTTCCTAAAATTCAGCCTTGGTGCATAATTACAGCCACTAGAGCCAGTCCCACAATGCTTTGCTTGTTTGCAAGACATGATGTCTGTCTCTTTTTCATTTCTCAGTGGGCCAAATTGTGTGGGCGGGCAAACCAGAGCAAATAGGAGGTAACCTTGTCCCTTATGACCTCATAAGTGGCAAGATTCCTGATCGGTCCATCTGAGCTTTCATTTTCTCAAAGACAGAGCAGGATACCCAGGGCTTGGTTTACACCTATCACCATTTCTAGCCACTGGGGGGCCATAGGCAGGCAGGGGGAAAAAACCTCATGAAGTGAAATTTTTATGCCATGGGACCTTTAAGGGAAGTATGATAATGCTATATATCTCTGTCTCACCTCCTGTCTGTTGGATACAGCTCAGCGGTGACCACATCCAGCGAGTTCCAGGCAGAGATACTGAGGCCGTTGTAGAGACAGAGCATGAAGATCATCATCGACTCGCTGGTGCCAAACCAGAGGAAGAAGCAGCTGATACCTGACAGCACCATGGAGCCTCCTGCGGGACAAACGAGACACATCTTTTATATCTCAGGTCCAAAATAACCTAATTTACTTCAGATATACTTGCCGACATCAGAAGCCATTTTACAGGAGAAAAGGCTGTTATCTTATGTCATACCTAACATGCTAAGACGTCCTATTTTGTCCATGAGGAGGGCAGAGACGATGTTTCCGGGCAGCACAGCCAATGTTCCCAGGAAGTTGACAAAATAGACCCAGTAGGCGCTGTAATCATCGTCAAATGTCATCTGACAGCCTGTCTTGTTGTGGTGGAAGGAGCTGTTGATCACTCTGGAATTTGTTAGTTTGGCGTCGTCAATATCTGTAAATGTGAGAGATAAGCATCCAGTTTTTACACTTTGTTTAAATAATGCATTAGGGTTTTTATCTGCCGCCACCTCCTGCAGTCAGAGACTTAAAATGAGGAAAACAAAACTGGTCCCTCTGTGTGAGTTGAAATCATTGCTGGAGAAACTACACTGCTCTGTCTTCTGCGGCCATTCAAAAATCTGGATGTGTTTGTCTCATTTATAAGTTTCTGTTGGAATGTAGTTGGGTTTCATTCATTCATTCATTCATTCATTCATTCATTCATTCTATTGATGGTATTAGACTGCTGTTAGGTTATTTTTAGTTTCGCTTTGCCAGACACGGCGCTGTGACGGAGGGTCTGTCTAGTCCACACAGCATCCTGGGATGGGAGAAAAACATTGGGCCGCTGCAAAACAGCTCCGAGAAGGAACTGGTTTTGGTGGAGCCAATGTGTGTGTTTTGGTCGTGCAACAGAAAATTCAGATTGGACAGATAGTCTATCTAGCTGTCTGGATTTACCCCACAGAGATCTGAGGAGCAGTTATTGTAACCATAGTCCTCAGATATCCAAAGAAAGAAAGAGGAAGGTAATAGACATCCTGCCAAAAAGAGTGAATTATGGCGTAATCTTTGGCCTCAAAGGAGCAATCCCGGAAACGTTGTGGATATAGACTAGGTTATCTTTAACAAGCAATGCTGGATAACTAACTGCCCCGGGGCCACTGACTACCATAGGGCCCAAATGTCCAAGGTTCACTGCATGTCAAATGATTGAACACTAAAGCCCAATATCAACTAAGCTAATTTCTGAATTATTAGCTTATCTTTTTGCCAGGTTTTCCAGGGATGCTCTGTGTCTAGTATTTTAGCTTATGTTGTGCTCACACGGTGCACCCCAAATTAATTGACGCACAGAAAGCTTGCCGCCTAATCACCATTCCAGTTCCAAGAAAAGCGTATTTTCACAAAATGTCAAACCGTTACTTTAATCTCAATGAGGCATTCTAGGTGTTTATAGCTGAAATAAACATTGTTGTCTTTAATTAATAAACATAATCCTTCCCAACTATATGCATTGGATCTCATGTCTGTGGGCTTCTATCTCTAAATATAAAAGGTGTATTAATAAACTTCAGCAGCTGCAGAGAAGAAAACATCCCCTGCTCTGCCCTTTGCTCTCATGATGCACTCCTCCCTCCCTTCCTCATTCTGTCTCTCCTCGTTTCTCTTTATCCGCTGCTCTCTAGAGACACATTGCTGGGGGCAAAGAGACTTCATTTCCCATGGGGCATTACCAGCAACCTGACACGCCCTCACTGTTTCCATATTCAGCACTTTTCCTGAGTGCTTGAGGCAACTATTCTTCCACCCTGTGCTCCCACAAGGTCTGATTCAGCTCCATGCTCTCGAGTAACATTTAAAATGTCTGCCTTGCCTTTTTATTTTCTTCCTGCTTATGTTTTTGCCAGCCCGCAAATTAGTAGATTGCACTTTCAGAACAAAGCCTGAATTTATTTAAAGCTACATCGTGTAAGAATTTCTCCCATCTAGCGGTGAAATTGAAATGTTTAGCCCCTCCCCATTACAATCGCATTCGAAGTCCTACAGTGGCCGTATTATTCCAAGAAGTACGACTTTGTCCGTGAGTGTTCCGTCCAGTGTAATAATAGTTTTACATTTTCTTTATTTTGGTACCATTTCATTGCTAACATCAGCTATCAGGTTCCCAAACGAATGCAAGCTAATGTTGGTGAAGTATCAGCATGGTCCTCCATCTTCAACAGGCTTTCGAATCTGCTGGCAGATCGAGGTGCCACTGAGTGTCCCTCTATGGCTGATGTATTTTAAAGATGGAGACGCAACATGGCAGAATACATTCTAGATTCTGCGCTTACGAGAATATTTTGATTAGTGATGAATGAGCACATATATTTTTGAAAGAACAAAAGTTTTTTTTGCTAAGAATCAACTTAAAACATTACACAATGCAGCTTTAAGGTACAATGTGATGATTTAAATGCCTTAGTTCCAACGTATCAAAACAAGACAAAATAAAGGGAATAGAAAAAGCTCACACTTGGATTTTAAAATTCAGCACCAGAGAGAATAATGTTTGAGTCCCTTAATGTTTGAATTTTTGCAAGCATCTGAAGAATAAAAGAAAAAGTATCCTTCCAGGAGTGTTTGTGTGGTTAGAAATTGCCATTTTCAGCGCTCTGCAGGCGAGCCCGGCTCCATGTTTTTGTTAACTACAATCGCCTGAGTTCAGAATGGCAATCTGTGCAGGGGCAGAGAGGTTAAGCAGTCATTCAGTGGCATAAAGTAAAGCCATTCATGCTCAAACCTATTCTTTCTTCTCCAGAAGCTTGGACGTTAGAGCCAAAATTAACTGTCAGAAAGACACAGAGAGACTGAGTGAGACTTATGTGTGAGCCACCTACAGTATAATAGGATTTTTCTGGGCTGGAAGGAAATACCTCAGTACAGAGATCGGTGAATGGGAGTCAGTTCTGCAGGCGCAGACTCACCCGTGTTGTAAAAGAAGGAGTCTACAAAGGTACAGTTTTTGAAGAAGGATCCTAAGGAGGAGACATCCTCAAAATAGCAGTTGATGAAAGATGAGTCGATGAATGTGACCGCCTTGAACTTCATACTGATGAACCTGGGAGGAGGAGTGAAGAGATGGAAATTAATATACATAAAAGGATAAAAAAATTAAGAATTTAAGCAGGATTAACAGGGATTGGAAACACAGCAAAAGTGTTGTTACCGAATTGTTTCCCTTCTTATTATTAAATGCTAAATGGACACTTTAACACAAAAAAAGCTCAAAATTGATACAGCAGAAGCAGCAACACTGTTTCTTTATCCATGCCTTCTTCATCAAAACCTGGCCAACTTTTCCCACAAAGCAACTCAACAGCCAAGAATTACATTAAGGATTTAGTGTGTTATGCTAGCAGCGGCTGATGTAGCCTCCAGCTGCTTGCCTGCAGCAGAGATGACCAGCAGGCCACAAAGGTCTGGTAAGCTCACTTCCGTTCTACTCCACAGACAGATTTATTTCATTTTCAAACTTGTAGTCTCGAGTCACAACAACGCTGCCATCACTTGAGTTAATGTTACAGATTTCGGACGTTTTTCACATATGCAGCACTCCTTTAGCCCGACAAGCCAGACCCTCTGCACGCAATAGAATAGCGCTACAACCAACCAGAGCAACGCTGGTTGAGAGAACGTTGCATGGGTTAATACAACGTACATCCATGCGTCAGAGTTATTTTGGGGCAATTTGGTTGAAAGAAAACGGACATGAAGATTTGACCCGAGGACGACACAAGGGTTAAAATCCTAACAGAAGTGTCCACAAAAGGCCTTTTTTGGTTGTTTACCTGTCATTTAGAAAGACTCCGTTTCTGTGGATCTGGTTCTCCAGGGTGAAGTTGAAGGTGAAGTCTTCAATGTGTTCACTGTTGTGGAGCTTGACTCTGGAGGCGTACTCGTCAGCCTGAAGGTGCTTGATGACGTCCGGGAACCACACCGACAGCCCATAGTACCTGGACACAGACACAGCTTCTGTAGTAGAGTGTGAGCACTGACATAAAGTATCTATCTATCTATCTATCTATCTATCTATCTATCTATCTATCTATCTATCTATCTATCTATCTATCTATCTATCTATCTATCTATCTATCTATCTATCTATCTATCTATCATGTGATTGCAGTAGACATATAGAATTGACAATTGAAAATTAAACCAGGGGTAATCATAATAAATTATTTTTCTTTTAGTTTAATAGCATATTTTTTAGTTTTAAAAGCCTTTCCTTAGGGCTAAAACCTTCCAACATGTACCTACTGTAGTTTATTACTGCAGCCAGCAGGAAAAAAAAAAATCAGAGTGACACCTTCTCTCAAATATGCTTCATTCATCAAGAGAGATACGTGAGCAAGCACCTGCCTCAGTGCTAAGTACTTCACTGAAACTCTTACTTGGCCAGAAGGTATCACTGAGAGCAATGTATAGCTCATTAAACATGACTGAAGCTGAAATCATAAGAAGTGTAGAAGAAGAAACAGTGTGCACAAAATCTCTTACCCAAACGACAGGGTAAACCAGACGACAGCCAGCTTTATAGTGTTGTCTCTCACTGGGTAGTTGAAGCATTTCATAAACGTCAACCAGATCTGTAGGAGTAGGAACATATTGGTATTTAATTTTAATCTAAACAACCATAAAAGATCCGTATGAAAAAACAGCCGACAAAACAAAGAAGAAAAAAAAGGATCCTACTCCTCTGAGCTCAGTCTTGATCTTCAAGAGGACCTTGAGTACGGGGTTGGCTGACTCATTCTGCATCTCCACCAGCTCGTCCAGCTGTTTGGGGATTTTGATCCTGTTCACCTGCAGGGGGAGACACTGATCTGTCACCTGCTGACACGGCACTGCTGCAGCAGGGGAGGATGCAAAGTGTGGAGGCCAGTGTGTACTCACAGTGAAGACTCTCTCGGGCTCTCCGCGGGCACGCATGTTGGTGTCGTGGATGTGTTTGAGCACCATCCAGGCCTCGTCGTGTTTACCTATCTAAGGGAAGATAGAGTAATGTTACGTTGTGTATGCATACGCATCAGGATCTCCCCTTTTCTTCCTGAAGTTATTGGAGTCAATTAACCATACTGGCTTTTATCCCGGGGAGTCTCTTGGACTTTAACTTCAGTTGCTTATATTCTATATTTATAAGCAAATTAATACTCATATATTAGAGATGTAACCAGGGTGCAATATGTGAGGAAAGCACGGGAGGGGGATGTTTTTTGATCATGCACAGCAAAACAAAATATGCCAGAATTAAATCTTTTTTGTCTTCTTTAGATTTATTTGCGGGCTACAAACCAACGTTTAAGGTGCATTCCGCCGACTGTAAACAACCACCAATAAAAATAAATAAATAAATACATAAATTCTATTATATTCTGAATAATAATAATAATATACCCATTTCATGAATTAAATCCCCTTCCAATGTGATGGATATAGTGCCACTTGCCATGCCAAAACATTCATGCACTTCATTATCCAATGGAAGGTAATCTCAAAACCAAATAGCACTACGTGGTGTCAACATTACACACAGCGTGTTCAAGGGTTAACCCTAACCCTAACATTAACACTAACCCCTAACCCTAACCAGACTACAATCTTTTTACTGAACTTAACTAATTGTTTTGGTACCTAAACTTGACTGTCATAACTGTCATCGCCATATGACGATCACTTTTTCTGGCTAAACTCCATGGCCCCTGAGAGGAGCGGCATCTAACGGTGCCTGTAGCCGGCTCACAGTCACCTATTGGCGGCTAAACAACTGCCACAGGTGCCTCCATAGCCACTGTAGCTGTAACAGCTGGGCATGTTGGTGGGTGGGTCTAATCAGCAGCCAAATTACAAACACTAACTTTCTACTATGGCCCCTGTAACATTTTTTGTGGAAAAAATACCTTGGTTACCTTGTTTCAAGCCATTCTAGCGTGGTATAGAAAGCCTGCAAGAAGACTCAGCTCAATTTGTGCCAGTTTTTATTTATATTCAACAAACTAAGCTGCTTGACTCTGATTGGCTAACAGCTAGTTAACGAGAGCCTGGCTATCAGCATCCTTTACCCAGCGCAACTGGGCGAGCTCATGAATGGTAATGAGCTCAGGCAGCATCATCATGCAAGCATCAGAATATATCGAGTCTCTCTCTCTCTTACCTCCAGGAAGAAGCGGGGGCTCTCAGGCATAAACGTGAGAGCCACTACTGCAGAGACACACGGCAGCGCACACACCACCACAAACACTCTCCAGCTGTGGAACTGGTAGGCTGAACCCATGCTGAAGCTCCAGCCTGCACAAGGAAGCAGTCACACAAAACAAAAAGGACATAGCTCAAATCTAATTCATTTTAAAAGGAGAATAAAGCCCTTGAAATGCATGTTGTTTTCAAGGGGGTCCTTAGGCACAAAATATGAAAGTTTAGAAACATTTAAACATGAATATGTTATTATATATAGGGTTGGGTATCGTTTGGCTTTTTACCATTCCAATGCCGAACCAGTACTTTTTAAAAGATTCCGATTCCTAAACCGATTCTTGAAACACTAAAAAATGATATCAAAGAAAGGCTCTTCTGTAGAGTGTTTAATGGAAAATGATTACCTACTGGTCATTGCACTCCATTATAGACAGAATACCAGCTCAGATCAGTTGCATTGTTTTTTTAACCAAGGCAGCAGTTTTCTGATTACATTATGTGCTTACATAATTGCAAAAAGGTTCTCCGATGTTTTCTCAGTTAATTTTATTTAAATGATATCAGATTAGTAAACTGAATTTTGAACATTGGATGAATGGTTGCTGATAATGGGCAATGTAGATATCGCATTAAATATCAGCCCCACACCCAGATCAGCTGGTACTCTGACTATAATGGAGTGGTGTGGAAATTTCTAAGTGACCCCAAACTTTTTGACCGGTAGTGTACATGTGACAAGGATGCGTAGTAACATGAAAAGACATCAAACAAAAACACAATAAGTCATGTAAAGTTCTTTCCTTCGAGGTTGGATGCACTAGGTTTTATGTGTCTCTCATGTACAGACACACATGATGTTTCTCTGCCACAAGCTAATGAAATGAATTAACCTGCAGGTCAACTACTTCCCCAGTGTCATGCATACTCTTTGGCATCTGCTGATGCATAGTCTATTATTTCTCTCCTATTGTCTCTTTCAATTCAGCTCTGTCCCATTCTCACTGGAATCCTTTTATTCATTTCATTAGAGATTAGAAAAGACCACATTTCTTCCAGCAAGTCAAATAAGTTTGGACCAGGTTATTACTGAGGTGTTGTTAAATATCTGCGACCGCATATAACAGTTGCTAAGGTTTTGTTACTGTAAGTTAGCACTGAAAGGCTCCTAGGCTGTTTGGTGTCACCAGATTGCTGCAAGGTGGTTTTTTTCTGGTCCCTAAGGGGATCGGTGAAGTTTGAGTGTTTCACCACCAGACTCAAAAGATATTGGGTTGGAACTTTTCAGCACCATGGAGAGACACGTTCAGCTGCGACAAAATGTAGCAACATTACGTGCGCAAGCACTGTGGCTTTTTTTGTTTTGTATTTATCAACGGGATTTGAAGAGCTATATCTGTTTTACTGCTTTTTATATTTGTATTGTTCACTGTAATCTTCTTATTGTTGTTTTTTTAGGTAGACAATTTTAACATCTGTCCAGGGACAACAGATGAAAGTTAGCCTTTTAGCTAATTCTGGTGCATTTACAGCAATGTTAATTAATGTACACTGTCCCTGCAGAATTAAATAATAAATTCATTAATGTTTGTGCCAGTTTCACACAAGTCGTTGTTGTGAGCTTTTGGAAGGTAAAAATTACAATTACAGTTTTGTAAAAACTTAAGCAGCGAGTACCAACATGTGACAAAGCCTTTCAAGTGTGTTTTGAGGACTCCCAGTCTAAATTTTATACAAGACTGTATCAGAGAACCAGCATCAGGAAAGTATAGTAGTAGGAACCCTGAACACTGTGTGTGTGTGTGTGTGTGTGTGTTTGTGTGTCAGTACAAACCTCATTAGGGGGATTATTGCTTTAATGTACTGGAGGGGATGGCTGACTGATTCAGATACTCAGCAAGATTTATGTTTCTATTCTACAGTAAGTGAGCGTGGCTAAGACACACATACACACACGCACGCACTGTCCTTGGCCATCAGTCAATGCTTTGACACACATTTTGAAGCCTACTGTACACGTGTCAATGAAAAGAAAGGTCCACGGACAAATCCACCTTACATCTCACACTGCGACACACACTCACATATAAAACACAGGCTGCAGGATTGTCTTTTTACCAGTTCTTTTAGTGTATCACATTCTTAACACCTTAAAAAAAAGAAATGACACACACACACACACGCGCCTTTGTCCACCAATCAATGCAAAGAGCACTGCGGCGGAACCTATTACCCACACACTGATGCATCTTGGAGAAAACATTGTGTAGAAAACACTGGCATCTAATCAATTGGCCTCAATTATGAGCCTCGGCCGATGCTCTCACACTCACTCACATAAGTACAGTTTGTGACAACAGACAGAGAGCCCTTAGATGGATCTTGCATGTTTAGGCTCTTCAGAGACACATGCAAATGACACATGCATTTCCTCAGCAATACCCTTTCAGTGTATTTACATTCTATGGTTACCTCTCTATTAGGTAGTTTTTATTGTTAGTGGCAGAGTCCGCCATTCCTGCGGTGACTTCAAAGTGCCTTCAGTGAATCGATGCAGCATGGCATGTAGTATTTCTGTTGTTTTTTTATTGTATGTCATTGACATCAGTCTTACTGTTGACTGCTTCCTCTCCTGAACAACTCTATTAGAGCTGCGCTAAGTTACTGTTAATGCAAACTGTTTCTCATTGTTGCTAGTTTACATTAACGATGTCAAACCATCCAACCCTGCTTTTTTGCCCTACCCATTGAAATTACTGTTTTAATGTCTTTGTCCATCATCTGTGATGTGTACAGGGCTAGGTTGAATTAATCAATGCTTCAATAAAAAATAAAAAATCAATAAAAAAAAAATTGTATTGTTATTTTTTGGGGGCGGGGGGGAAATCTTATTACCCTGGTGCATTATAAAAAAAACTATTATGCATTATTGAGAGTTGCTTCTTGCTTTTACAATTTACAGCACACGTTTTATGAGAATCTCTTTTAATACAAGGTAAATTGGTATTGTTACACAAATTTCCCTAAAAATGTAATTGAATCAGGGACCTTGTGAATCGGAATCAAATAGATTCAGGGACTCATTGGCCATACCAGTCAACACATAACACAGCCAAGAACATCAGTGTAGTTCAGTTATAAAATCCCAGAGCACCGACAGCGCTTACAGCGCTGTCAGCTGAAGAGTCACTCACACCGGACAGCGGCAGGTTGCACCAGCGTCTGTTTCAAAATGAGTTTTGATGACTTTGCTCACATTCACCTCAGTAGCAGACGTACACAAACAAATCGTGCTGTTCCGCATTGACCTGTTGTCCGTTTCCATCGCAGTTTGTCTAAAAGTCTGCAGCCTGCCATGCTCTTATTCTGCACTGCTCTGGGTGCAATGACGCAGTAACTTATTTGTTTTATTTGTCGATTTTGGGTTTTTTTGACTGATGATTTAAATTATTGAAGTTAAGGGGGCAGCCCTAGTTACAGTAGCACTGAAATCTGTCTACAAAACAAGACATTGTTGGCCGTGGATCAGATTATTGGCGTAAGATATGGAACAAGATAAGAAATCAGATCACAGTTGCTCATGGCAACATGATGGAAATGGAGTCATTATTTACCGACATCATGGGTGTTGTCAACACGAGCAGAACAGCAATATTAAGGATTATAACTTTAAAAACACTGAGTTAATGCAAAGAGAATTTTCACAACATAATCAAACCTTTTTATATTTTTGTTTTGATACAGTTTCTGTTTGTTCTTTCTTTGGCCAAATGTTTTTATCCTGCAAAGTCTTCTTTCTGGCTCTTGACTTGTGACCATCGGTCTTGTGACAGTATTCTAGATCATTTGTTCAACTTACTTCATCAACCTGGGGCATTACAGAGTCATAGACTCAGAGTCCCGACTCGAGGCATTTTTCTGTTGTCTCGGATTCAGCTTGGACTTGCTTGTCTTTGGACTCAGACTTGTCTCGGACTCGGCCATTGGACTCGTCAAATATGTTCTTGTTGGTCTTGAATGAGTCCAGCACTGTATGCTTTTTCTTTTAAAGCAACTTCCTCCCTCAAAACTAAACCACTGACAAAGATAACAGATCAATACATCTGTTATCTGTTATTTCAGATAACAGATGTATTGGTTCAAATCAAAATCATCTAGAACTGGCCTGGCATAGAGTTCTTGAAAAGGGTTCTTTTTTTGGTCTATACTGTCTCTCATTTGGACTTGGCCTCGACTTGGACTCAAACCTCTTTGGACTAGTCCTGGTCTTGGACTTGACAAAGGTGGACTTGACTACAGCCATGAGTGTCTGATGGCCATGGCTTGAGAGCAAACGTCATTATCTTTGATCAACACAGCCCTGGAAATGGCAAACAAAGAAACCCTTCCTGCTCTGTCATTGTTTCCTTTGATACTTTTTCAGTCCCGTCCGCTTCGTTTTCTCTCTGCGTCCCTCTAGCCCTCTGCTGTATCCCTTCACCTTTCGATTATCTCCGACACAGGCCACATAAATCAAGCTCGCTCACCACCTCTCCTTCCCGCTTGTCCTAATCTCTTTCTCTGCTCCTCTTTCGTCGCCCGTGCCCCTCCATACACACCAGATTGATTTCATGTTGCTCGTTTTGTTCTTATCCTCTGACACACACCTCCCTCCTCTGTTATCCTCCAGCTCTCCCTCGCTGTATGTTATGAGATTTGTTACATCAGCTAACCTTTATATTATTTCTTCCTTGTACATTTAGTTTTACCTCCAACACTCCCTGAAATGAACGACAACAAAAAACCAACATAGTTCTGGCTGAACCTTCCTTTGCGGTGTGAGCCTGCCACACCCCGGTTTGTCTTACATTGTGAGGAGATTTTAAAAGCCTTCATCCGGCTGTTTACTGTGTAGGCTGAAATATGCTGTGTCACTTTTTTTCTGCTGCTGCGATTGTCAGAACCTCCACCTACACTGCCACCTGCTTTGTGTTTGTGTTTGTGCATACACCCCAGAGGGCCTTTCTAAATTAAGCCCCATGATTCGAGAATGCAACCTGCCTGTTATCTATTGTGTTGCGATGTACTGTATGCATCACTCCGGCAGGGAGCATCATCAACAGGGAAAACATACCGTTGACTCAAACTTTATTGCTGTCTCTATATTTGCGGTAATGGTTGAACTAGTGATGCGAGTGATGCCTGACAGTGGGAGACCTCTGCAGTGTGGAACCTGGGTTCGCGGGGGCTCAAAGTAGATGTACAGTACATTGAGTCATTTAGCTGTATTCAGACATACACCATTCTCAACCCCAAGGCACTGCCGTAGCCAACCAAATGCATGCAGGGGCACATTCATGGAAGTACGTTAAAGGTGCCCTGCCACACATTCCATTACTTTGTGGTAATGTCTGAAGTTTTACCATGGACTCTGTAACACTGTGTCATTGCTAGCGACAGACAGGGGGGTGTCCTGAACAAGAAGAAGTCTGAATGGAGCGGTTTGATGATGTCAATGTATGACTGTTAAGTGGGGATGGAGGTTTTTTATATACGTTTTTCACGTTTTTGTACTGTCAACCTGATGGCAGTAACTGAAAGGCTTGATGAAGGGGGTGGGTGGGATCATGTGCAATTATAGTGGCTTTCCTGAGTACTGACTGAATTTTTTAAGTGATACATAAATGAAAATATTATTATTGACATGTATCTCCAAGACTCCAAACTTTAGGAGAATCTGATTAGATAAGAATATCACAGTAATAGCCAACGAATAAAAAAAAAAGTCACTAATGACCCAAAGGCGCTGTTTGGCACTCACATCAGCGTGGCGTTATTATGACCGTTGGATAAGGTGGGAGGTGTCACTCACCATAGTGTGGGATGATGGCCCAGGCCATGGCTGAGGCGTAAATTCCTCCGATCATCCAGAACATGCACAGCCAGCTCAGATGCTCCCCTCTCTTCTCCCGAGCCAACACCTCCGCAAAGTACGAGAATACGATTGGTACTGCTCCACCAATCCTGCAAATATGGTGCGCTGTAATTAGTCATGTGTGCTTCAGGCGCCAACAGTTATTGTAATTATATTACAGTAATGTGTGTGATGCACATGAAAAACAGATGTATGGCTACAGAAAATCATTTAAGTTTGTGGTTCTTCATTTGTCACTTTGGAAAAATGAGCACATGAACTGTGAAAGTGAAACTAATCATCACAAGTACCATGCATAACTAAGGCAGACAGCGTATGACTAAGCAGTTAGCCTTTCAACATCTTAGATTTCAACTCTTTTTGATAATCAAGAAAAACAGCATTTTGACAGCCAGCTTGTCTCTGCTTTCAACTTCATTTTATTTTTGTTGAGAATGGTTGAGAATGAGAACGGCACAGTGTGTAAACTCATGTCCACAGAAGAAGTCAAATCATATCACAAGAATGATTCCTAAATGAAAAAATATTTTGGTTTATTTCAAAATCATATCATCAGGTAGCAGCTACAGTGTCCACTTCAGCTTAAAGACATATTTCTGATATTTTAAAGTGTGGTTGTATAGAGAGCCGAAGTCCCGCCCCTTCCGTTTTGCTCCATGGGACCTATCTTCGAGAAAAAGAATGAACGGTGGTCCATGGCAAAAGACTAACTATTTGCTGGTCCTGATCGATTTGTGCCTTGGATTACACGTTTCTCAAAATAAAAAAAATATTTTACGTCAAGAATGTCAAAATGTTTCACACTCCAGGTCTAAGTCGCGTACCTGACGTCACCACATTTTCCCTCCACTCCCTTCGAGTGGCTGCAGCTCTCGACATGACCCCATTTATAATGGTTTTCCCCTCTTTTGATACATCTGCCTTCTTCTTGGAAGGAGACGGTAATGCTCGACAAGGAGGCAGCCATATTTCTCTGGTGACGTACTGGATATTGTTTGAGACGAGAGGTGTGGTTCACTAAGCGATCTCACACAAAGCCTATGTTGTTCAACTTCTTTGCGTAAAATCGCTTATCTCAACACGTTATCGATTTTCCATCTAGCGTCCACGTCGTTTAAATAGCAAATGCACCTGCACCCATCTTTGTGCCCATGGGCGTGCTGGTCTTACAGGGAGGTGTGTTCAGGTGAATTCTTGGTGTATTGCTATCTCGAGGCAGCGGCAAGTGATCGCGCCATTGACCAACAAAAACCTGGTCTAAAAGTCAATATCGCAGCATTTCATCGTTATTTTAACAGCAAATTAGTAAAATGCGCCTTGGCTCATGCACAGCGTGCGCACACTAAGTTTGTCACACACACACACACACACACACGCGCCTTTGTCCACCAATCAATGCAAAGAGCACTGCGGCGGAACCTATTGCCCACACACTGATGAAAGATTACAAATTAAAATATGATCCGCCATCATAATAGCAATGCGCCAAGGTACAAACACGCCTGGCTTTTAAAGGTATTGGGAGAGGATGCTCTGATTGGTTTATTGCATGTTGCTCCCAAAACACATCTATGATTAATTAAAACACTAAGTACAACCCTTTTGAACCATGCTCCTGGCACACGGACCCTTTTTTCCACCGTCAAACTAGCAAAAGGGGATTTTGACACGCCCTAGCCATGCGCTTAGATCATTAAAATAGGGCCCTAAGAGTCTAGTTGTGGTCACTGTGTGTCTTTTCCTGGTAGTTTTGCATTATTGGTGTTGTGCACAAATGCTTCAAAGCTTTGATTGTTGCCATGGTAATCACATCTTTGCATTTGCATCCTTCTATTTTTACAGTAGACGTTTTACTTTTCTATGTGGTCGTCTTGTGGCTCTGTAGTTATTTTGGGTCGTTGTAGTTGTTAGTATTTGGTAGTATTTTTTTGTTGTCATTTTGCAGCTCAGGATCAGGGCCCCTAACCCCACAGGCCTGTTCAGTAATCCATCCATGATCATAAGAATGCCTTTAGGGCCCCAACAGCCTTGTCTGACTTTAAGTTAAATTTTGTTCTTATTAATTAAAAACCTCATATTATGCTTATTTTCAGGTTCATAATTACACTTAGAGGATGTAAAAAAATGGGTTTACATGGTTTCATTCTCAAAAAACATGCTATTTTTGTTGTACTGCACATTGCTGCAGCTCCTCTTTTCACACTGTGTGTTGAGCTCTCTGTTTTAACTACGGAGTGAGGCATCACACTTTAATTCCATCTGTGTCAGGAGTCGCACATGCGTACCTAGGTAAGGACTATTAGCCAGTCAGAAGCAGAGTAGCGTGGGCCCTGACAAGTAAGCTAGCGTGAGCCAAAACAAACCAGCTTGAGCCAGTAACCATGGCTTCGGCTCTGCTGTACACGTTGTAACCTTCTGATCCCAAAATACAGGCAGAACAACCCAAGGGTTCATCCGTGAAGAGAACACCTTTGCAAAATGCCAGACGCCATCGAATGTGAGTGTAGCCCGTTAGAAAAATGATGGAAATAAATATGAATATATTATATTATTACTATAATAAAATAAAACTAGTTAATCTACTATAAATGTATATGGTTATTAAGAACCAATTAAAACATTGGTTCAAGAGTTGATCCCGCCTTGATTGATTGAGTGACAGGGGGTGTTTTTTTGGCACACAGACAGCACACAGCCAGCCTGTTAGCCGCCGATACGAAGAGATAACAGAGACATTAACTTTGAAATATAACTGTATAAGCCTCCTAAACACTTGGAAAAGTACGTTGGGAACTGTACCGCTGCCAGGGAGCCTTGAGGGATTTTCGTTGTGTGGGATAATCGTCATGTTTATCCAACGTGAAACTTGGTCAGGTTTTTCGGTCCCTTGAAAGATTTGAAGTTTGATGGCGAGCCACCCAACTAGAACTACGAAATCTTAAAGGACGGTATTTTATTTTATTTTATGCCATGGACTAAAGACAAGAGTAAGACTCTTGAGAAGGAACACTTTTGAACATTGTATTTTATTTTATTTATTTTTATTGTATACACCATATAAACAAATCTTGGGCTACTTAGAGGGTGCACCCTAAAGTTTTGTATTCATGCTGTATGCTATTCACGCCCATATATATATATAAATATTCTCAACCTTTGATACGTGTGTCGTTACTGTTGTTGTTTCAGTCCACTACCTCCTACTTATCTAAATCTTCTGAAACCTAGTCTAGATAGATAACCTATATAGTAGACCATTAAATAAAGGCTACAACTGGCGAGCCAGCCAGGAGGTGGTGCTATTGAAATAATAACAGTATCTTGGAGATACATACAAGTGTGAAAACAGTATTTTACTGTTAATAACATGGAAATAGTTAAAGAAAAGGGAATTAAAGTTCCAAACTCACTGATAATCAGTGGACTGACTGATACAAAAATAGATGAAGAGCTTTTTGACGTTTTGAAAAAACATGGCTCTATTGCCCGACGCGTTGATATTAGTGAGCCCGATTCTCTGTTTCACCAAAACGCAATACTTGAGTTTGAAAGTGGGTCAGCCTTAGAGTCGCTTGAGCCCAACTTGCCCTATCTTCATCGACTGTCAAGCGACCCTACCGTCACGTTCCATGTAAGATCTCTGTTGAGTGTCTACTTAAAACAGGTGGGACACAGCGCCACCCAGAGTTACATTGATGAATTGAAGGAAATTGCCAAACTCAGTGGTGAGGACTTCAAAGTGGTACTCAAGGAGATGCTTACTCAGATGGGCAAGGCTGTGATTGCCACCGACTCCGAAGATTATGCTGGTTTACCTGAAGTGTTATCACAGCCATCACCAGAGGTAACATCCATGACACCTGCACCAGCTCCTATAACCTCTTATGGTGTAACTCAGTCACCACAAGCATTTTCAAACTCAAAAGAATCTCCTGTATTCACAACACATGTACTTACCCCACCTGAAGTCCAAAAGTTGTGGTGGAACATATAGTTAGGAGTGGAGATGCTCCGCAGATGAATGCACATATGAGGCTCAGAGCATTTTCAGGAAAATGTCCTCGACCAAATAGTGAAGCAGACTATGACACATGGCGTTCTAATGTCGAACTGGTTCTGAAGGACCCAGCCGTGTCAGACCTGCATAGGTCTAGAAGAATACTTGACAGCCTCCTGCCACCAGCTGCTGATGTAGTCAAGCATTTAAGTCCTGAAACTCCACCTTCAACTTACATTCAGCTGTTGGATTCAGCTTTTGGCACAGTTGAGGATGGAGATGAACTTTTTGCCAAATTCATGAGTACCTTACAAGACTCGGGTGAGAAACCATCTATCTACTTGCATAGATTACAAGTAGCTTTGAGTGTGACAATAAAACGAGGTGGCATCAGTCCTGAAAAAGCAGATGAACACCTTCTCAAGCAGTTCTGCAGGGGATGTTGGGATAATAGCCTGATTGCAGACCTACAATTAGAACAGAAGAAAATGAATCCTCCATCCTTTGCTGAGCTACTTCTGCTACTTCGTACTGAAGAAGACAAGTGCACTGCAAAAGTTACTCGTATGAAGCAACACTTGGGTGCTTCCAAACAACGTGTGCTCTTACACTCACAGAGAGCATGGATGTCAGGTGAAAGTGATCCAGATGTGGTGTCTGTCACCACTGAGACACAAAAGCTCAAGAAGCAGATAGCTGAGCTTCAGAGACAATTGACAACTTCCACTACACGCCACCAGAAGTCAAAGGGAGAATTCCAGAAGGAAACAATTGAAACCACCCCTAAACGGGAGCAAAGGAAATCAAGCAATGCTATTTCTCAACCTCAAACAACCACCAACACAACTCAAAGGGGTAAGCCTAAGCCCTGGTATTGTTTCACGTGCGGTGAGGATGGTCACATAGCATCTGCTTGCGATAATGAACCAAACTCTGTACTCGTCAGCACCAAACGCAAGCAGTTAAAGGAGAAACAACGCTTGTGGGAATCCCAAAATCCGTCTTCAGCTTTAAACTAAAGTCAGTTCCTGTTGTGGGACAGCCAGGAACTGAAGTGAAAGTGAAATGTCCCAAACCGAGACATGTCACATTAAAGTGTCAAAAAGCTGGGATAAGATCAAAACTCCCAAAGGGATTAATAGGTGCAAAGTGTACTGCTCAAGTCAGTATTGCAGGTAAATCACACAGTTGCTTATTAGATACTGGTTCACAGGTAACTACAGTTCCCCTGACTTTTTATAAGCAACACCTAGCTGAACAGCCTATTCATTCCATAGATGATTTGCTAGAAGTAGAAGGTGCTAACGGTCAATCTGTACCTTATATAGGCTACATTGAAATGAATGTTACCTTCCCAGAAGAGTTTCTTGAGAAAGATATTGAAGTACCTACTTTAGCACTGGTTGTACCAGATGTTAAAACACACACAGAATCCTTAGTTCTAATAGGAACAAATACTCTTGATGTGCTCTATGAGCAATACTCAAAGTCCAAATCCTCTAGCCACCAGTCTTCTTTTTTTGGTTATAGGGCGGTTTTAAAAACCTTAGAACTAAGGCAAAAGCAAATCACAGATGGTAATGTTGGGTTAGTGAGATCTCAAAGCAGAGAACATGCCGTTGTTCCTGCAGGTCAAACAGTGGTCTTGGAAGGGTCAATCACCTCACATGGCCTTCATTCAGACAAATGGGTTGTAGTGCAGCATCCAACTATGTCTTCCTTACCAGGTGGAATAATAGTTAAAAGCTGTCTGCTTACATTACCAACACATCAGCCCTGTCATTTACCAGTTGTGCTTACAAATGAGACTGAACATAATGTAACTATACCACCGAGATGTGTGATAGCTGAGTTACATGCCGTGCAGAGTGTACATTCAAAAGAACATAGTGCGTCAAGTCCTGGTTTAGCAGTCCGTGGACCCTCACCTGACCAAAAGTCGAAACTTGCCTTCAACTTTGGTGAGTCTCCAATACCCCAAGAGTGGAAGGAACGTATCACTGAAAAGCTTGAAGGAATGCCAGAGGTCTTTGCTCAACATGAGCTAGATTTTGGACACACTCAACATGTGAAACATCACATCAACCTGACCGATGAAACGCCGTTCAAACACAGAGCACGACCGATTCATCCGAAAGACCTTGATGCTGTTCGTACACATCTCCAAGAGCTTCTGGAGAGTGGAATTATCAGAGAGTCAGAATCTTCTTTTTCTTCCCCCATAGTGGTCGTAAGAAAGAAGAATGGTGACGTCCGGCTATGCATCGACTACCGGAAATTGAATCTCCAGACAGTAAAAGATGCATACGCCTTACCCAATCTTGAGGAGACGTTTTCAGCTCTAAATGGCTCAAAATGGTTTTCTGTCCTAGATCTGAAGTCTGGATATTATCAGATCGAAGTCGAAGAAGCAGACAAGCCCAAAACTGCTTTCACTTGTCCCTTGGGGTTTTGGGAATTTAATCGTATGCCCCAAGGTGTGACAAATGCTCCAAGCACGTTCCAGAGATTAATGGAGAAGTGTATGGGGGACATTAATCTCAAAGAAGTACTCGTCTTCCTGGACGATTTGATCATATTTTCTGAAGATTTGGAGGAACATGAGAGTCGTTTGCTACACGTTCTTGATCGTCTCAAGCAATTTGGGTTAAAACTATCGCCTGACAAGTGCAAGTTCTTTCAGAAATCTGTCCGCTACCTGGGACATATTGTGTCAGAGAACGGTGTAGCGACAGACCCTGAAAAATCCAAGCTTTAAAAACCTGGCCAAGTCCAAAGAATCTAAAAGAGTTAAGATCTTTTCTCGGGTTTTCTGGTTATTACCGGAGATTCGTAAAAGGCTACTCCCAGATAGTTAAACCACTGAATGATTTAACTGCAGGTTACCCACCACTTCGCAAAGGTGCCAAAGTAAAAGAGACAAGCAAGTGTTACTTCCATCCTAAAGAGCCTTTTAACGACCGCTGGACACCAACTTGCCAAGAAGCGTTCACCTCAATCATTGACAAACTAACCACTGCCCCAGTCTTGGGTTTTGCTAATCCTAAACTACCATATATTATTCATACAGATGCTAGCACCACAGGGTTAGGCGCCGCACTGTACCAAGAGCATGAGGGGCAGATGCGTGCTATTGCGTTTGCTAGCAGAGGGTTGTCACACAGTGAGTCTCGATATCCGGCCCATAAGCTTGAGTTTTTAGCACTTAAATGGAGTGTGACAGAAAAGTTTAATGATTACCTCTATGGCAGTCAATTCACTGTTGTAACAGATAGTAATCCATTGACCTACCTGCTCACCACAGCTAAACTTGATGCTACTAGCTATAGGTGGTTGGCAGCTCTTTCTACCTTCTCATTTAAGTTACAGTACAGAGCAGGAAGACAAAATCTGGATGCAGATGGTCTCTCTAGGCGCCCTCAACCAGAGTTGGTAAACGACCACACATCCCAGAAGGAGCAGGAGCGCATTGACCAATTTGTGCAATGTCACCTATCAGATGATGGGAATCCTGACTATGGTGATGAAGTGGTTAAAGCTATCTGTGAAAGACATCTGGTCCACCAAGAGACACAAGACTGTCCGAGCCTTACTTTAGTTGAGTCTCTTGCACTGTATCCAGATGCTGTGCCTGACTGTTTTGAGCAAGAAGAGTCTGGGTTACCAGTCATACCTCGACTAACAGACACAGAACTAGCTGAAAAGCAAAGAACTGATTCAGTCCTGAGAGAAGTAATTCTCCAGATGGAGTCGGGAGAAAACCTCCTCCTACAGTAAGGTGTGAGCTTCCTGATCTTCCCTTTCTCTTGAGAGAATGGACCCGTTTAGAGCTGAAGAATGGAGTCCTCTACAGAAGACGACAGGACAAAGATAAAACCACTTATCAATTAGTCTTGCCCGAAGAACTTCGAGCTGCTGTTTTAAAAAGCTTGCATGATGATGTAGGTCACATCGGTATTGAAAGAACCCTTGATCTAATAAGATCCAGATTCTACTGGCCGAAGATGGCCGCTGACGTTGAACAGAAAGTCAAAACATGTAGCCGTTGCGTGCGTCGTAAAGCTTTACCTGAAAAAGCTGCACCATTGGTCAACATCCAAGTCACCAGACCCTTGCAGCTAGTCTGCATGGATTTCCTTTCTATAGAACCCGATAAAAGCAACACCAAGGACATTTTAGTGATAACTGATCACTTTACTAAGTATGCTGTTGCTATTCCTACACCTAATCAGAAAGCCAGGACTGTCGCCAAGTGTTTGTGGGAGAATTTCTTTGTACATTATGGCATTCCCGAAAGGCTTCATAGTGACCAAGGTCCAGACTTTGAATCTCGCACGATTAAAGAACTGTGTGAAATCTCAGGTATTCGGAAGATAAGGACTACCCCGTACCACCCCAGGGGAAACCCTGTGGAACGTTTCAACCGAACCTTGCTTAATATGCTTGGTACTTTGGAGGAACAAGACAAAACACACTGGAAGGATTTTGTTAAGCCACTTGTGCATGCTTACAACTGCACCAAGAATGATGTCACAGGATTCACCCCGTATGAGCTCATGTTTGGGCGTCAGCCCAGATTGCCCATTGATTTAGCTTTCGGTTTACCTGTGAAGGACAATCCATCCAAGTCCCATTCCCACTATGTTCGTAACTTAAAATCTCACCTGCAAGAGAGCTACGAAATAGCTTCACGTAATGCACTCAAGATCGCAGAGAAGAACAAAACCAGATTCGACAAACACGTCACCAATTCCACACTAGAAATTGGCGATCGTGTTTTGGTAAGAAATGTTCGCCTGCGTGGGAAGCATAAGTTAGCAGACAAGTGGGAACCCATGATTTATGTAGTTGTGAAGCAAGCAGGTGATCTACCAGTTTTCACTGTTAGACCAGAAACAACAGACGGTCCTCTGCGCACCTTGCACCGAGATCTTTTACTTCCTGTGGATTCTTACCTGTCACAGAAGTCGCTCAACCAGTGTTGTCAAAGACTCCTCCTAGAAGAAGAACACGATACAGTCCACCTGATCCTGATGAAGATTTGGAAGATGATACAGAATGTCCAGATATTGATACCCAAGATCATTGTTTTGAAGTTCTACCGGTTCATGAAACTAGGTTTTCTACAGTTTATGAAACCTTTACTCCAAAACAAGTGGTGGATACAACACCTTTGGATGGACCTGCTCCAAGTGACGACTCGTCTTTTGAAGACCCAGATGACGACTCACCTGTCGAAGCTCCAGATGACGACTCACCTGTCGATGCTCCAGATGACGACTCACCTGTCGATGCTCCAGAAGGCAACATGCAGGTTAATGCTCTAGATAACTCACCCGTATCCGTCCATCCGGATGGGATTCAAGCAGAAGCTGTGGAAGTTGATCTAGTAAAGGAAACCCAAGGAGTTGGGGTACCAATAAATGAGGACCACAATGATGACAATCCTGTCAGACGGTCTGCTCGACAGAGGGAAAAGCCTGATAGACTTACCTATTCCCAGTATGGAAACCCTCTGATTTCAATTGTCCAGTCTCTATTTCAAGGCATAAATACAGCACTTATCAACACACTGACTGGAATGGAAATAGAAGACAGTTTACCCACTCCGTCATATGGAGGACCCAAGGTTGTTACCTGTCAGCCATTAAAGCACATGTAACGGGACGTACATGGATTCAAGGGGGGAGGGTGTAGCCCGTTAGAAAAATGATGGAAATAAATATGAATATATTATATTATTACTATAATAAAATAAAACTAGTTAATCTACTATAAATGTATATGGTTATTAAGAACCAATTAAAACATTGGTTCAAGAGTTGATCCCGCCTTGATTGATTGAGTGACAGGGGGTGTTTTTTTGGCACACAGACAGCACACAGCCAGCCTGTTAGCCGCCGATACGAAGAGATAACAGAGACATTAACTTTGAAATATAACTGTATAAGCCTCCTAAACACTTGGAAAAGTACGTTGGGAACTGTACCGCTGCCAGGGAGCCTTGAGGGATTTTCGTTGTGTGGGATAATCGTCATGTTTATCCAACGTGAAACTTGGTCAGGTTTTTTCGGTCCCTTGGAAAGATTTGAAGTTTGATGGCGAGCCACCCAACTAGAACTACGAAATCTTAAAGGACGGTATTTTATTTTATTTTATGCCATGGACTAAAGACAAGAGTAAGACTCTTGAGAAGGAACACTTTTGAACATTGTATTTTATTTTATTTATTTTTATTGTATACACCATATAAACAAATCTTGGGCTACTTAGAGGGTGCACCCTAAAGTTTTGTATTCATGCTGTATGCTATTCACGCCCATATATATATATAAATATTCTCAACCTTTGATACGTGTGTCGTTACTGTTGTTGTTTCAGTCCACTACCTCCTACTTATCTAAATCTTCTGAAACCTAGTCTAGATAGATAACCTATATAGTAGACCATTAAATAAAGGCTACATGAGCATTTGCCCACTCAAGTCGGTTACGATGATGAACTGCAGTGAGGTTGAGAGAGAGAGAGAGAGAGAGAGAGAGAGAGAGAGAGAGAGAGAGAGAGAGAGAGAGAGAGGGATGAACCCTAACCATAACACCAGATACTGACTGGTTTTTGGAACCCTCCCCAAAGCCCCCCAATACAGCAAAACTGCAAATTTTAGAGTGGCCTTTTATTGTGGCCAGCCTATGGCACACTTGTTCACTAACCCTGCTGTCTAATCAGCATCTTGATATGCCACACGTGTGAGGTGGATGGATTATCTCGGCAAAGGAAAAGTGCTCATTAACAGATTTGACAGATTTGTGAACAATATTTGAGAGAAATAGGCCTTTTGTGTACATAGAAAAAGTCTTAGATCGTTGAGTTCAGCTCATGAAAAATGGGGGCAAAAAACAATATGAGCACTTTAATGTAATCTGAGGCTGATTATGGACCTACATGATCATGACCATTGGTCCAACTAAAGTGGAATGGCTCAATCGTGTCCAATAAATACGCTTGTTTCATATTATTTGGCTTGCTCAGTAAATTGACATTTGATAAGGAGGTGACCTTTACAAGTCATATATGACCCGTGACGTCAGATCACTGTGATGGGAGGGCGTGTCCTTTATCAGGGCAGACACCCCCCAACACGGAAATGCACAGATGTTAATTTACTGTACTCGGCCCATTTCTGCAAACGCTTTAGTTTTGCTTTGTTTCACACACAAACACAAACACACTCAGGGGATGAAGATGGGCCGGTGCCAGGCTGTTAGAACAACCTCTTGTCAAGTGCTTTGACTTTGGAGGAACGGAGAGATCAGGCAGGAGAGGGAGAAGCCCTCTGAGAGGTTTTGAGTCTCTTGCACACACATTGAGGACTTCTAAAAGTGGGAAAAAAGTATTCAAGAGAAAAGAACTCACCCAAAGCCAGACACCATGCGACAGACGAGGAACATGCTGTAGCCTTGGACAAAGGAGGAGAGGAAGGCGAAGAAGCCATTGACAGACATGGAAATAAGCAGGCACTGTTTACGGCCCAGCTTGTCTGACAGGCCGCCCCAAAAGAAGGCCCCAAACATCATCCCCAGATACACAATGCTACCTGGAAACAGAGAGAGACAGAGTGGAACTGTTAAGTGAATAAAACACATATTATACTTTAGAGTAGGGGAGACAGTTTGCACATGCGCATTCCCCTGACACACATTGTGTAGCAATCAATGTAAAACAAATGTCAGACAAAGAATCCTTTTTTTTTTTGCGGCAAGTACATTTTAGATTAGCGGGACATTTGACAGTTTGCAGTGCTCTTTGTTGGACAAATCATCTAATCGTGACACTGGAAAAATGATGACCAATATGCTCTATCTTTGATTAGCTACAATCGATGTGCTAGGCCAATAAATTGGTCTGGATCTAAAGTATTAACTGTATGTGCTTACTTACTGTAAGTAAAACAAGTAGTTGAAAGAGAAGCTGCTACAACACCGCGAAGAGATGAAGGGAACTATCGAGTTAGGTGATAGTAATCCGTGGGTTCGTCTCCTCAAGCTACGCTAAGTTTTAGTTTCATCTCATCATCATTCTATTGTTTCAATGCTGATGCTGAGGATCGTTTTCAAAGTGCCAGTTTTCCACCAAACCGACATTTCTACACAATAAAAGCTAATGTAGCATAGCTTTTGCAATTTGAGCCAGTATATAAAAAGCTACATGTCCAATACACATTAATGAAAGGCATGTTAGATTGGTCTGACACCTGGTGACATTAGTGGTACAGAAGAGCATTAGTCTTGGACACACACACACACACACACACACACACACACACACACACACACAGAGTGGCACACACACACACACACACACACACACACACACACACACACAGAGTGGCACACACACACACACACACACACACACAGCTGCTAAACATCGGCTGAAGCATTAGGGGCATCAGTACCAGAGATACTAGAAATTGGTTGTGTTATTTCCCAGCCATCGACAATACACAGAGGTCACATGAAATGTATTAATAGCAGAGCTGGGATCAATTTGTTGAGCTCAACAACACTGCAGATCTACTCTATACTCTGTGTTTTTACTGGCCTGAAGGTAGAGTTTTCCATTTTCTAACAGCAAGCGTTGCGGAACCACATTTTATGATCAAACCACAGTGTAAAAGGATTCAGTTACAACAGCTGCTCGATGTGTACAGGCAATAACATGCTTCATTTTGCATGGGAGGTGGGTTTGCATTTCATTTATCTATTGACTGGTATCTCATATGTTAATTCAATAAAACTAGCATTGCTCACATTATAATGAAGATTTGACTCTCTGAAAGTGACTGCAGGGGAAACAGAGCAATAGTTGAACTGGAAGCCAGGCATCCGTTTCTTCCTGTTGTTGTTTTTTTTTTCCACAGGAAGTCAGGGTTGTTTCTCTTCTTGTTCCCGGCAACATGCAGCATAAAGGACGGGCTGGTGGAGAAGGGTATGAGTTGCCAGGCCAGTAAAAAATCCATTTTACTCTCTACGTGCTAATAAAAATGCTAATGCATTTGGAGGAGGAGATGCGACGACTTGACGAGGCAGCACCAGAAAGAACGCAGACAGAGGAAAGGAAGCCTTTTTTTTCATCCTGGGTGTTTGTGGTGATGGGACAGATACGCTGAAAGTAGGTCTTATCAAGCTGCGCAGACATGATGCTGAGAGCTAGTGATTCATTACAGGTGACAGCCACTGGATCTATCTATGCACAGCTGCTGCAGAGAAGGCTCTCCTATAGGCGACAGGATGTAAAGAGCAAGCTACGCTAGCTTAGAAATATCAAAGTGAATATCAAAGCTGCCGCATTCTGCACAAGCTGGTGACATCTTTTGATTGGTGTGGAGACACACAAACAAGACATCTGAACGCATGTACTGGAGAATGTTATCTGCTAAAACCTGCACATTTGTTTTATGGCTCCCCCAACCCTGGGTTTGTATGTGTGATAAAGGGCGACGGTGATGGGGCATCTGAGATGCATTGTGAATCTTTCTGTGATTGGAGTTCAAACTCAGGTCAGATTTTAGAGCCTCCACAGGCCTCTAGATTGCAGGGCTATTATGTAAATGAGAGAGGGTCAGTTAAAGCAGTCAGAGCACAGGGACAATAGCTGTGTTTAACTGGCTAACCCTGGGCAGGTAAAACATAAAAAACTAAATATCTTATGCCCCATCACCAGAGCTAAAAACACAGAGATGTGTTCAGTCCCAGTACTTTGTTGTCACCCACATTTTAAAAGTTCTCAGGGCCCAACACACAATCACTGCATTTATGTGTGTAAGTCAAAAGAAAATAGACTATATTAAGCCTCAAAAGATGCTCTGAGTCTTGGCAATGCACGTACAGTAAAGCGCAAGTGGAAAGTCAGAGAACCAACAAAATTATAAGGATATATCCTCTAGGAGACAAGAATATCTTTAACAAATGTTGTGTCATTCCATCTGGTATTTGTTGAGATATTTCACAGGATAAGTGAAAACTTTGCTCTACTCTGCTTGGGGCATAGAGTAGATGACTCAGAGGGTCAAAATCAGTAGGGTAAATCTTTAGGAGACCATGTAGTGGAGACATTGGTCCAGTATCTGGCATGCTTAATGTTAAATTTGGTTAGGTTTTAGGCTCTCTGCTGCAGACTATTTTTTCAGTAAAAAGTAGTAGTAGAAAGCCCCCTTTAAACACATGTATTAAAAACACTGGGATTTGATGCCAGGACATCCGTAAGAATTCTCAGTAAAGTTCAAGTGAGCCAATCTGAACCGCAGTGCTAATCTTTTTCTATTCAAGCGAGAGCTTGCAGCAGACGGTGTCTACGCTCTTTTTAACAGTACGCTGTGCAGCATCTCACTGCATCCACAAGGATTACTTCAGCTAACTCTCAAGTTGTCTCCAGCACTCTCCACGCATGCAGCTCTAGTAATTAGCTCTTATGTGCAAGTGTAATTCTCTCTTGACGCCTCTCTGCTCTGTTTTGTTCTTTTCTTTTCTCCACACCGCCGTGCAGTGTCCAGGCATGGATGACAGGAGACAGACAGCAGTCAGGAGAATCAAGCGCTCATTTACTCAGTGGGGTACATTTAGAATATCATGTAAAGAGCTTCGGGTTTTTAACAGATGAGGGGATTCCCAGAGGGCCGAGTGTGAGTGACAGGTTGGTTACAGCGGGGGAATGAGAGCAGAAAAGGGGGAGGCAGTGTGGGAGGGAGAGTAGACCCCCGGGAGCACAGCACATTCCTTGGGTTTTAATTACATTCAACACCTGCTGATTTGTTTTTGTAAAAAGGTGGACTTCACTCAAAATCCTTCCGTCTGAATAGCTTATAACACCTGCACCTGATCCACATTCACACACATTTGGACCACACAGAGCTCCAGCCAGGATCAATGCAATCCACTATCATAGAGGCAAAATGGTTTATTGTTCATGCCAATCAGTGGATCAAGATGGGTTCAGGATCAGTCAGGAATTCTGTTACAGAATGAAGACTGGAAATAATCCCTCCTTTTTCGAGACCATTTAGAGACAAATTACACATTTTTGGGGAATTCAATGAAGAGAATGGAAATCATCTTGTCTCACAGTAGACTGTAAACTGGAGGGGAGAGTGTTTTATTTTTGTTTTAAATTTTATCAAATCAATAGTAGCTGACACAGTCAGAATTATAAAAACTCTTTAAAGTGGAAGGTGTTTTTAAAGCTTTAGAGCAGAACCTTTCTGTTACATTCAAGCCGTTGCCAATTGAGTTGCTTCAAAGCTAGTCCACACAACTCTTTGACCTTTTTATTTTTATTTTTAACTTTATATCAACCAAACTGAGTGAGAAGACTATGAGACATGCAATAATACAGTCAAAGATATTTAACTTTTTTTGGTTAAAGGTGCTCTATGTCACGCGTGTTTTAGGCTACAACATTTGTCACATACAGCAAATATCTCTTCACTATCCGTGAGCTGCATGACCCCAGAACACAATAAACCCTACATGTCTGGCCCCTGATGTGATTCTCATTTTCCAGTGTGGCCCTTAGTGAAATTGAGTTTGACACCTCTGATGAAATGTGTTAGAGTGATTCTTGTGTTTCAATGAAGCAACCTGAGTCTGCCATGCCCTGTTTAAAACATCTGTTAGAAAAGTAATCAAAAAGTTATCATTATCAAAATGTACAGTGATAAGTTCCATGACTTTGATGAAGTTAATCAAATAGTTACATTACTCATAGCGTTATAACAGGGGTAGCTAATCTGTAACAAATTAGATTTTAAAAGTAACCTTTCAAACGCTCATCATACTGACAGACATTACAGGATTAATTCTTCTCCTTCTCTAGCCGCAGACACTATTCGCTACTCCACACTACAAGAAACACACAACAACTCAATCACGTTTTACAGTAAATCCATAGTGAATTGTTCCTGTGCCCGGACACTGAATGAATACTGTATGTCCTCTGGTGGTGCTTTGTTGTGACGAGAGACACACACAGAGGTCAAGGAATGAAAATGAGTTGACCTCAGACTCCAACAGAATATGTTTATTACAACTTCCCCTGTCGATGGTGTTTTGTGACTGCACATGTAAAGTGACTGAAACACACAAAGCCAAATAAGAAAAAAAGATTGCTATCAATTACACAAAGATCCTAAAAGTAGCCAGTCATGCAGTCAGATTACTCCTCAAAGTCTTCCCTCTGTGCTACACCTGCAGCATGGCTTCATCCTTTCAAAACGCTAACTGTGGTGCAGGAAAACACCAGCAGACAAATTAAAAGCTATGTGTGGGGGAAGGTATAAGAGATGGGAGGGCATTGATAGGAAGTATATGAAAGCAGCGCTCTCCCTCTCTTTCTCTGGGGAGGTACGTGAGCCAGTCTACCATGGCTAAACTGCAGTGAAGCACAATGCTGCAGAGATCAACTCCAGCCCATATCTTGAGATCGCAGGCACGGCTTTGATACGGAGAGAGTGTAAGAGAGGGATTACAGCAGGAGGGTGACAGACGAGAGCAGGGACAGAGAAAAACCTGGAACATCCCACATCTGGAGAGCATCACACCTTTTGTATTATATCAAAAGGGAAGGCCATTTTCAGCAAAAGGCAACATATTTGGAGTAGATTATAGGAAAGAATGCTACCGATGCATGCTAATGAAGGAATGAATTACTTATTTAGGGAGGGAGGACATGGAAAAAAATGATGTATAGTAAAAATGTAAATGTAAAGGTATCATGTTGCAGCATTTTAGTTCCTTGTATAAAAAGTTGAGTAAGGAATTCTGAAAGATATTTGTCCTTGTTATTTTGTTTAATTTGTGAAACTTTATGTTAAAGAAATCCTAAATTAACCAGTGAATCGTGGTAGTAATCGGTAATATGCTGCTTAAAAAATGATGATGAAAATGAATGAAAGTGATTAGTTACCCAAAACAATAGTAACGCTGGATTTAAATAGTTCACGTTTTTTAATATGGTCATTAAAAAGAAAAAAGAAAACTACAAAGTCTAATACTGGTGATTATTAAAGATGTTCAAGGTGGCATTTGGAATATTACATGAATCTATAAAAAACTGTTTTCTGTGCCTATTATTAAAAGGTACATTTATATTTCCTGTTTGCACTTTTTTTGTAAATGATGTCTGTTGCATTATTAAATATCCTCTTATCCCCCCCATCCCTCACACTCCTTTCAAAAACTCCCCAGCCATCGTCTTGACGTAACACTCCACTTGCACACTGCTGAAAAACAACTTTCTGCCAAATCAATATCTATTTTTGTCTAAGTTGTTGATGCAACACACAAAACAACCATCGGTGTGCTACTGTAGCTGGTTGTGTTCCTGTGCACATATACTGCGCTTCAATTATTTGCAGTAAGGAACCATTTAATGTGAATCAATTCTAATTGTAATTTAAGCTTAATGCTCAAGCATTAGATCATACCGTGTAATTTGATCTGAAGATTGTGCTGTAACCAGATTTGCCTGCGCTGGATGATATCTGTATCATTTAGTCTATTTTATTATTTCTCCCATGATTCTTTTACCAGCCAGAGAGAAACTATGCTAAAACACCAATCAATTCTACTTTGTAAGGTTTATTCCTCACAAGTGAACATATACACATCTTTTATTTATATGGTGTGTGTGTGTGTGTGTGTGTGTGTGTGTGTGTGTGTGTGTGTGTGTGTGTGTGTGTGTGTGTGTGTGTGTGTGTGTGTAGAGAGAGTAAGTTGGTAAAATGACTCATTCTCTCTTTCCTCTCCATCCTGTCTCCCACTGAGAGATGAGTCACAATAAGGGTGAAATCTGGGTGAATAATAAACCATTCTTCTCTAAAAAAAAAAAAAGAAAAAACTAAAAAAACAAGGTAGGCATTCTCTTTTGGGTTACAAAACATTACAATCATACTGAGAAAATGCAAAAACAAATATGTTTTCTTTTGATCTTTACATAGGAAAGATAATTGACTAATGCCTTGATATAACATGAAGCCTGGAAACAAAACGTTGCTGTGCAGACATTTTTCTGATATTACTGACATAAGTGATGTAGCCAAATCGCATACAGACACATTAGTGGCCCAACTTTTCCAGAGTGTGGGAGCTCTACAGTATAACACACCTCCTACTCGTACCCAAATACCTGGTGCCATGACAACCCACTGGCATGCTCCTAAAGCAACGAGATTAGAGTTGCAAATGTCACCCACCACTACTCTCAATGCACAGCCCTGCAAGCCATAAACAGCACACATCATTAGCAGGTTGCTAGCAAGGAAAACTGATTTCATCAATGTTCAACTATTCCTACCGATCTTTAACTTCATGTAATTTACTTTTTTATCCAACTATCAGAATCCATCTCCATGCCCGCAAAGTTGACTTTCGGCTGGCTTCTGGCAGTGCCAGATGAACTTCAGATGGCTCACTATACTTCAAATTTAAGTTTTATTTCTGTCACTCAGCAAATACATAAACAGTCAGGATGTCGACCGTGTCTGTTGTTGGCCCCGCATCTAAATCTCACACAGCTCATTTACAGATCCAGCTTTAAGCTTTCACTCAGTAAATACCAATGTGCATGCTGACCAGCTTCCCTTTTCCATCAATGTTTCCATTCATTCAATCACTGATTTTGATCACGTTTTGTTTGGTTGTCACTTTAAGTATTCTAATGTCAACAACATTAAATATGTATGACTAAATAAGCAACAATCGGAGATTATTAAGAGTTTTTATTCTGCTAATACGCTTCATCTGGAGTGGAAGGGTGTGGTTTGATCAGAATGTATTGACACAGCAAACAGCCCCACAGCTGTTCTAGTTAGCTTCATCAAGACCGACGTAGTTGTTAATTTCCCGTCCTGCACCCACGTCGTTTAAATAGCAAATGCACCTGCACCCATCTTTGCGCCCATGGGCGTGCTCGTCTTACAGGGAGGTGTTTTCACGTGCATTCTTGCAGCAGCAGAAAATGATCGTGCCATTGACAAACAAAAATCTGGTCCAAAGTCAGCAATGCAGCCTTCATTGTTATTTTAACAGGGCATTTTTGCCCTGGCTTATGCACAGTGTGTGCACACTATGCTTGTTACACACACACACACACACACACACACACACACACGGAATTGCAGCAGCACACACACACATGCAAACGATTAAAAATAAAAATACTATTGCGCAAATCCGCCATCATAATAGCAGTGCACCAAGGTACAAACACACCTGGCTTTTAAAGAGAATGGGAGATGACGCCTGGCGAACGGACCCTTTTATCCGCCATCAAACTAGCAAAAGTGTATTTGGACACGCCCTAAACGCACCTGCGCCAGACGCTTCACGCCGTGTGCTCAGATCGTTAAAATAGGGCCATATGTGTAACAGCACTCATATCAACAAGCTGTTTGAGCTTTTAAAGAGTAAAAAAATTGAGAAGAAAGGTGGTTGATTACTCCCAGCATTGCTGATGGATGTGGTCACAAGTGGTGTAGTCTATATCCTCGACGTTTCACTGCCGGGATTTCTCGGTTGCTGCTGGAAATTCCCCCTGATGTCCCTCATTCGGCCGGATGTCCGTTACCTTCCGCTTTCTTTGTGTTGGCGTTCTAAACTCCGGTGGATTCACGAGAACTATGGTTAACTGCTCCTCAGACATCTGCAGGGTAAATCCAGACAGCTAGCTAGACTATCTGTCCAATCAATGTTTTCTGTTGCACAACAAAAATAACTTTTAAACTAACACGTTCCACCAAAACAAGTTCCTTGTCGAGGCGATTTTGCAGAAGCACCGTTGCTCCATCCGCTGCTTAACACCAATAAACCAGAGCACATTTTTCTGCCATCCCAGAATGCTGTTTGGACTAGCCAGACCCTCCTCTGCAATGCTGTGGAGGAAGGTCTGGCAATGCAAAACACTACAAATGGTGACACTTTAAAGCCCATGGAACAGTGATGTCATGGCACACCCTGGAGTCCACTTCTACATCACTGCAGCTAGCGATGGCTAAATGAAGCTTCGTGAACCAGTGTCTTTATTTTCTGATACCACTAGATGGCGATCTCTGTCCAACAAAGGGTTGAGAATACACTGAATTGCAACGGCTTAGGCCTTTCTCTTAAAACCAAGAGCGTCATCTAGTGGGCTCAGAAAAGAAAAACACTGGTTCACGAAGCTTCATTTGACCATCACTAACTGTAGCCTAGATGTAGTTTTAAAAAAGGTGTTAAATTGCTCTTTAGGCTGCAATTTCCTGTCTGATGGCTGAGGAGGTCACTACCAACAGGTGAGACATGTAATGTATCTGTGTACAAATTTAAACAACTCCAAAAAGTGTGGATTGCAAATGCTTACCAAGCCACCCGGCACCAGAGTTGGGGACACACATGTCTGTCTCGGCGCTGGGTAGGACGAAGCCCACTACGAAGACCTCCACGCCGTCTGACATGAGCGCCAGCCCGAGTACGAAGAACAGCTGCCACTGGAACCTCCCGTGGCCACACTCTTGCATGATCAGCTCGTACTGCTGGGCGAGCTCCTCCTCGTCGGCCAGTCTCTCGTTTTCCAGCTCCTTGCGGCTCTTTAGGCTGTCAGAAACCGGCTGGCCCAGAGCCACCTGCCCGTCCCGCTGCTTCCCATCGCTGTGGGCAGGCACGCCTTGGTACTCTCCCTCGTAGATCTCGTCTTCGTCGTCGTGGCCCTCTGTGGCATCACTGGAGGCCTCGTCCTCGTCATTGCCTGCGTTGTCGGCGTAGTGACCGTCTTGCTGATCGTAAGTATTGTAGTTGTTGTCTTCTTCATCCTCGTTCTGGAAGCGGTTATAGCTGCGACGAGTGGAGTATTCATCTGATGCGCGATCAACAGCTTTGCTTACATTTTTGGCAGTTTGCCTCTTGGCTTCTTTAGCAATGTCCTTGGCACCTTTAGCCAAGGAAGTCCTGCCGTTTTGCGTTTCATCCATATTGGCACAAAGAAATTTGGCACTAAAAGTATTTTAGTTCAAATCTATTTAGCCTGAGATTAATTCCACCAGATGCTACAAATGTAAGGTGACTATTCTTTCTTTCCTTTTATTCCCAGACAGAACAGGTTATAAGGCAGTTTATTAGTGCTGAAAAAGCCAGTTAGCTGCCAGGAGACTAATGATTAAGTGATGATGTCTAATTCCTTTAAATGGGAGAAGCCAGACACTGCTGAAATGGAGAAAGTTGATCTCAAATTGGAAAGATCCTTGGCCCTGTCAGAGCTCAGCAGAAGAGACCACCAGTCTGTGGGGACAGAAAGAGAAAAGCAAGTTTAGCATGATTAAAAGCTGTCTGTCACAAATACTTGACTGCAGTATTTCTTGGCGCACTAAAAAGAATTTCAAAAGAGCATTTCACACTGAGACAGCCAAACTGAAGCTGATGCAAAGTGAATTCTACTAACAAAGCAGAACTACATTAGTAAGAAGAGAATAATGCTATTTTAATTGCATTGTGAAAAGAGTCGGTTTCCTATGAGAACTGTTTGCATCATATCCAACGAAAGGTAACTTCCTGATTTCTGCTCAGTTTTGATGCAAACCCATCGACAAAAACAAGTGCAGATAAAATATTACAGACAGCTGAATGAATTGCCAACAAAAGCAGTGTGTCTGTGGCTCATCTCTCACCCGTACAGAACATTCACAGTCAAACAAGTTGTGACAGCAGGAAGCTCTCAACATCATCAGCGACCCTCACCGTCTGACCGAAGGCATGTGTTCCTGGTCCTTAATCACAAACAATTTTTACAATCAGACCCCAATCGGAAAAAGATTCCCACAAACCTTCTGTTATATAAAAGTCCACCACAGTATTTTATTAATGTTTTTCTTTTTAAACATTCAATTAGAGATTAAAAAAAATTCTAAAAAGAATAGTGTGGGAAATGTAGCTGAGCGTAAATTCTCAAAAGCATAAAACAATAACTTCATTCACTTGATCGGGACATTCTTGTTCCCGTCTTCATGTTCCTTCACCTCACAACCAGTGTCTAGACTCCATCGGGGGATATGTCTGCATTTCCCTAACCCTTGAAAACATATTTTATGCGATGGAGTCTAAACTCCAAAGACTTTGTACATTTCATATTGTTCACATGATTTGCATATCTTCAACAAAGTCTCTCCTGATTGAAATATGCTTATTGGCAACTTGCAAAGAGTCAGAAGAAGAGAATTGCTACTCTCATGTGTGTTAATGCTGCTTTAATCAATATTAGTATATAATCAGTGGTTCACAAAACTCTTTGAGAAAGGGCTCGCTCGTTATGACTCTGCAATTCCCGTCAGCTCCGATGCAGCTTTGGAGCAACACAGAGAGGCTTATATTCTATGTGGTATGATACCAGGATTTGTTTTTTTATCCGGTGCACATTTGTGTTGAGTCCAAGAACTGAATTAAGTTGATTTAGATAAAAATCTTTCACATCCGGCATCTTTTATTCATTTGTTTTAGGCATTCAGAAATGTTACATTCTTGGAAATGTGGCTTTTGAGATCATGTTTTCTGTCAGAGCTTATTAATGTCTGTGTTTCAAAGCTGGGGCTACATGTCTGCCTGTGTGACTGACTCCCCTTAGGGCTCCCTCCACTGTGGCATGGCCTTTCAGAAGACCTGTCAACACATCAGGACGGAAACGTCTGTCTGCCACACTGCAGCCGGCGGCCACCAGGCCAAACAACTGCTGCAGGAGAAACCCCAGCAAGCTTAGGACGCTCCCATTACACTCCAAAGCCCTCCAGCAACACTGTTGTTGACAGGGCCATTACAGAGTACAGACAGACACACTGCACATGCAACAGAGATGTGAAGTAGCATTTTCATGGCCATTTGACTGGAAAACACTGATCTAATGCACTCTACATCTTCTGTTATTTAAGGGATAGTTTGGATATTTGATGAAGAAGGCAACGACATTCATCCTGCAAGGGGAAATTAACTGTTGCATTCTCTGTTGGAACAGTTGCAGTTACACACACGGCCCGAAATACACACACATGCACAAACTATATGCACTATACAAGCATAAATGGAGATATGTCAGAGAGAGGGGGCTAAACATGGATGGGCACCCTGAGCAGTTGGGGGGGAGGGGGCTTAGTGTCTTGATCAAGGGCACTTTGGCAGTGCATCTCTCCACATCCCTGTCCACACTTATTTGAACCAGCCATAATCAGTGTAAAAATGGATACCACACTTCAGCGTTATCAACTTTCTGTCATTTCAAATCTCTCAGCCGTCTCCTGAACACAATTTTTAAATGTACTTTTTATGTAACTTTGTTTGAAAGCATAGCTTTAAAACCATGTTGATATTTGAGGTCTTGTACTGTATGAATGATGCATAAAAGCCAACCCGTCCTCACTCTGAAGGCGTATAATATGGAGGTTTGGTTTGAAACTGTCCGACTGAAGAAAGAGTTTTTCCGGGTTATGTTATCCCAGAGGACTCCGGAGGCAGTTGCAAGGTACCAATGGGCCCAAAGGGTTGCAGCATCTGCCGTGACAGAGGCAGAGCAGCGGGTGTGGGAGAAGTTTGGAGAAGAAGAGACTTTCGGTTGGCACCAAAGTGCTTTTGGAAAACCGTTCGCCACCTAAGGAGGAGGAAGCGAGGAATCATCCATCCTGTGTACAGGAAGGATGGGACGTTGAGGTACCTCTGAGGAGGTAATAGAGCGGTGGAAGGAGCACTTTGAGGAACTCCTAAATCCAGCTGACACATCCTCTGTGGTAGAGGCAGAGCTGGAGGATGATGGGGGATTGTCGTCAATTTCCCTGGTGGAAGTCGCTGAGGTAGTCAAACAACTCCACAGTGGCAAAGCCCCAGGGATTGATGAGATCTGTCCAGAAATGCTGAAAGCTCTGGGTGTGGAGGGGCTGTCTTGGTTGACACGCCTCTTCAACATTGCGTGGAAGTCTGGGACGGTGCCTAAGAAGTGGCAGACCGGGGTGGTGGTTCCCCTATTCAAAAAGGGGGACCAGAGGGTGTGCGCCAATTACAGGGGTATCACACTTCTCAGCCTCCCTGGTAAAGTCTACGCCAAGGTGCTGGAAAGGAGGGTTCGGCCGATAGTCGAACCTTGGATTGAAGAGGAACAATGCGGATTCCGTCCTGGTCATGGAACAGCGGATCAGATCTTCACTCTCGCATGGATCTTGGAGGGAGCCTGGGAGGATGCCCAACCAGTCTACATGCGTTTTGTGGATCTGGAGAAGGCGTATGACCGGGAGACACTGTGGAAGGTGCTGCGGGGAGTATGGGGTCCCTTCTCAGGGCCATCCAATCTCTGTATGACCAAAGCGACAGTTTTGGATTCTCTGCAATACGTCGAACTAAGTGAGGGTTGGCCTCCGCCGTTGGCCTCCTGCGCTTTGTGACCTTGGGGTCTTGTTTGCGAGTAAGGGGACCATGGAGCGTGAGATTGGACGGAGAATGGGAGCAGCGGGTGCGGTATTACATTCAATTTATCGCACCGTTGTGACGAAAAGGGAGCTGAGCCAGAAGGCAAAGCTCTGGATCTACCGGTCAATTTTCGTTTCTACCCTCACCTATGGTCATGAAGGCTGGGTCAATAACGAGGTCCAGGGTACAAGCGGCCGAAATGGGTTTTCTCAGGAGGGTGGCTGGCATCTCCCTTAGATGGGTGAGAAAGGTGAGAAGCTCAGTCATCTGAGAGTAGCTTGGAGTAGATCAGCTGCTTTGCGTCGAAAGGAGCCAGTTGAGGTGGTTTGAGCATCTGGTAAGGATGCCTCCTGGGCGCCTCCCTAGGGAGGTGTTCCAGGCACGTCCAGCTGGGAGGAGGCCTTGGGGAAGACCCAGGACTAGGTGGAGAGATTATATCTCCAACCTGGCCTGGGAACACCTCGGGATCCCCCAGTCGGAGCTGGTTGATGTGGCTCGGGAAAGGGAAGTTTGGGGTCCCCTGCTGGAGCTGCTGCCCCCGCAACCCGATACCGGATAAGCAGATGAAGATGGATGGATGGATGGTCAGTGTGCCTTTGTCATTGTTATATGACGGTAAAGGAGACCTATATAACACGCGCTTGGTCAGGTCATATAAGGCGCGTTTGGTAGGGAGATTGGTCGGGGTGGTGGATGGGTAAAACACAGGACTTTCACCCAGGAGAGAGGGTTTTGTTTCCTGTGTGTGTCCTTAACCGTCCCGTTATTATTGCCGCGTGTCACGGAACCGTAAGCCCATGACCAAGCGCGTGTTATGACAGTAAAGGAGACCCAACCAAGCGTGTGTTATAACAACAACAAAGGCACCTGACCAAACGTCCGTATTTTACGAGATGGGAGTGAGACTGCGTTGTAAAAGCACTAGTCAACGTGTACACACCTTTCTAGTAGGTATTTAAAAGGGATAGTTTGAAGTTTTGAAGTGTGGTTGTATGAGCTACTTCTCCATAGTCAGTGTATTAGCTACAGCAGATGGCGGTCGGCATGCCCATCAGTTTGGAGAAGCAGACATCAGTACCGACACGGAAGATAAGCCATGTACTGCTGTGGACGGAGGCAGCAGCTAAACACATTATAAATACCTAAAATATCTATATCAGCTTAAGTGTATACTATATTTAGAATATTTTTTTGTCAAAAGTCAGTTAGTTAGTTAGTCAGTTAGTTAGTTATGATTTGTAGCCCCAACAAATCCAACAACAATACTTCTCTCTAGTGTATTGCTTCATGTTTATTTTGCATTCTTCTATTATAATATTCAATGATCTTCGATTATAAAAGTAATAGTTGGGAATCAGGGCTTTCAGTTTTTTGGCTCAAGTAGTTTGTGAGAAATAAAGTATGTTTCAACATGTCACACACCCTTCTACATTTAGGTGCACTTTAAATCATTTAAGTAAATATAAGTTTCTGATCATATTTTTTTTAATTTTAAAGAAGGACTGGGTTTGAGATCTGGGCGGAACAGAACTTGATCGGGTCATCCCTAGTGATAACAATTTGTATGAATGATGCATTTTGTGTCCATAATGGGAACTGTGCAACCTGGGTAGTATATATGTGCAATGTGAGGGGGAGGATGTGCAGTGGGCACTCTTCCTTGTGTGTGTGTGTGTGTTTTGGGGGGTTGCATGGGTTATTGAATGTTTACTGTAGTTGATTGGATTGTGTATGAGACTATTGTATGTTTCTTGTGTGTTTATGTGCAATGTGTTGCCATTTTTTGTTCTCGACTGCCCAAGACAATTTCTCCTATAGCAGACATATAAGGCATATCTAATCTTAAACAGAAATTATATCATCTGTGAAATGATTCATTCACAGATGGCGGACATGTTCAGCCCTGTTGTTGTGGTTTCAGTTATGCATGGAGGAAATATCTCTACATCAGTATTCTAGTAGCATTTACAGTGTAAATACCGGTAAGATGATACAATACAGCCATATATGATTGTGTCCATCATTAAATAGAAAAAAAAAGATCTTTTAGGCTTAACATGCTGCTGTCTTTGTACCTGCAGTCCCTTGAGTGGAAAGCATACACTGAGGTGTTGGGAGTAGGTTAAGTGCCCAAACAGACCGTGGCAGGTTGATGTATGGTGTTTCTGCTCACCTTTGCTCGGCGGGATTAGATAACATCAGTCGGGTTCTGTCATTTGAACAAAAGCAACGGGGCTCCACAGCGACGTAAAGCAGCCCGAGAGATTTTGGTGCAATGCAGTAGTGAAATAAAGTGGGAAATGGGTTACTAACTAACTTTGTGCACGGCCAGATGATGAGACACTAATTCCCCCTGGCCATGGATGCGTCTAAACCCAAGGGCAACAAGAAAAATCTTCCCATCCTATGGCTTCAGGACAATAAGGAAAAGATTCTGCCGCTGTCGGAATTTACACTGCATCAACTCCCACATCAGTTTAGTTTAAGCATGGAGGCAAAAGGAAGGATTGCAGTAAAATTCAGTATTGAAGTAAAAGGAGTGTGTTAAGGTGTTTATATCTAACTTGGTTTCATAACCTCTCAGCTTTCATGTTCTAATATTCAAATAAGTGTACTAACGGGGAGGCAATGCTCAACATATGACAATTACAGGATTAGACATCTTTTCTACCTTTTTGCAAACTTCCCCAAACTCATCCCTGCGACACGGCTCCTCCAGCTGAGTGCTTAACATTTGAGACTAAAGGTCGAACTCTGTGATAAACCTCATGATATGCTCGGAGAGTTTCTGCCCCAAATGGCCAAGAAGAAAATAGCCAATCAACTCGCTGCACTGCAACACTGAGAACACGTTTTATAATGGAGGGGCAATGAATAATGGTGCAACACAGGCAGATTGGTGGATTCCCATCTCTATTCACTTTTTCCTTCCTTCTTTCTTTCTTTCTTTCTTCCTTCCTGCTCTCAGTCTCTCCATCCTTCCGTCTCTCTCATCCGAGCGCGCCAAGAATTCCAAAGTCATCTTCTTGATGGCAATGCAGAATGTGAAAGCTACTCCTCTTCCCCGTTGACATTTCATTATTCATGATAAGCTAAGCATTCTCCTCTTAATGCAGATGGTCATTAATGCTGACATTTAGAAGTCTTTCCATGCACTTTGAGCTACAGATATGATTCTTTAAAGTCCAAATGTGCAGTCCTCTTTTGAAGCAACCTACAGCCTATACGGCCATTTTACACAACGCATACTGCTGATGTAAGAGCTACATTATGTTTATACAAGAAGCTACAACATTTTAACCAAACAATCTTAGCTTCCCCCCCACCCCCATGAACAGGCACGCTAACATCATCTATGACCACTTTCATTTCATTTTTGATGGTCACTCTCCTCACCATCTGCTGTGATGCTGTGATTGGGGTTATTATAACAGCAACTTTATGATGTGATTTTAGCAATCAGCTAAAAATCTCTGCAAGCTCTGAATCAGCAGTCCACGGAGAGAGGAGAAATGATTTCCTCGCAGTCGTGCTGTCATGGCCCGCTGACGCCATCCAGCTACGTTCATTAATCACTCACACAAACGCAGATGTGCGCACACACACACACACACACACACACACTGCAGGTTCATTCTCTGTGACACCGGGAGATGTACTCACACTGTACAGGAGGAAATTGAGAATTTGTTTTTCTGCAGGACATTGTTGTATTCCCAAAAAGCTCTCTGAAGAAACAGTGTTTTTGAAGAGGGGAATATTGACATACAAGTTACACAGAGAAGATCCTGTATCTGCATTTTGGTCAAATACAAAAAAACCACAAGAGAATCAAGTTTGCAACAGCTGCATCAGATCAACTTCTTTACTTAATTCCCTTGTTTTACAACTTCCCTGGTCTTTGAGAGCTCTAAAAAGTACACACATATTTGTCATGCAGATAAGGTATGTGTACTGTAGCTCAGCAAATACCCATGTACATAATTCATGTATTACATCCTCTCACCAGTCTCCTGACAGCCCCTTGTATTGGTTTAACGCAGGGCAGTTTTCTGTCTAGACGTCCTACATAGAGAGCTGCAGCCATGTTGCCATCTTAATAATGCAAATGTTACATTTCATTATTCAGCAAAGCCCAATGACTTCACCAGCCAAACAATCCCCAATATGTGACCCATGCATCTGCTGCCCTAGCCAATGGCAAATAGGGGGGTTAGATTGAAATAATAAACACACACACACACACACACACACACACACACACACTACATTATACAGCAACATCATGCCTTAAGAGCTCAGGGATCCACAACACAATGAAGAGAACAAACATAAGGGAACTATCAAACACAACACTTAATTTGGGTACACACACACACACACACACACACACACACACACACACACAAGTACTCAACTGGCACTAATTTGCTACTGCATTAACAGGTGCTCATGTTCTTGATGACTGAAAGTATTATCTGGGTAGGCAAACTGATACATTCATTCTGACATAATCATCTCTGTTTTTTTATCTTCTCTTTTTCTTCTATTCAATGTCTTTGATCAAACAAAAATATGCTCCTTTGATTTAATAGGCTGTGAAACCCACAATGAATAAGATCCCAACAAGGTGGGCGTTTAATGGGTACAGACTAAATCTAAAGACAATTTAATCACCAGACAATGTTTTAAATTTCATTTCCATTGCTTGTATATAATGATGGCTGCTGGAGTTTAGCCAGCTGCTGTGGGGGTGCCTGTGTGTCTGTCTGTCAAAGCTTTTTCTTGGATATTCACTTTACTAAAACAAATACACCTGCATGTTTTGGAGCAGAATTAAAGGGATAGTCACATATTTGGGGAAATACACTTATTTGCTTTCTTGTCCATGAGTCACGTGAGAAGATCATTCTCTATGTACAGTAAATATGAAACTGCAGTCAGCAGCTGTTAGCTTAGCATAAAGACTGTAAACCGGGAGAAACAGCTACTGTAGCAGAAATCTGTCTAAAAAGCTATCAGCTCCTCTTAGGGTGTGTTCAGAACAAAACTTTCATCCTAAATCAGGGGTCTTCAACATTTTTTAAACCAAGGACCCCTTAACTGAAAGAGAGATGGATCAGGGACCCCCTACTACATATATTGCATAAAATTAAGTTGCATATTAAACTGGGCTTACAATAACGTGTATGGCGGCCTAAAGCCTTTATGCATACCTTGTAATGCAAAGAATACTGAGCTATTATAATAAGCTATAATAATAATTGTTAAACATACATGTGGCACATCAAATCCTTAGGATTAATGGTATCTGTGGAGGGCTACCTTAGTGACTACGTTAGGTCAGTAAGCATATTATCAATGGTGATTTATATTTGATAATAATGGGCCATATTTTAACAATCTAAGAGCATGGCGTAAAGCGCCTGGCGCCGGTGCGTTTAGGGCGTGTCCAAATCCACTTTTACTAGTTTAACTGCAGAACAAAAAAGGGTCTGAAGGGTTGTTCTTAGTGTCTTAATTAATCATAGGTGTGTTTTGGGCATAACATGCAATAAACCAATCAGAGTGTCATCTCCCTTTCCCTTTAAAAGCCAGGCGCGTTTGTACTGCGCCGCATTGCTATTATGATAACGGATTTGCACCGTAATATTTTAATTTTTTGCATGTGTGTGTGTGCTGCTGCGCTTCCCTGTGTGTGTGTGTGTGTGTGTGTGTGTGTGTATGTGTGTGTGTGTAACAAGCATAGTGTGTGCGCGTTGTGTGTTAGCCTAGGCGCCTGAACACACCTCCCTGTGAGACGAGCACGCCCATGGGCGCAACGACGAGCGCAGTTGCATTAGCTATTTAAACAACGTGGGCGCGGGATGGGAAATTAACAACTGCGTCGGTACATTTGGCACCATTGAATTGCTTAATAATGTTCTTCCTTCTCTTTCCAGGCTACTGATTGGCTGACAGATTGCATCCTGGCTTTCTGCCTTGGCCCTCATCATGACATGTGGTGCAGACCCATGCAAGCCGAACCTCCTTTTGTGTTTAGATGAAGCTGCGATAACAACCAATAAAAACTGTTGAATTGATGCCTGCATTGTTGCTGTGCAACAGCAAACACTGAGGTCTACAGGAGGCAAACATTCATTTACTGACTCGGGTGTTTGACAAATATCTATTCAAACTGAACCTTTATCCAGTCAGAGAACTGCCCAGCAGCAAACACCTGGTTAGATTTCTACATGTTTGTTCTAATTTAACTTCCCAATCAGCCTGCTGTCAGGGGCAGGGGCTGGAAGGCAAGGTGCACCCCCCCCAAAAAAAATATGATTGCCTCCAATCCATTGGGCTAGACTGCAGTGAATCTGACACTGAAATCTGCCTGTTCTGTCAATTTTCCCAGCCCTTGTCATATGACCGATTAATGTTTTTTTCATGACAATGTTTTCCATGATTTTTTTAAGTGGCTGACTAAGCCTATAGGAATGTGTATTGTATTCAAAAATGAGAACAAGGGTAATTAATAATGAATTTGATGTTTTATTAAGCAGAATTGCATTGTGTTGTTCTATCCTATCCAATATTTCTAAGATTTTATATGCTGTATTCTGGGTTTCCCCCCCCTCCTTAAAAAATCCTGGAATCGCCCCTGTAGGCTGGAACAGCTTTATGCAAAACTCATCTGTCACTTTCCTCCTCTTTGTTCCACTTGCACCGTGGAGCTATAACTGCAGCCGACACAGCGGCTCAGCACGGCCCACAGACCACAGTAGCCTACAGGAAGCAGCATCAATCACCGCGGAGCCTTTTGACGCAAGTCGCGTCCCATAATTAGATTTTTGGCTGCCCTGCTGCCTGGAAATCAATCCTCCCTCCCTGCGAGGCGGCGGCACAGTGCGCTGTACAGTCAGAAGACTGTCCCCACACACACACACACACACACTGAATCTCTCGCTCTCTCTCTCTCTCTCTCCGCGGACGGGAAAGCTCGGGGGTTGCCTCCGCCGTGCCGTGCGTGTGTGTGTACCAATCTTTCCACGACCATTGAGCACGTCAGGATGGTAACACCCCCGGCACCATCACTACGACCACCACACACACACACACACACACACACACACACACACATCTGGAAAGTCGCTAAACTGCAGGTTAAATTGTGCGCAAGATCCTTTTTTTTAGCTGCGTTCCATAAAACAAACGGAATAAGATCATAACAGGTGCGTGTTTTACAATATCCTCTGAATAAAAACACACAGGCTATTCTGATTTAATGTGATGCGATTTGTCTAAATAATGCTTTAGCTGGACAACTCTCAGAAAGTTCCCTAACTTTCCCGTCAATAATGCGCACGGAGGCTTTATTCAATAAATGTAGCCTATGGCCGTTATTCAACAACAGCATCTCCTCTTTCCATTTTGCATATTAAATGATCCAAAAAAAAAGAGGCGGATAAATATGCCATTTTCCCTCCACTACATACAACTGAGAGCAGCGGGAGATGAAGTTATAGTTTGGCACGTTTTTAAAAGAAATGAAATACTCACAGCCTGCAGAGGACCAGGTGCATCGTACCGAGTCGTCCGTTGCCTGGTTCCCCCGTCCCTACACAGTCACGCAGGCACAGACAGAAAACATCGCGCCGAGATTTCTTGGTTCTTGTCTTCTCCAATGCAGCAGCGGTTTCTCTGCTGCAGTCCAAGGAAGACGAGAGGAGAGAGGCTGGGGGTGGAAGCGTGAGTGAGATGGGGGGGGGGGGAGCGGAGGGAGGTAAATCATAAAAGGTTTTATTGCCATAATAGGTAGCCTATGTGGAATTTGCCTTGGTGAAAGGTGCATACATAAACAAACATACACATTAAGCATCAATATGAAAACATTAATGGACACATATACACACAAAATAAAAAAAAAATAAAGAGGCTGAATGGGTTGCTGGCAGAATTTGCAAAGAAAATACATAGTATGTGCAATGGGCAGAAATATTCCAGGATGAAGGTTAGCGCAAAGTGTTTTGACTAGGGATGGGGGGGGGTTGAGAGTCAGTGTCAGTGGGGGTCCGGGGCCTCGTAAATGAGGCTTGCTGCAGAGGGAGGCTTTGGTCCTGTTGGACCGCAGCCTACTGCCTTCAAACCGTTAGTATCCATGGTGAGAGGCTAACTGAAATCAATAGTAGGCAGGCCGGTATCCTACGGACCACAATGAGTGTTTCCATATAACAGTCAAACAGTCAGGCTCAGTGATGCTGGATGTTTAAACGGAGGAGAACAGAGAAGAGAAGGAGTCTGGGTTGATATGTGGCTCCTGGGCAGAAGTTTACTGAGGGATGACTGCCTGCTGCTGGATCTGCAACGTCAACTTAAAACCAATGGAGTAGCCTAGGCTACTACACTGCCAAAAGTCCAATTTAATGAAACTAAAACAACCTGCTATCAATTTAATTAGCTAATAGATACATATATAATGAAGAGTTAATGTGTTATGTGACCAGTAGGCCTCAAATAGGGCTGCAAAAAACAAATGTTATTACCATTCTCATCTATAAAATGTCAAAACACCACCATTAAAAACCACGGTCTCTGTAGCCAGCCCAGGCTCCACAAACAAACTGCGGCAACCTGCACCCCCAAACATAAACAGTGTTCCAGCCAATAACCGACAAGAAGGAGTTGGTGGAGTCATGAACGCGCATTTTGGAAGTAGCCTACGTGCTAACGCTGCTGCAGTGATGGCTCAACCAACTCCTTTCCTAAAAAACCGCGTGACATTAATGTCAGTGTGGAGATACGTGTTTTCATCTCTGATCAACGCAACACATGTGCATCTTTGGGTTGTATCCCATTCTCCCAAAGAGGAAGAAGAGGTCGCAAAGAATTTACTATCGCTATTGTAAATAGTTAGTGTATGTTATTTATTGTACATATATGTCTACCTTTTTTGTAAGTAGGTTTGGGGGGGGGAAATGCAATTCAATTCAGTCCTGGTTGAAGCCATTGAGCTAATAAGTAACTAAACAGACACACAGACACACCTTAAAGCCGTGTGACATGCCTTAGAGCACCTTTAAAACAAATACCCCCCGTGTGCCCGGATAGCTAACCTGGTATAGCCCGCGCCCAAATATATAGTGGTTCACTTCTTGACAGAGCGGCCGTGGGTTTGACTCCAACCTGCGGCCCTTTGCTGCATGTCATTCACCCCTCTCTCTCGTCTTCAAATGTCCTATAAATACTGTAAAGGCCTAAAATGCCCAAAACAATTATCATTAAATAAAAAAAATATTTCTTCCAGAGCCCCCCCATCATCCTCTTAACGCTTGGGAGAAACACTCCTGTAAAGGTTAATGGATTCAGAAAAATGTCTACATGCTCACTGAAATAATTTTAGAACATTAAAATGACACTGTGTAACTTAAAAAACAAAAAAAACAGTGTTCCCTTTGCAAGTAATCATTGATAAAACACATCTTTTCAATCAAACGCACTACAGCCTTACTTGGTTTGAAGTGACCTGTAAGGTTAGCTCATGGTGGCTAACGTTAGCAAACCCTAGATGGGTTAGGGTTAGGGTTACGTTTGTGACTGAATGTCTGCTGGTGCTAAAAGCTACACTGGGTTTTACAATGTCACAAATCATCATTTTAGTGGTTTTATTACCAAAGTAACCCAATATGTTTGTTACCTGATCAGCAGACATGTTGGTTATTTCCTGCTCGTGGTCTCATCATGGCTGCAGTCAACGAGCTGGATAATGGACTCCAGAGAAAGTTGTTTTTATCTCTTCCGTGTTTGATTCCATATTTGGCCGCCCCACTGCCCATGCTCGTAGGCTTTTCTCACAGCAAACATTTAAGAGAACAGGTGTTACTAGTCACACTAACGATGGCGCTGAAATATTCTGGTGGGCCAGTGAATCAACCTGCACGACACTAGGAACTGGAAATCAGAGCAGCTAAATGGAACCCAGCCATTATTATTAATTTCATGATTTACATCTGTGCTTTTCCTACTAATGTCAAAATGACTTCTTTGAAAAAAGCCTGTTAGTGTCTCTGTCACTCCCCGATGTAAGTCGAGTGCAGATTTGAGTTGCGCATGCTCAGATTTAAACGGTTTTACGGCATAACGTGTCATACTGAAATTTGTGAAATCCATGAAATAATAAACTTTTGTCATTACAAACAATAAAAAAGATGGAAATCATTTCAAAAAGCTATCTATGATTGTTTGATTGCTAACGTTAGCTCAAAACGCCATTCAAGTGACAGCCTTTGTTGTGTTTGATTGCTAGCTTGTAGCTAAGCTAGCTGTCATTTCAAAAACGTTGTAGCTATCTATGGTTGTTTGGTTGCTAATGTTAGCTCAAAACAACATTCAAGTGACAACCTTTGTTGTGTTTGATGCTAACTTGTAGCCAGCAGTGAACAAAATTCGTTAAGTAGGTCCATTTTTATTCTGTATTGATATTACAGAAGTCTCTCGTTAGCATCTTATAGGCTACTTGTCACAGTCTCTTTACCTTCACATTTAGATGAAAGGCGTGTCCTGTCCTCGGTAGTAATGTTGCATTATGTGAAAGAAAATGTAGCATATAAAGCCTTTTGTGGCTCCAGAGGGAGTTTAATGCTGCGTTCTAGGCAACCCCCCATGTTTTCACAACTTTCTAACCGTGAAACTTTCTACCGTGCCCTGGAACGGCAGTTAGCCGTAACTCTTTTTAATCAGCTTAGTCAAGAAATGTTTTTTAAAATGTATTTAACATGATGAAATAATGAATGATGATGAAAGCTAGGTAAGTAAATAGATTAAAAGATTGTGTGTCAACTGCCAAAATCCAAATATGCCCCATTGTCTTTTTAATAATATTTATCCCATCTGAGCTAATAATAAAACCTGTGTGTGTGTGTGTGTGTGTGTGTGTGTGTGTGTGTGTGTGTGTGTGTGTATACACCTTCTGAAAGATGCCAGTTTGCGCCAAAGTTTGAGGCTAAAAGAGTTCAATGAGGATGTCTGGGCACAGAGAGTGAGCAATCCCCAAAAAGCCATCCTATTCTGCATGGCTGGAGAAGGGCCATTATGACCGCCAGTGAATGAGCACTCCTCTCCTCCGCTCTCAGAAATAACCATTACAGGAGAAATCTCAAGGAGCGAGGAAGGAAGCCGGGGAGGACGTCCCTCATACTCAGTCAAATCAAAATGCAGATACATTTGCATTTCTATCCAACAGCTGTTGTTTAATTTGAGGGTTGAAATGCATTAAACCAAACACACACACGCTTATTTTATTCATATCAAGACATGCACACACACACACACACACACACACACACAAGTACTCAACTGGCACTAATTTGCTACTGCATTAACAGGTGCTCATGTTCTTGATGACTGAAAGTATTATCTGGGCATGCAAACTGATACATTCTGACATAATCATCTTTGTTTTTTATCTTCTCTTTTTCTTCTATTCATGGACCTTCATTCAATGTCTTTGATCAAACAAAAATATGCTCCTATGATTTAATAGGCTGTGAAACCCACAATGAACAAGATCCCAACAAGGTGGGCGTTTAATGGGTACATACTGTCTAAAGACAATTTAATCACCAGACAAGAATGTTTTAATTTTAATTTTCTTGTTGAAATCTTTTCCTTTCCAAAACATCTGCACATGGCTTCTACAGTATGGTTAGGCTTAAGTCAGGTTGGGGTTGTCTTTGATAAAGAGGCACAGGTCTGTGATGCAAACTCCTGGTCTCCTGTTTGAACATCAGTTGTGCTACACAATCATCAATCTGTGTTATTGTCCAACATAAAGGGCACATTACTTCCTGCGTTGCCGCTGAATGTTGGCATTGGACGTAAATCATGAGGTGCAGGGGCCCATTTCACAAAAAGCAGATCGTAAACGGTGGCGGCAGCAACATGCTTCACAAATAATTATTTGAAGACTTTTTTTCATTATCATTTAACATGACAAAAGGAACACAAGAACAAAATATGTTGCAAATCACAGATTACATGTTGCAAATAGGTGAAACAGCCCCACGTAATTTGTTTGTTCAAGCAGCAATTAATTCATTTTATTTTATTTATAGTATCAATTCATAACAAGTGTTATCTTGAGACACTTTACAGATAGAGTAGGTCTAGACCAGATAGAGTAGGTCTAGACCACACTCCATAATTTACAAGGACCCAACAGTTCTAGTAGTTCCCTCCAGAGCAAGCAACAGTGCGACAGTGGCGAGGAAAAACTTCCTTTTAGGCAGAAACCTCGGACAGACCCAGGCTCTTGGTAGGCGGTGTCTGACGGGCCGGTTGGGGTTAGAATGAAGAGTGGCAATAACAAAAATATAAAAAATAGTAGTTTGTAGTAGTTCTTTGTAGTAGTTCATGGCATAGCAGGGAATTGTGCGGCATTACAAGGCACAGCAGGGCGTAGCAGGATGAACACGGCATCGCAGGACGTGTAGCGGGACTATGGCGACAGCTGCTACCATGATTTTGGAGCCTCCCTGATCCAAGGAAACATGCTGGCTGAAAAAGAACATAAGGACTCCGGGGAATGACTCCCCAGAGCTAGGTTAGTAACAAGCATTTCTGGGACATGGATGCACACAAATGGAAAGATAGAAAGATAGAGGAGAGAGGAGCTCAGTGTGACAAAGGAAGTCCCCCAGCACTCTAAAACTATTACAGCATAACTAGGAGAGACAAGGTAAAGAGAGGAGCCTGGTCAGGCTAGAACTCTCCCCAACCGGATCGGGCTGTATGCCAAGTCTCCCTCTAGTTTTATTATATTATTGATTATATGATAGATAGATCTGACAACTATGACGAGAAGCAGGTAGGCCGGGTTAGGCGGACGCTGCGACTCCTCACTCCCTAACAATATTCAATTCTATGCCCTAACTAAAAGCTTTATCAAAGAGGAAAGTCGTAAGCCTATTCTTAAATGTGGGGACGGTGTCTGCCTCCTGAACCCAAACTGGAACCTGGTTCCACAGGAGAGGAGCCTGATAGCTGAACGCTCTGTCTCCCGTTCTACTTTTAGAGACTCTAGGAACCACAAGTAACCCTGCATTCTGGGAGCGCAGTGCTCTTGTAGGGTTGTATGAGCTCTTTAAGATAAGATGGTGCCTGACCATGAAGAGCTTTGTAGGTGATAAGAAGGATTTTAAATTCTGTTCTGGATTTTACAGGAAGCCAATGCAGAGAAGCTAAAACAGGAGAGATGTGATCTCTTTTCCTGGTTCCTGTCAGAACACGTGCTCCAGCATTCTAGACCAGCTGAAAAGTCTTTACGGACTTTTTCGAGCAGCCTGATATTAAAAAATTGCAGTAATCCAGCCTAGAAGTAACAAATGCATGGACTAGTTTTTCTGCATCATTTTTAGACAGGATATTCCTGATTTTTGCAATATTACGTAGGTGAAAAAAGGCGATCCTTGAAATTTGCTTTATGTGGGAATTAAAGGACATATCCTGATCAAAGATAACTCCAAGATTCCTCACAGTGGTGCTGGAGTGATGCCATCCAGAGTAACTATCTCTTGGGATAATGTGTCACGGAGGTGCTTGGGCCCCAGAGCAATAACTTCAGTTTTATCTGAGTTTAACATTAGAAAATTACAGCTCATCCAGGTTTTAATATCCTGAAGGCACATTTGAAGTTTAGCTAACTGATTAGTTTCATCCGGCTTGATCGATAGATATAATTGAGTATCATCTGCATAACAATGAAAGTTTATGGAGTGCTTCCTGATAATATTGCCTAAAGGAAGTATATATAAAGTGAACAGGATTGGACCGAGCACAGATCCTTGTGGGACTCCATGACTAACATTGGCGTGCACAGAGGATTCATCGTTAACATGAACAAACTGAGATCGATCTGATAAATAAGACTTAAACCAGTTTAGAGCAGTCCCTTTAATGCCAATTAAATGTTCCAATCTCTGTAATAAGATATGATGGTCAATGGTATCAAATGCAGCACTAAGATCTAATAACACCAGTACAGAGATAAGTCCTTTGTCTGATGCATTTAGGAGGTCATTAGTAATTTTCACAAGTGCTGTCTCTGTGCTATGATGAACTCTAAATCCTGACTGAAAATCCTCAAATAAGTTGTTGCTATGCAGAAAGTCACACAGCTGTTTGGCGACTGCTTTCTCAAGAATCTTAGAGAGAAATGGAAGGTTGGATATAGGTCTATAGTTGGCTAAAACATCTGGATCAAGGTTGGGCTTTTTCAGAAGAGGTTTAATTACAGCTACTTTAAAGTGCTGTGGTACATAGGCTGTTAATAAAGACATTGGTTGGAGATTGGTTATTTCTAGTAGAGAAGTGTTGACTAAGGGTAAAACTTCTGTAAGTAGCCTAGTCGGGATGGGGTCTAAGAGGCAGGTTGATGGTTTAGATGAAGAATTAATTGAATTAAATTGATAAAGATCAAGTGAAGCTAAGCAGTCTAAACATACATCTGGTTTTACAGCTGTTTCTAAGGTTCCTGAGTTTAGAGATAAGTCAGTGCCAGTTAAAGGCAGGTCTTGGTGAATTTTGCTTCTAATAGTTATAATTTTATCATTGAAGAACCTCATAAAGTCATTACTACTAAGAGCTATGGGAATACTTGGCTCAGTAGAGCTGTGACCTTCCGTTAGCCTGGCTACAGTGCTGAAAAGAAACCTGGGGTTGTTCCTATTTTCCTCTATTAATGACGAGTGGTACGCTGCTCTGGCATTACGGAGGGCCTTCCTATAAGTTTTAAGACTATCTTGTCAGATTAAACGAGAATTTTCCAATTTGGTGGAACGCCAAATCTTCTCAAGTTTCCGCAACATTTGCTTTAATTTGCAAGTTTCAGTGTTATACCATGGAGCTAACCGTCTTTGTTTTATTATCTTCTTTGTTAGAGGGGCAACAGAGTCGAGTATCGTTTGCAGCGAGCCTGCTGCACTATCAACAAAATGATCGATTTGGGAGGGACTGAAATTAGCATAGGAGTCCTCCGTTACTTTGTGACTTGGTAATAAATTAAATGCTGATGGAATCACATCCTTAAATTTAGCTACAGCACTATCAGATAGACATCTTGTATAGAAATGTTTGCCTAATGTCGTGTAGTTTAGCAGTATAAACTCAAAAGTTATCAAACAGTGGTCAGATAAAAAGGGATTCTGTGGGAACACTATTAAATGTTCAATTTCAACACCATAGACCAGAACAAGATCGAGGGTGTGGTTAAAACGGTGAGTCGGTTTATAAACACTTTGAGAGAAGCCAATAGAGAGATAAATGCAGTACTAAGGCTATCATTCTCATCGTCCACATGAATATTAAAATCCCCTACAATAGGAACTTTGTCCTTTTTTAGCATTAAATTTGAAAAAAAATCAGCAAATTCAGATAAGAATTCAGAGTATGGACCAGGTGCTCGGTACACTATAACAAATAGAACTGGTTCAGAGTATGGACCAGGTGCTCGGTACACTATAACAAATAGAACTGGTTCAGAATATGGACCAGGTGCTCGGTACACTATAACAAATAGAACTGGCTGCAGTGATTTCCAACTTGGGTGTGAAAGACTAAGAACAAGACTTTCAAATGAGTTATAATTTAGTTTAGGTTTAGAGCTGATTAGTAGACTAGAATCAAAGATAGCTGCAACTCCACCTCCTCGGCCTGTGCCTCGAGGAATGCGAGTATTAATATGACTGGGGGGGGTGGATTCATTTAGACTAACATATTCTCCATCACCCAGCCAGGTTTCAGTAAGACAAAATAAATCAATATTAGAATCTGATATTAATTCATTTACTAGTACACCTTTAGAAGAGAGAGATCTGATGTTTAAGAGGCCACATTTAATTCTCCTATTCTTTTGCACTATTGCACTTGTGGTTTTAATTGTTATGAGGTTTTCATGCACAGCTCCTCTTCTGTTTACCTTTGATTTAAATAATTTCAATGGTCGGGGGGCAGACACCGTCACTATGGGGTTTTTACTAGGTAATTCCTGGAATGGAAGAGCAGAGAAGTGTGTTAGACTGCGGTGTGGTTAGCTACAATAAATAACGACTGATCTATCATGGTGCAGATCCGGATGCAATTATGATTCACATTTCCATTTATAGTGGCAAGGAGGAAGTAGAGTGTTCCAATACAAGAGCGCGAAATTCTGCATAAGGAGGAAGGCTGGGGTGGTGGATTTGTGCCGTTTTATTAAATAAAAATGAACGGCGGGATTCTTTTTACTTCATGGAACTAACAGAACTACATTACGATCTGTACCACATGCCTAACCGGAAGGGAAGTAACGTAACAGATGTACCGATTTCAACCAAAACCACAATCTTTTTATAAACCTAAGTAGTTTTGGTGCTACTGTGGGTGGTACTGGAGCGCAGGAATAAACGTGTCGTTGCATGGTTCGGAGGACTTGCTGCTCCTGAGCTGCCACAGAAAAGACGCCATAGAGTTGCGTTATGGAAACTGTGAGATCCAACATCTTTGGTCCTTGTCCCTCTCCAAACACACACACACACACACACACACACACACACACACACACACACACACACACATCCCAACTGCACATACATGTTTGCACTGTATCAACTTCAACTCACACTTATGGCCCACCCTTTGTCTGTTTGAGAGCTTTTCTAATGTAGTGCTTCACCTGCTTCGCTTGCTGCTTAGTTCATTAACAAATGTGATTGGATTTTTTTTTAAATGGTAATTCAAATGTGAAAATTTCATCAAAAAGATATTGACTCTCTGCCATCTGCAAACCAGTGCTGGAATGCAGCTATTTACTCAAGAACTGTACTTGAGTACAAATTTAAGGGAACTTGTACTTTGAGTCTTTTTTTTTTCTTGCCACTTTCTACTTCTCCTCCACCACAATTCACAGGGAAATATTGTACTTTTTACTCCACTACAATAATCTGACAGCTTTACTTTACAAATTAAGATTTGTGCACACAAAGCACATGTAGTTTATAAAATGCCACGTTTTATTATAAACTAAACCCCCCAACAATATATAGTCCTACAAGTACAGCTGAAATGATTAAACACTTAGTTGATTGACAGAAATGTCTGGATTGTTTTCCAGTTTCTAGAATGTGAGGATTTTTCTGCATTGAATACTTTTACTTTTAATACTTTAAGTACATTTTTCTTGATGATACCTACATACTTTTACTTAAGTAACATTTTCAATTCAGGACTTTTACTCGTAACAGAGAATTTTTACAGTGTGGTAATAGAACTCTTACTTAAGTAAAGGATCTGAATACCTCCTCCGCCACTGCCGCAAACATAAAGCACTGTTGCTAATTTACTACCACTGTTTAAGAGCATATACTCCAATCCGTTCTGCTCTACTGTTCCCCTTGCTTTTTTAACATGTTAACTACCACTAACAGAAACAAACTCACTTGCGTCACCCAGATTGAATCAAAGATAATTAACATTCCCACCCCCAACCTATCAGACCTTAACAGCAAAGCCACCAAACGCAAAGCACGGACCATCGCACATGACCCCAGTCATCCCCTCTACCCTTTCTTCTCACTGCTTCCATCAGGTTGTAGATAAATAGGTCCTAGAGAGATCCGCTTTTGTGCCTTCTGCTATCATCCCTAAATGAAGCTCCCCAGCACTTACGTGTGTGTTACTCATATGTTGTATGCTGCCCACAAGGGGAACTGACTGGAGGGAACTCTGCATTATAGGGGGATTGGGGTGAAGGTGTCTATGTTTACTGTATGTGTATGTATGTACAGGGCTTTAAATTAACTCCCACCAACTAGTGATGGCCAAATGAAGCTTCGTGAACCAGTGTCCTTATGTTCTGAGCCCACTAGATGGAGCTCTTTGTTTTAAGAGAAAGGCCTCAGGCATTGCAGTTCAGTGTATTCTCAACCCTTTGAACAGAGAGCGCCATCTAGTGGGCTCAGATAATAAAGACACTGGTTCACAAAGCTTTGTTTGGCCAAAACTACCGCCAAGCCGCCAAATGCAGGTAAAATTGACTTTGGAGGGTAACATGTTAAAGTTACCAGCCAACGTGGCCGGTGACGAATGAAGTAAAGCCTCTGTTTGAATCGGCCAGCTTCAGAAATGTTTCAAGGGTGACACTGCTTCTAGTAATAATCCTACATTTCCCATGAACACTGTGTCGTAACGCGTCAGACAACCGTTGGCTACGTGCGTGGTATCGATCACGAGCAGAACGGACCCAAGCAAACCAAGCAAAAACGTGGCTAGTGGAGAATCTGATTGGCTGGTAACTTTAAAAATCTACTAGCCGTGTTGACTAGTGATTAAAAAATAAAAAGGTAATTTAAAGCCCTGTGTATTTATATTTGTGAGGTCCTGTACAGACTGTGAAAACAAATTCCGCACATCACTGTCCTCACATAATTTTCAATACAATTTACTGTAGTTGGATGTGTGATATGGAGTTTAATTGATTGCTAATTATACGCCCTAGTGGGCGATAATTTCATGCGGGAAAACACAAAGTGGGTTGTTGGCAAGGTCTGTTTTAGAATGCATCAGGATGCACGGCTTTGTTTCCCCTGTAATTACACACTCCACTCATCTTCCTGCTCATAATTCTAAAACACACACACACACACCTTTGGAAACATTTATTTTGAGATGTGGGTAATTACTAGTTTTTGCTGTTGCTTACAAAGCATTGAGTAAGTACTTTAAAACAGGACGTCTGAATGTGATTCATACAAACTAATGGACAATCTATATTCTAGGTATTAACACTGTGGTGATATTTCTAGAAACATGTTGTGGTATGATGACTGAGGGAAAGCTTAGACAACATCAGGTCAATCAAAGGTCATAGGTCAGGGGACGAGAATATTGGGCCAGTCTCTAATGACCAAATCCTGAAATGAGTTGTGCTGCTCCTGAGTTTTCCTTAACATTACTGAAATCATTCCCAACACTCACAAAACACTAGGGGTGAAAAAAAAAATCAAATCTTTTGCCTAGCATCAATCTATTTTATTACCAATAATTCACCTAAATATTTTCCGTTTATACGATACCGCAGACGGCGACTTTATCATAATGCAGAATATTATAAAACATGTGTGTGTGTGTTAGCAATAAATGTCAGACAGACTGATCTGCATTCTTTTTAGAAAACAACTAGTTTTTACAATATCATGATAGATATTGTCTCTAGAAGTGTGTTACTGAACTTTTATTTTGGTAAAGGAAGGCGGGGGAGAAATTGCAACGCTCAATTCAATCAGGAGAGACATGTTTGCAGATATGCAAAAAGGTTTATTGTACAGCGCAATAAAAAAGACAAATAGCAAAGGGAGAAACACATTTTAAAGCAGGGTTGTGACTCTGTGATCGGCCCTTGCAATTTGTGTACAATTCTGGTTTAGCAGCTGATTCGATTTAGGTAAAAAATTTACGCTGAGCTACATTTCAAATCAGGAAAGCAACAGTTATACACAACACAATAAAAATATACAGTTCTTTGGACAACAGCTGATTTGATTTAGAAGAGGATCAATTAACTAATTAGGTTTTCCTGAAAGAATTTAAGCTTAGCTATAATAATTTCAAATCGCAATGCTTCTAGAATCGCGATAAATGAAAAAAAAAAGAAAAAAAAAAAGAATTAAAACAATATGAAAGCATGTGGTCCCAGCCCTACAAAACACTCAGTCACTATAACCCTCACACACATAAATAAAGATTCATTCAGCCTGACACACTACAGTGGACTCAGCTCTGGCTTCTGTGTCCACCCTCTCATGAAGCTACGTAAAAAGGACCTCGTGGGGGTTGAGATAATGTTGAGTTGAGGTGTAAAAGTAACAAGAGAAAAGGCCTCCAGAAGAGCCCATCTATAAAGGTTAATTACATTTCCTAACACACTGGGGTGAAGGGTTGCAGAAGAGGAGGACATTGCAGAAGGATGAGAAGGGAGGGCTCAGTGCTGGCAATATTTAAAAGACATAAAGGAGGAGGCAAAATCATAATTATTTTTCATATTGTTGTAAACCACCAGGAGTTATTTAGTGTGTGAAAAGTAATTTTCCGCCTTGTGCTAATAAAAGCAGTCCTCCGTGCCTATACTTGTCGTGTCACTGTGATCTTGATAATAGCACACTCAATGCGGTTCTGTATAACACCCTTTAAACCGGGGTGGTGTGGGGGTGGTAAAGGAGAGTAAAGAAGTTGACATACAGTACATGACAACAAAGACGACAACATCAATTAAAAATGCAGGATCAGACCAAATGGGGAAATATATACCACAACATTAAAAGTTTAAGTCCAAGTGTGTGCCCCTGTGATATTAAGCCTCGACCTCCCCTCCGGCCCCCCTAACTGTCAAATATTTTCATAAATTTTTAACCCCACGTGTATCCCCAAAAAGGGAACATTATTCATATGCAGTAATAACTAAACTGTAGGTTACCACTTACTGAGTATTCTTGTGTTCATTGTAATATGGATATCGTTTGGATATCTTTTGTAGAACCAAATCTATGGAGGATTGGTGGTTTGTAACACTCTAGGGTGTATTATCCCCCCCCCCACACACACACACACGCACACACACACACACGCACACACGCACACACACACACACACACACACACACACACACACACACACAAAATCCCTTTTCAAAAATCGTGTTTGTGTCCACCCCACTTTCAAATTGTGTTTCAATTTCAAAAGTTTTGGCTATCAACCAACAATAAAGAAAGTAAGATATCTTTTTCTCATACATAGTTCAGTACTACACTTTCTGGCAGATTTTATCATTATTATGATTATATCATTATTAATTATTTCCCGTATTTTGTATCATCATAGTCCCTAAATATAAATAATGAATTAGTAGAAATGCATAAAAAGGGATTCAAATTCTTCATAAAATTCTGGCAGAGGACCCCCAGACCCCTGGTTTTGTGCCCCCCCCCCACCGATTCTCAAACCACAGTTACACCCTTTCTTGTGCTTAATATATTTGGTACCCCTAAAATTACATGTGCCACTACTTAAAATTATACAGTTTGTTTCTGTGTGCGAACGTAATGCCATAATGTATGCTTTCAAACAAAGCTCACACTTGAGCTGCATCGATCATAATGGGGAAAAGATTTTGAGTCAAATACAGTCAGTGTGCCCGTGGAAATGCTATTTTTGAAGTCTATTCATTGTTTCTAACCAGGAAAGTTCCTTGACAACAGCCTGATGTGCCCTCGCCCTGTGCTCTTTTACCCAAACCCCATGGAGAGCAGATACTTTTGTCTACAAACCCGCAAATGCCAAAGTGTCAAGTCATTCAACGGTTATTTAAAGGTGGTAGAGTTTGACATTTTGTTCTTTTGCTTCTTAAGTAACAGTCAGATTTGAAACCAACTATTTTAGGTCTTTGGATCTGTTTAATACCTCAAGCTTTTGTGCAACACCTTTTGAGCTACTGTACATCACAATATTTATGGATTATGAAGTCATTCTATATATCTTCTCATTAGCATTCTTGTCCAAATACAAAAAAGAAACAGCCTATTTTCTGAGCGTTAAAAAAGGACCAAACTACCTTGTATGAACCTCATGATGCTGGGAAATGCTTGAGGGCTGTAAGCATCCTCTGTTCTTCCACTTTCTTTTCCCACCACAGGAACAAATGGAATTAACAAAGAGGGAAACTACGATCACTGAGGCTCTCTCTTATGTGACAAACTAATTGAAAGCACTGCCAATGACATGTGTGGGACATCTGTGTGTTGCTTTTAAAGTCTGTAAAACAGATAAAAGTCTGAAGTATGCCAAGGTTCAAGCAATAACATTGCTCACAATCCTCTCTTCAGTTCATTGGCTTTGAAAACATAAGTCTCATTAGAGGAGGTGGTTCTTTTCCAAAGACAGACGTTTTGGAGTCCCAACAGGCCTTAAAGGCAAAGCACAGATTTTTTTGTGTGGGGGTTGTGTAAGGTACTTCTCCATCGAACCCCTGAACTTTGGTGATTTAAAAAGATTAGTTAAGATTTACTTAAATCACACAACAAAAACTAGGCTATGTCCATGACATTCCACTTTGCTCCACTTCCGCCGGATGTCCTATCCAGCCGGATGTCCTATCCAGCCGGATGTCCTATCCAGCCGGATGTCCTATCCAGCCGGATGTCCTATCCAGCCGGATGTCCGTTACCTTCCACTTTCTTTGTGTTGTAATCTTAAAAGAGGACTATGGTTAACTGCTCCTCAGATCTCTGCAGGGTAAATCCAGACAGCTAGCTAGACTATCTGTCCAATCTGAGTTTTCTGTTGCACGACTAAAACAACTTTTGAACGTAAACAAGGCCATTTCGCAGCACCGTCCAAGACGATTGTGATTGGTTTAAAGAAATGCCAATAAACCAGAGCATGTTTTTCTCCCATCCCGGAATGCTCTCGTCTAGTTCTAGAGGAAGGTCTGGCAATAAAAGACTACAAACTAACTAACCGATCAAGGCAGTGGTAGGCCATCAACTCCTGTGTTCTGCGAGGTAAAATTATTGTTTTTGTCGAAGTAGTCAGGAGGCATTGAAGACAGCGGAGAAGAATAAAATAGCTTCAGTTCCCACGTTGCAAAGGACTGTCTAACAGCAAGGTAAAGCAGTGAAAATACTCTAAATATAGCGTACCTTTTTTTTTTTTTGTTGTATTATTAAATCTGTTTATCTGCTGACCCTGTTCACAGCAATACTTGGTTTAGCTTCTGTGTACTCCTGCCTCTCCAAACTGGGGGCGTGGTGACCGCCATCTACTGTTTGTCGCCATCAGGGAAGTATGGTAGCATGACTGCAGAACAGTGTGTGTGTGTGTGTGTGTGTGTGTGTGTGTGTGTGTGTGTGTGTGTGTGTGTGTGTGTGTGTGTGTGTGTGTGTATAGATGCTGTCAAGGCCATGTGTGAGTAAGGGTTGTTATGGGAAACTTAATGCAACGAGGCAAGTGTGGGCAGCAGTGTAGTCAGGGCACATCCGTCAGAGCAACATGCGATCACACTTAGGTTATTGAGTTGACCTATGGACTAGTAGTGAGTATGTGTGAGTACAAACAAGAGCTAAATTGACATACAAACGGTCATATAGGCGTAGATTTTGTGGGGGGCAGGGGATTTGTCACCCCCCCCCCCAGATGTTTAGAAGAGGTAGATTTATGAATATGAATATGAAAGCCACTCCTCTCCCTCAAAACATGTCTCGGGAAACAAGATGTGTGTCTACTTTGCAACATTGGGGGGGTTAAAGAACACATCGACAGCAATGAAAACTAAAGATAGTCATTACTAGATTTAGACTTTGGAGCCTATGGCTTTAACAAGGTCTCATTGTCTAAGAGATTCATTGTTGAGATGTTCATGGTTCTTTAAAAAAAAAAAAAAAAATGTTTGTTTTGTACATGCAGAAAGTTTTCAACAATACAAGAGAATAATTAATTTCTTTCACACAGAGTAAAAAAAGACATTTGCACCACAAATTGTTGTCTAGTCAAATTCACCAGAATTCAGGAAATTAAGTGTTTGACGTCCACATTTTATTTTAACCACGCGCCTTTATCAGATCAGAAATACTTTACTTATGATTCATGATGTGTCCCATACCAATTTTGATACAAAACCTACGCCAACTTGCAAAACGATAATTAATATAAGTTGGGAGAAAGGAGTGCTTGTGCAAAATCAGCTGGAATAAAAAGTCCACACTGAATGTGGAACCAAAGACATTGTGTGAACTTTAAATAAGGAGATAGAGGTGGAGAGAGTAGAGCAGTCAGCGGGGAGGAGGGGGTGGAGGCCTGGAGGTTGATGGTCCCTAAGATGAGAAAAACCATTTGTGGTCCGCACCAGGAACCACAGTGTGCCTAAGGTAAAGTAGACCTTACTATTAGAAGAGAAATGAAGAAATAAACACTGACTCAGTTCATCCCTCAGGTACTAAACCATCCACTCGTATATCAGTATGAGGAGATAAAAAACCCGACGGTGGTGACCAGAAACTGCTTCTCGGTGAGGGGGGGGTTCAGCAGAACTGCATGTTATGCAGGAAATTACTGAGATTTGTTTTTTTTAAGTACGCTTATTCGCTTTCTTGCATAGTGACATGAGAAGATTCAATTCAATTTATTTCCAATTCAATTCCTAACAAGAGTTATCTTGAGACACTTTACAGATAGAGTAGGTCTTGACCACACTCTATAATTTACAAAGACCTGGCTCTGTCCTGCTTTTACGGAGAATTCCATGCAGGAAGTAGTAGTAGTAGTAGTAGTAGTAGTAGTAGTGCTTTTTACACCAAAAAATGTGTAGCCTACCTGGTGTGGGGGAGCAAATGTTGACTGAATGATGGAGGCAAGTAGGGCTGGCTACAGAATTCAATACTTTTTAGGCACCGACCGAGTATTGAAATAAATCCTTGTGCGTCCAGCGTCAGTGAGCCAATAAGCACCCAGCATGCTACTAGTAAGATCTGATCATGTTTTTGATTGGCTGTCGTTACACATCTTCGAGACACGCAGGAAAAACTCCAGGTTGCGCACCAAGACCGGGCTCATAGTAGGAGCTGATAGATAGATCAAAAGATTTGCAATGTGTAATGTTGTCATTTATTTTTGTTTTATAAAATTGGTATCCAAAAAAGTATCCTTTAGCAGCCGGTATAGAAGTCACAGTATTGGTATCGGAAATTTACGATACCCACCCCTAACTGGAAGTTAGATTTTCTCAACAAGGAGGTTTGGAGCGCTGAACGTAAAATTCTCAACAATATAAAGACTGAACATAACAATGTGTCCTTCTAAAGCGTCATGATTTGCAGTTATGAAAGGTTTTCAAATACATTTTCATATTTGCTCTCCTACCTTCATGCAGATAGTTGGTCCACCACTTTGGTCCAGTTTGGCCAGATTTCCACGACATTCTGACTCTTGATTTTGCGCAATTATCAGGTCATGTTAGGACTAGTCATGTATTGCCAGACCTTCCTCCACAGCGCTGCGGAGGAAGGTCTGGCTAGTCCTCACAGCATCCAGAGATGGGAGAAGAACATGCTCTGGTTCATTGGCATTTCTTTAAACCAATCAATTTTTCTAACAGAGTGACATCTATAGACTATGTTAAGACTGTTATTGTGAGAACATTAGCATGCTAACATTAAAGCCACTAGTGTTGCTGTAGACTCCTTGTCCTGTTCGATGCATCCGTCTCTGAGATTTCATAGAGATGAATGGTGTTTTGTTCGTGGTACTGACAGCTTTTGAAACCTCAAACTCTCTTCCCAGAAACAGTATCCCTGTAGTTTAGGGGAATCTTCTGGGTAAACCAAACCTTTAACTTTTTGGGGGTGGCAGTATCTCAGCCCATAGGGAGTTGGGTTGGGAACTGGAGGGTCGCAGAATCAAGTCCACATATGGACCAAAGTATGGTGGTGGACTGGTAGCTGGAGAGGTGCCAGTTCACCTCCTGGGCACTGCCAACGTGCTCTTGAACAAGGCACAGAAGCCCCAACTGCTCGGGGCGCCTGTCCATGGCAGCCCCCCCACTCTGACATCTCTCCATTTAATGCATGTATAGGGCATATGTGTGTAATTCAGGCCTGTGTGTAATAACAAGAGTGTAAATTGTTCTCTCTCTCTCACACACACACACACACACACACACACACACACACACACACACACACACACACACACACAGTGTGAGGGTGTAGGAAGTGGGCCACAGCATCCCATCTTGCACTCTATAATTTGTCATCTTCCATTAGGATGGAGGATAATAGATGGATAGTGACAGTGATGTTAATTGCTTTCCCACTCTTTGTCAGCCAGAGGTTGGGTCAAGAGATAGAAGAGGTAGAAGGAAGGAAAAGAAAGAAAGAATTTACATACTCTCACAGTCTTACAGTATGTAACATTTTCGTTTTTGTTCCCGTTCCCTTACATTTATTACACTTTAATCTGTGAACTGATCATTCTCACTTCACAAACACATGTGCTTCAGTTAAAAGGGTTACTAAAAAATCAATGATAATTCAATAAAATCAATTTTACGGCCAGATAATATTCAGGAATGCTCGGTCAGGACACCTCAGGGTGAATAATGGAGCGCGGAGTGACAGCTGCACTATTGACCAGTCCTCGCAGGGGTTCACATTAACATTTATTGTCCAAGGGTGAAAAAAGGTGACACCAGAGAACCTAAGGTAAGGGTTAAAGAAGGGACTACAGATACTGATCAATGGTAGGGTGGCAAACAAAGTGGGGACAGAAGACAGAGCAATATATAACATCAGGCGTGGAAGCCAGTGGGGAGGGAAGGCACAAAACAGATTTTAATATATATTATTTATTTTTTTTATATAGATTCTTTCACGATACACGGGTGCTGATTTGATTTGTGTACTGATCTTTCATTCATTTCATTCTGGAAGTACTGCATTTCGGTAGTCCTGAGTGTCCTTCTTACAAAATCAAAAGGTTCAAACCAGCCCCCAGAGGAAAATCACCAGCACCAAAATGACAATTGTTAACAAAAATAGCAAACCTCTTTCAATGTGTTTAAGAGCAACTTACCAAACAACCATTGAACATAAAGTTGTATATGAGAGCTAATCTCCCTTTTATGTCCAGACTCTCCCATGAGTTCTTTAAATATTATTCTTAAACCAGTTTTGATAATTGGGATTTTATTTACTCAAGCAAATATATTAATGTGTATTAAATTGTCAGAAATAACAGGAAAATGCATTGGGTTTCTGTCAAATAAGGAAACACAGACTCATTACTCATTGACTGTACACAGACCAGTCCTGCTTACTGCCAGGCGTTGTCTAGGGACAATATATCATGAATCAACTAATTGTTTTCTAAGAAGAATGCACATCACATGTCAGTCAGGAAAATATTAAGGTCAATCATTGGTAAAAAAAAAAAAAAATTCTAGGAAAAAAGAATCGATTTAAAAAAGTCATGGTTACATATGATTTAAGATTTTTTTATCCCCACCCCTACAACGCACAGCAGCCAGTATTACAGTGCAGAGCTTCTGTAATGACTGTATATGACAGGGCTAATCCTATTACGGTGGCATTCAGCCCCTCTTGTACAACCTCACGGTCTGACGGTGTCATCGGCTTAGAGGAACAAGAGGTGAGAGGCAATCTGCAGTCCCATTTTGCTGGGTGAACAATTTCCTGGTGAGTGTCGACGACATTTTACTTCATCTGCTTTCACTGTGACTCAGCAAGGTGTCAAAAAAAATATATAAATAAAAAAATACCCGGCAGAGTCATCTTTGAGGAAGACAGTGCAGCTATAAAGATAATATGATCACTAGAGTCCTTATCACTCAGCAAGCATGGTGAAGGTGATCAGAGAGATTCCTCGTGCAGGGAAATTGCCCTCCTGTCAACCATTCCATTCTCACAATTTTAACATCGCCATTCAGCAAAAATTCTTTGTCATTTTTTAATAAATAGTTCCTTAGACTAAAGCAAGTGATTCCCAACCAAGGGTAATTGTAGCCCAGGTGGTAAGTGCAAAGATTTTGGAGAAAATAGGAAAAAATAGAAAGTATGATTTGATTTATCTGAGTTCACAGTGACATGAGGTAGGATTTCAGGACATTTTAAGGAGGGAAGTAAAAGTAAAGGTTTTCCTTTATTTTCAAAAGCCCAACATGTTGCTCACACTCATACAGTGAATCTCATCTCACACAGCTGATTTTTAAACCAGAACAAAAGCATTTATCAGTTTAATAGGCTAAGGTCAGTTTGAGATTGGACAAAAAAAACACATTTCTCTATGTCATTTGTACTCCTGCCAACGTCTGCAGACTACAGTATGATCTCTTAAACATTCCTGCAGATCAGGAACACTTCTTTAATTTATTACAGACCATATGGCAGCAACCATGTTGGCAGTGAAAACAGGAAATGGGCCAAATCTCTGCAGTGATTCTGAAAAATCATGGAAAGAATTGCTTAGCTTATAAAAACACACTCATCATGTGGTGTTCTCTGCTCCTTTTAGTATTTCATCCTGTTCCCAGGATGCCAGGCCATTATTTCGACTAAAATACAGTGTTAGCAGAGGTCACTGGGGTAGTTAGAAAGTTCCCCAAATGCAACAAGGAGAGGGTGTCCTGAATGGTGTGTTCAGGCCAGAAATTGAATGGATACGTGATCTATGTGCACAAGCAGCAGCTGGGCTATTCAGACCAGAAGTGCGTTTCCTACATGGTCCACTAGTCAATGCACATTACCCCCAAGAAGGCTGCATGTCCTTCAGCAGCTGAAGCAACATCCTCCCATCTCTGTCGGTCTTTAATTTGAAAATACTATTAACGAATATTAAAACTATGTCACACAATGTCAGGGTGCGCCTCATTCTATTCGAAGATAATGCATAGCTTCTATTGGACTCTCTCCAAATTGTTTAGAACTGGTCTGAAAGACACACCAAATTGTTGGAAATGGAAGACAGAGGGCGGCCAATTACTTCATGTCCAGTGGTCCAACACATTGTCACTCCCATCGTGTCAAATACAGATGCTTAGTTAGGTGCCTTTGGGGTTGTTATTTGACGCTAAAAGTCTCCCTTAGCATCATAGCTAAACACACTTTATCTAAACACACTTGGTCGGGACTGTTGGCGTCACTTTTGATGCAGTTCGGTTACAGAAAAGACTGTGTGTGGGCTGGTAAAAAAAAAAAAAAAAAAAAAAAAAAAGGTAATTTCAGTAACACACAGGACAAGATCGGGACAGTTGGGTTTAGGAAACGTTACGTCTCCAGGGTAAAAGTCCTGTGTTGTTTGACCCATCCCAACCATCCTCCCTATTCTGAATTTTGGGTTTTCATACTACCGTTGTCGCTCTTAATACTACGTCATCTGCAAGCGCTGCGTAGCTGCTGCTCTGTCCAGTGCGTTCTACACACACACTGAAGGGCGCTTTTTTAAAATTAGTTTTAGTATCTTTTATGAGTTTGGAGTGACAACAGGATTGTGCGATCCTGTGATAAGGTCCAGATATATTGGAATTGGATACATGATAACCTATGTCGGATTGCAGGGACATTTCATTCATTTATCACGAACAATCAACAGTGTTGTAAGACAAAACTAAAGATAGATCTATCTATCTATCTATATACAAATAAATATAGAGATTAGGAGCAGACAGAAGCAATTATCTTATTTGGTCCTGCCCCCATTTCACAAAATCATCTTATAAATAACTGACAACAAGACAAAAATATACAACAATACCTTTACATTACATATCCGTTCCTATGTTTCGGTCTATTCTTTTCTGTATTGGTCAAGTAATGATTTCTTTAATCTATTTTTAAATGAATGACAGCTAGACAGATTATTTTAAGAGAATAAAGATTAGAAGTCTTTACTAGAAAATGGAGAAAGTGGAGGGCTCCTAAAACGGTATGACGGGATTATGATATTGTCATTTATACATATGTTTATTTGGTTTATGGTCTATTTTGTTGAATGGTCTTGAATATTGTAGATACTGTGTCATCTTTTCTTGATTTGTGAATCAAGAAATGGTCAAGAAATATGGTTGGAAAAATGTGTGAAAGACGGAAGAAAGATGCATGAGATGGAAATATTGTAAGCAGTCTTTCACATCTTCCCTGACAAGGATCAGAGCTGATGTGCATTGCACTGAGGAATCATCCTTCAAAGAAAAAAGAAAAAAAATGAGGCGGATGATCAGTGAAGGGCATCAAACATTTCTGGGATGCGGCTTTCCCTCCCACACCGGCACGTCTCATACATCAATAAACCATCCAATGACTCACAGCTGGGAATTCCTCGGCTGGTGAATCCGGCTGCTACAGTATATCCTCGGCTCAGCACTTTCATATGGATTGAGCTGACAGGTTAAACCCATAAAAGAATCCCTCTCTTAATTACCTCCGTAACAAGCAGCCATTAGCTTGTGCTATAGGAGAGGACACTGCTTTGTCCTATTAGTTTACACACTGTGTCATATCAATCACGGCTCCTTTTGCTGTAGTCAGTGTACAGATAATGTGCATCCAGACGCACTGCAGCCATTACTGGCCCAGCACAATCAACCAGACCCCAGTTACTGCCAACCCATTCTCACTCCAAACTCATAAAATACGTATGTTTTGGCAGGGGCTGTCAGCGTCAGATACGACACAAAAAGCGCCATTCAGCATCTTTGGAGAACGCACCTGGCAGAGCAGCAGCTGCGTGGCACTTGAAGATGACGTGGTATTAAGAGCGACGGTAGCGAGAAGTATGTAAGCCCAAAATTCTGCGTAGGCAGAATGGTTGGGGTGGTGGATGGGTCAAACACAGGACTTTCACCCCGTTCAGCCTGTAAATTGGCCTATTTGTGAAGAAAAACAACAATAATGATCCACTTACTGGTCTATAGGTAACATCGTCACTATAGAAGTCACCCTCAGATACAGTTAATCCTGAAGATTTGCTGTGCCACATGTATGTTTAACATTAAAATATGATCTATAAAATCATGACAACAATTATTTGAATAGCTTAGTATTCTATGCACTAAAAAGATATGTATCAAGGCTTTAAGCCACCTACACGTTATTGTAGGCCCAGTTTAACCTCTTGGACAGCACTGTCCCGTTAAGTTGTGTCCCGTTACACAACTTAACCCTCATGTTGTCCTCGGGTCAAATTGACCAGTTTTCCTGTATCAATGTTCTTTTTAATTACCCAAAATAACATGATTGAATACAAAGTACAAATCTCTACTTTCATTCATTTTGGGGTGTCTTATTCACTTTTATAGCTTTTCCCAAAAAAATTGAAAGGTTTAGAAATAGTATTAATAGAGTTGACATATTCCAGTCTGTGATTATCCATCAACATACATTCCTTTAATTTGAGTCTAACTTATTCCGAATTTCTGCTTTTCTAACTCAAACATTAGGTATAATTTCCTGTAAATGAGGTTTATTGACCATAAATTCCAAAAATAACTGTAAAACTAAAGTCAATGAGTTAGGGTCACGCAGTGTTAAAAATGTCAAAAAAGTGACAAACATTGAAAAAAGCGTCAAGTGTTGAAAAAAGGGACAAAAACATAAAAAAAGTTCAAATCAAACAAAAGTGTCAACAAAAGTGTTGATTTTCAATTTTGATGCGAAGACAACACAAGGGTTCATTATGTACAACATGTCCATGATCTGCCTTTCTCAGTAAAGAGGTCCTTGGCTTAAAAAAAAACCTGAGTTATAGTATCTCCTATAGGCTGTAATGAGTGAACCGGCACACATGTATGTGAGAAATTAATGCTTTGGCTCTTATTTCCTTTTTCTAGTACGACTGCATATGAACTGTGGGTCTGTAAATGTAGACATCTTTTCCTGAAGCTCCTCCTTTCCTCTTATAAAGCAATCCTCTGAAGGTTAAGAGGCTCCTCCAGCACACACTCCTGTTTCTGATTAAGAGAGAATGACGACGGCAGAGAATCAGGAGGCAAGTCATTGTGGGGATTGATGAGAGGAGTCAAAACTAATACATGTCAGACAGAGCTCTTGTCTCAGCTGGACAGCATTTAGCCAAGTTTCGTCAAGACCAGTGTGCTGTCGAGATTTGTACAGACATGCAAAAAGGCTTATTTTGTGACTGTGACAGTGAGTAGGCGGTAAGAACAAAGGTTTTTTTCTGAGAAAATCTATAGTTAATCTTCTACCAGAATATACAATGAGCGAGGGACACCTAGCTGGAAGCAGCACTCATCCTGCGTGTATCAGAAAGTTTAGATCTGACAGATTTTCTCTGTCCATATTGCACAACAACTAATTCTTACGTATAGATTGCTACATATTGTTACAGAGAATTGTTCTTCTGGCTGACTGCACTAGTTTTCATCAATAGATCTTTCTTACACTAGATATTGTGACATGACACAGCCGAAAAAGAACCAGTACAATGAATCAATTTTGGCCAGCAGGGTCTGTTATTGTCATGCACGGCTTCTCAAAATACTTCAAATGGAACAGAGCAGCTGTTGTTTATTATCCTAGCAGTGCTTGGCTACAATAATCTTCACAATATATTCAAAATGTGAGGCAGTGTAGGATTTGGAATTGTTTAATTAGAAGAATATTTTTTCAGCTCCATGGAGAGAGACAGAGAGAGGCTAAGGGGTCTGTCCCGAGATACCTCTCTCAGGACAGACATTTTGACTTGTCAAACACAGGTGTTATCATTAACTTTAAAAAGGTCCCATGGCATGAAAAACGCCCTTTATTGTTTTTTTTTTAACAAGAATAAGCATTCCCCCTGCCTGCCTAAGGTCCCCAGTGGCTAAAAATGGTGATAGGTGTAAACCAAGCACTGGGTATCCTGCTCTGCCTTTAAGAAAATGAAAGCTCAGATGGGCCCATCTGGAATCTTGCCCCTTATGAGGTCATAAGGCAAGGTAAGCCAAGGCTGCTACATTTGTATAGCACATTTCAGCAACAGGGCAATTCAAAGTGCTTTACACAAAAACAGTTAAAGGGGCAAGGTTACCTCCCCTTCCTCTGCTTTGCACGCCACCCCCCCCTCTTCTCCTCAAAAGCTACAGATTCAGAAATGGCACATACTAAGGGAAGCTCATTGTGGGACTGGCTCTAGTGGCTGTAATTCTGCACCAAGACAGAATTTTGGGAAAGAGGTTTCAGATACAGTATTAGGGGACCACTAAGGTCTATATAAAAGAGACTTCAGATACAGTATTAGGGGACCACTAAGGTCTATATAAAAGAGACTTCAGATACAGTATTAGGGGACCACTAAGGTCTATATAAAAGAGACTTCAGATACAGTATTAGGGGACCACTAAGGTCTATATAAAAGAGACTTCAGATAAAGTATTAGGGGACCACTAAGGTCTATATAAAAGAGACTTCAGATACAGTATTAGGGACCACTAAGGTCTATATAAAAGCATCCAAAGAGCACCATGTCATGGGACCTTTAAGGATGTGCACGCCACCTCCCTGGTATGATTGACAGATCCATCATGAAGTTTGTTAGTAATGTGCTTTTCTGGCTGTGACAAGGGAACTTATTTGCTGTGTATAAAGATCCACAGTACACCTTTGGTAATGTTTAAATACATTAAAAGGCTTAAATGCTGTCTGGGTGTATTTCTTTTTTGGTTTGTGCATTTCTTGCACAATTAAATATGTTTGTTTTTGTTTTTTTCAGTATTCACAGGGACCTAAAAAGTGTGCACAAGCAGCCTGAATAATAGCAATAATAAGTCAAATAGATGTTGAGTGCATTTGCATCAGCAAGCCCGGTGAAACCGTAACACTTGGCTCTAATGTTGTTAGTAGGGAAAACTAACCAAACCATGGAAAGTAACAGAGACACAACAACAGGAACAGCATATCTGAGGACAGTGCAGCAGTATAGCCTACTGGTTTAACAGAGATTAACTGTGCACGTGTTTTACACAGCTGTCATTTGTTATTTATGCAACCGTGGCTCTCAGTAAGTAAACTACTTTAAATAACTTAAACTTTATTTATATAGAACATTTTCAACTCAGGTTACAAAGTGCTCAAGGAACCAGCTATAGTTTGTAATGCTGTTACTATCTATCTATCTATCTATCTATCTATCTACCAAGTACCGTCAAAAGTGACAGTAAGTCAAATCAAGTCATAACCCCCTAAAATCCTATTTTCTTCTTGGAGACCTGAACAATCTGACCGTACAACTGCTTCTGTCTTTGGACCCTCGACTCAAATAAGAACTTCACCAGCCAAAAACAATGGTGGCTAGTTAAATTTGAACATTCTCTATATTCTACTAGCCATTTGGGTGGCGGACAAAAAGGTTAATTTTGAACATTGTTCTGGAGGCTCAATAGCAAAAAATTTCTAGTCACCATAAATGACCCAGTGTCTTCACCACTAACAGTTAAGGATTGCCAACGCTGTAATGAAGACAGAAGGTGTTTGTGCTCTTTATTAAAAAGGTCTTATGACATGCTGCTTTTTGTATGCTTTTATACAGGTCTTGGTGGCCTTCTAATACTGTATCAAAATTCAGCCTTGGTGCAGAATTACAGCCACTAGAGCCAGTCCCACAATGAGCTTTCCTTAGTATGTGCCATTTCTGAGTCTGTAGCTTTAAATGCTATTGACCAACTGCCACTTTGCTCGTTTGAAAGCCATGATGTCTCTCTCTTTCTCATGGGGGGCCAAATTCTCTGGGCGCGCAAAGCAGAGAAAGGGGAGGTAACCTTGCCCCTCATGACATGATAAGGAGCAATTCCAGATCGGCCCATCTAAGCTTTCATTTTCTTGAAGGCAGAGCAGAATACTTAGGTCTTGGTTTACACCTATTGCCATTACTAGCCATTGGGGGCCATAGGAAGGCTGGGGGAACGCATTAAATGTTAAATCTCAAAAGTGAAATTTTCATGCCATGGGACCTTTAATTTTAGTCCAGAATATAGATCATGCGTATGTTCTTGAGCAGGGCTCAAGATTAGCACCATCCACCCGTCAAATGCTGGTAAAATATGCTAGTGGATTTGCTTTGATTCACCAGCCAAAAACCGATGACAAACCAGTAACCGGCGGGTAAACATAGCCATTTGGGTGGTGGATGAAAAAGTTCATTTTTAACATTGTTCTGGAGGCTCGATAGCAAAACAAACTTCCTTCTCATCTTGAAAATGAAGCATTATCTAGTCACTACAAATGACCCAGTGTCTTCAGCGCTAACAGTTCAGGATTGCCAACGCTGTAATGAAGACAGAAGGTGTCCCTGCTCCTTATTGAGACAGACTGAACACTCTCTATACAGGATTTGCAAACTGCACAGTTTTTGGGGTGATTGTACAATAAGTGAACAGCAATGTCCATAGAAAGTATTACTCTCCCAGACCTCCTGCTTTGCCTCAGCTCATGTTTGTTAAACTGCTTTTTGTGTATGAGGGAAGCCATTCTCACTCATGCGGATGACGACTGTAATTCGGCTAGAAAGAGAAATCGCTGAGTTGGCAAACCCTTCCTGTCTTGGGAAGGTCAAAGCAATCCTTTGTCACTGACAAATGAGCTGTATTTCAGGCAGCGTTCTGCTCTGTTGTCTTTAAAACGCACACACACACACACGCATGAGCAACCAGCATTCAGAGACCTTAATTGTCTTTAATGTATGGTTGTAGTATGTAGAAATGGCTTTTTCTGTGTTATGTTTGCATTGAAAAAGCTTCTGGCTCACCTGGCAAGAGCGGTTCTTTGCTCCCTGTCATCCCCTCTCTTTTTCTCTCACTCTCACCTTCCTGTCTATCCACTGTCACTCTAAAATAAAAGGGAAAAACTCCCAAAAAAATAATCTTTAAAAAAGAAAAAACTTCTTTTGAGTGGAATAATCTTCCTATGACTCTATCATCATTTACCCTTACATTTTCTCATATTAGAAACAGCTGGGGGTGTGGGTGAGAGAGGGTGAGCAAGCTGTCTTTATCTGTGTATTTGTAGTGTCTGTTATGTAATGCTGTTTTGTTTGTATGCAGTTTTTATAACTATGTATTTATTATAGGGCCACTTGAAAATGAGATGCTACATCTCAAGGGACTATCCTGTTATTAAAATTCAAACAACAACAACAGCAACAACAACAGAGACTGAACTACCTTTAAATAGACAGCAATAAGCATACTGGCCCCAGTCACAGCATGAATGTGTAATATTTGATAGCATTTTGAATGTAACACTTCAGCACACTTTCTTAGCTTTGACTTCACTCAACTGTAACTGACTCTGAAACAGCAGGAGGGACGTGGAAGGGATAAACGACAGGAGATACACAAGAGTCTACATCCAGCATTGAATCCTCATCCTCCTCATGTGAGACAGTTTTGGGATGGACTGGGATACTCATCAGGCTTATAAAGACAGCTATATGAAAGGGTTTCTCTATTTCTCCAATGTTTATATATATATATATATATATATATATATATAAAAAAAAAATCCCCTTCTCACCCCCCTTGTGGGGTGGTATGTGTCATCCTCAAGCTCGGGTCCTCTACCAGAGGCCTGGGAGTTTGAGGGTTCTGCGCAGTATCTTAGCTGTTCCTAGGACTGCACTCTTCTGGACAGAGACCTCTGATGTTTTACCTGGAATCTGCTGTAGCCACTCTCCCAGCTTGGGGTCACAGCCCCCAGTGCTCCGATTACCACCGGCACCACTGTTGCTCTTACTTTCCACATCTTTCTAGCTCCTCTTTCAGCCCTTGGTATTTCTCAAGCTTCTCGTGTTCCTTCTTCTTGATGTTGCTGTCGCTTGGTATCGCCACATCTATCACTACTGCCTTCTTCTGCTGTTTGTCGATCAACACGATGTCTGGTTGGTTAGCCATCACCAGTTTGTCAGTCTGGATCTTGAAGTCCCACAGGATCTTAGCTCGATTGTTCTCGACTACCTTAGGAGGTGTCTTCCATTTTGACCTTGGGACTTCCAGCCCATACTCGTGGCAGATGTTCCTGCACTATGACAGCTACCTGGTTATGGCGTTCCATGTACGCTCTTCCTGCCTGCATCTTACACCCTGCTGTTATGTGCTGTACTGTCTCAGGGCATCCTTGCACAGCCTGCACCTGGGGTCCTGCCTGGTGTGGTAGATCCCAGCCTCTATTGATCTTGTACTGAGTGCCTGTTCTTGTGCTGCCATGATTAGAGCCTCTGTGCTGTCCTTCAGTCCAGCCTTTTCCAGCCACTGGTAGGATTTCTTGATATCAGCCACTTCTTCTATTTGTCTGTGGTACACGCCATGCAGCGGCTTGTCCCTCCATGATGGTTCTTCATCTTCCTTGTCCTCACCTTCGGGTTTCTGCTGCCTGAGGTATTCACTAAGCCCTTCATCTTTGGTGGCCATCTTTCCGATGTACTCATGGATCTTTGTTGTTTCATCCTGGACAGTGGTCTTGACACTCACTAGCCCTCGGCCTCCCTCGCTACGCTTGGTGTACAGTCTCAGGGTGCTGGATTTGGGGTGAAACCCTCCATGCATTGTGAGGAGCTTTCTGGTTTTGATGTCAGTAGCCTCTATCTCCTCCTTTGGCCAGTTTATTATACCAGCGGGGTATCTGATGACTGGCAGGGCGTATGTGTTGATGGCTCGGATCTTGTTTTTCCCATTCAGCTGACTTTTCAGGACCTGCCTCACTCTTTGTAGATATTTGGCTGTGGCGGTCTTCCTTGCTGCCTCCTCATGGTTTCCGTTAGCCTGTGGCACCCCCAGGTATTTGTAGCTATCCTGAACATCTGCAATGTGGCCTTCTGGTAGTTTGATCCCCTCAGTTCTTATCATCTTCCCTCTTTTTGATACCATGCGTCCACACTTGTCCAGTCCGAACGACATTCCAATGTCGTTGCTGTAGATCCTGGTAGTGTGGATCAGTGAGTCAATGTCTCGCTCATTCCTGGCATACAGCTTGATGTCATCTCATCAATCTCTAGTTGTGATAGAAGCTGTCGTTTGCGGATGTTCGAACACTGGGCCACAAGTTGTTTCTTTGTCAGTGTTGATGACGTGTATCGAAGCATCCACATATCCCATAGTCTTTGCATGTAACCCCTCTCACTGGGGTTGCTTGTATAGTAGCATCGCATCAGAGCCATGTTTTCTGCTCTAGTCCATGTATGTCTTGTTCCAGTAGCCCATTTCTCATCAGGTTGCCCTGGTTCCTAGCACCTGGCGCGGACCTTGTTAACCGGGCGCCGTCAAGGCAGGTATGGCTCTTGTATTTGTGGTTTCACTCATGCTTGAGGTAGGCCAGTAGCATTAAGGACCTTGCCTAAGGGTGGTCCACCTGGATACCCGCCCTTACCGGAATCGAACCGACGACCACCTGTACCGAGTCAGTGGCACTAACCACTGAGCTATCCAGGAGCTATATATATATATATATATATATACATACATATATATGTATATATATATATATATATACATACATACATACATACATACATACATACATACATACATACATACATACATACATACATACATACATACATACATACATACATACATACATACATACATACATACATACATACATACATACATATATATATATATATATATATATGTGTGTGTGTGTGTGTTTAAAATGCTCTTGGTTTTTTACTAAATAGAGTCAGTACACTAGTTACTGTAAATCACTGTGTTTGATTGATGTATTCTATATTTCCTTTGTACTTGGCATAATCCTGCAATATACAAGTGGCTAACCAGAGTTTGTTTAAAGCTGATAGGTTAGAAACTTAATCAAATTAATAGAATGCTAACTATAAGAAAAAATGGTTATGGGCTAAGAATGTTTAAAGTAGAAGTTAAGCCGTTATCCATAACACCACACTGCCCTCCACTGGTCATACTGGACACAGAGGACTTCTGTAGTTTTCCTCCCTAGGGTGTCCTCAAAGGTACTGCAGGGGGGGGCTCAAAGATGTTGTTGATTTAAGAAAAAAATAAAATAAAATTCACAAATTAAAATGTTAACACAATTCTAACATGTTATTAGCAACTATAAATCCCCACTGATGATAGGCTTATAGGTAAGGTATTATTCTTAACAATATATATATATATATAAATAAATAAATATATATATAAATAAATAAATATATATATAAATATATATATATATATATATATATATATATATATATAAAATATATATATATATATATATATATATATATATATATATATATATATATATATATATATATATATATATATATATATATATATATATATATATATATATATATATAAAATAACAATTATTATTGTAATAGCTTAGTATTCTACGCAAAAAAGGTATGTATAAAGGCCCTAGGCCGCCCTACACGTTATTGTAGGCCCAGTTTAATATGTGACCTCATTTTATACATGTAGTAGGGGGTCCCTGATCCGTCTCTCTTTCAGTTTAAAAACCCATCGAAGACCCCGGCTGTAAAGTATAAAGTTTCCCACTGTGTCCGTTTACAGTATCAATCGCACACCACCAGTATGACGTGCTGATCCAACAGACAACTCTTTCTAGTTCTATATAAAAATCTGTGTGATTTGTGTTGTTATAGACACAATACCACTATTTTCATTGAGGTTGCTGGTTTATAATCATTATTTGCTAAAAACAAATATGTACAAGGCATTACTGGAGCTGAAAGTCCATGTAATTAACATCCAACGCTATTAAGATAGTGATGGAGATGTAGAATGTACTTTTTTTTTTTAAGTTCTCATTTGTAGAGCACTTTAAGTTTTGCAACAAAGTGCTTCACAAAGACAGACACATATGTATACAAGCATAAAAACACAATTTAAAGCCAGAGAATAAAAGCAGGTCTTAAGATGCATCTTAAAGAAAAGAAATAAAGAAATCAATCTTTTTCCATTTGACCCTCATATTGTCTTCCCGTCAACCACTTGTTGTCTTCCTTGCCTGTTTTACCATTTTGTATGCAATATCCTTTTAACCAACTTCATAAATTGTTACATTTTACACTTCTTTGTGGAATTGATGATGAATAAACATCATTTACATGAAATTATCGGTGATTTACTTGAATTATCTTGACTAATAGTTAAGGTCAGAGAAACATATTTATGGATGATCACAGATTTTCACCTGGGTTAACATAAAAGCAGTGATCATCAATTAGTGGATGGAACTATCCATGTTATTTTTCGGAAATTTGGTTGAAAAGAAAGCCATGTTTCTGATGTAGAAACCCTGAGGACAACATGATGGTCAACTTGTGACTAAAGAGAACAGGCAGTAGACACTAATGAGCAGGGAAACCTGGATTTTGTGATAAATAAAACTTCTGAGTACCCGGAGTAGGGGGAAAGAAAGCCAGGAAGACCCAGGAACAGCTTGAAAAGGTCTGTGGAGGCAGAACTCAAGGAAACATCATCCTGAAAGGAAGCAGAGCTCAAGGAAGCAGAGAAGACCTATGCTCCCCAAAGAGCAAAATAAGTTGAATGTTAATGACTTCATGTGGGCTGCATTAGTCTCAAAAGGGAATCTTATATTGGTTATCTGTCTGTGGATGTTCAGTAAGGCAACTTGATTTGTCAGTCGTTTCATAGACTTCTTTATACACTTGAAGTGATGTTGATGTTCAGTGAGGACTCTGAAAATAGGATAAAAAGGATGAAAATGATAACGTGTAAAAATTTAAATCTTAGTGTAGTTTAATTACAATTTATGCAGGCCTAATCAAATCTTTTTTAAAGTTTGTGTCATCAAATGACAACTATGCTCCAAAGAAAAATTCCTCGTATGTGTCTTCATACCTGGCCAATAAAGCTGATTCTGATTAACAGATCATTTCATATCGACATTTCACTGTAATGACAATATTTCATTCAGTCACACACACAAAACAATGTATAACATTGTCTACATTAATTAGTTACCTACAACTCTTCAGAGTTACCTAACCAGTCCAACATAAGGTGCAGTTGGGTGTGTGTGTGTGTGTTCTTGTTTAACTACATTTGTGGGGTCCAACAACCAGGAATACAGTATACTTGTGGGGTCCAGACAGCTTTGTGGGGCCAAAATGCTGGAACCCACAACTTTAAAGGGCTTTTTAAGGGTTAAGACTTGGTTTTAGGATAAGGGTTAGAATCAGGTTATGGTTAGGGTGGGGGTAAGGGTTAAGGTTAGGCATTTAGTTGTGATGGTTAAGGTTAGGGTAAGGGACTAGGGAATGCATTATGTCAATGGCGGGTCCCCACAAAGATAGTGAGATACAATGAGAGTGTGTGTGTGTGTGTGTGTGTGTGTGTCTGCTTGCAAATTCAGAAGGGACAATTTGAATTAAATTCAAACAGTGCTTCCTTTCTGTTCCAGAGGAGGAAATTGGAGCCACTCAAGGCAAATATTTGTCATCCGGCTGGACAGCAGAGTCCACCCTGATCTGTGTGGCTGGATACACATTGAAATGTCTAAGTGTGAAATTGCTCTTTTCTTTATACAGTTTCTCCAGTCTCACCTCATAGTGCATCATGGACAGTCAAAGATAAACTATAAATAAGCCTTTGGGGCTTACGTTTGTACATGCCGCACAGTGCAATATGTAATATTTTTGCATTAAAATGTCTAAAATGGACCATACCTATGTTATATATTTGGTTGTTGTCTTTCATCATCACAAATGTTTCCAAATATGTTCAAAAAATTTAATTTAATTTTTATGACACGGGACGTTTTTTTTTTGGTCGCCTGTCAGTGGTGTCATATAACCTTTGACCCCTCTAGTTACTCTAACTTCCGATAAAACACAGGATCCGGCTTATTGTTGCCAGGCTGTGAGACTTTAAAATGTTGGAATTTTTATTTTTTTATTGCAGCAGCATAAAAGTTAAAACTGTACTGCATGTATTGAGCTCGGCCAACAGATGGCGGTGCTTCCTCATTCTTCTGTATGATTAGTAAAACGGAATATCCATTATTAGTGAATGTATTAACACAGAATGCTTCACTGTTAAACTGGGTGTCATTTCCTCCAAATAAACCACACTCCTGCACATAATGCAGACGCATGCAGCCTGTGAACATTTCAATACTTCCTCCTTTCCGAGTTGTCTAGTAAAGGATGTTATGGTGTTAGTATTAGTGTCACAGCTGTTGCCACACACACACACACACACACACACACACACACACACACACACACACACACACACACACACACACACACACACACACACACACACACACACACACACACACACACACACACACACACACACACACACACACACACACACACACACACACACACACACACACACACACACACACACACACACACACACACACACACACACACGTTTATGACTTCACGGGCCACCAGCAGAGGGCACAGCAAGCCTTTGAGACAGGTCACACTCTGGTCCAACCTTTCCCAAGGTTTCTTATGCAAGACTTTCTAGGGGATGATCCTCCCTCACACTACTGCTCCGCAGTCACGTCCACATGCAGCTGGTGTAAAATAGCCTCATGAATGCCTTTTGAAAACCTCACCACTCTATGAACTGGAAAAACTACAATCAGTGTAGTCAAATAACTTCAAGTAGTGTCTCAAAGCATGTGACTTAAGTTGAAGAAAAAAAAAAAAATAATAATAACTTTCCCTGATGTTATATTTCTGTCCATTAGGAAGTGTATGACACCAATATGAAGTTAAACAATCCATCCTGGTGATCCAGCCTCTTCCTTCCCACTTGCCAACTTGGAGCTGCTGAGCCGTGCGGAATATGCAGCTCAAAGAAGGATGTGATTTAATCGCATTACTGCTTGATCAGCCCTGCCTGAGTCATAGCCCTTAACTCCTGGCCTCTAAATGAATCACCGAGCCACTAAGTCAGGGACAATTTGTATGTCACAATGTTCAAATCAGCTGCCTTAATACAATCCAGTCAAACAGGTTTTGTCCACACCCTTTCCCAGGCCAAACCGCATGCTGCAGGGTGACTGTCAGGATTTTCAGAGATTTCATGGAAAATTAAGGGATTGGCAGCAAGCAGACGTGGAATGTGAATAAGTGCATTTACTCAAAAACTTTAAGTACACTTCTGAGATACAGTTAAGTCTTTTCATGCCACTTTATATTTGTATTTCAGGGAGAAATATTGTACTTTTTCCTGCATTTATCAGACAGGTTCAGTTACTTTACAAATTAAGATTTTTGCACCAAAATTACAATAATTGTCCCAGGGACATTTTCCTAATTATACTTACATACTTTAACTTATTTTCAATGCAGTGCCTTTACTTGCAGTATTTTTACTAAAGCAACAGATCTGAATACTGGTTGAATGATTTCCGTAAAGTGGGAGATAAGGACCTTGTCTTGTTTTCCATTTCTTCAACTAATCCTTTTTATATATATTTTGTTAGTTAATTTCTGATTGGTTGTGTTTTATTCATGGTTTAAACATTTTGTTTTGTCTTGCAACATTGATTGAGATGAATAAATTAAATAAAAATACTACACTGAACTCCCCTCTTGTAATGTGTTTAACACATCTGATTACTGCTACGCGCCTGATGAAGGAAACAAACAATATTTCCAGAAACCATTAATACAACACTTTCTATCTAGATTAGATTAGTGAGTTCACTATACCACAGTGGCTACAGCTTTCAAAAACCTGTTAACTGAATAAGGCAAGCTTCCTGCCACTTACACTTTTTCCTTGTAATGGAAGAGAAGAGTTGGATTGTGCAGCTAAAAGAAGTCTTGTGGTTTCTCTAGTTCCACGTCTCATGATTTCATGGAAAGGCATCAGACTCACTAAACCCATGACATGGCTATAAGGGCAGCTCTCTCCTGTAACTCACTAAAACACGAGCATTTGAAAATCAGGAGACTGTCTCTGTGTGTGTGTGTGTGTGTGTGTGTGTGTGTGTGTGTGTGTAAAAATTACAAGGATTACAAGGAAGCACATGAGTCATGGTTCACATAAGTATACAGGCTTGGCACAGGCTTATGTCAAGGGAGGAAAGGACACAGAGAGAGGGAATGTTCTTTATGAATGAATCCGTTTAAACATAATAAGAGACATACAGTAAGCTAAATGACTAAATGAGTATAATTAATCTGTGAAGATATTAGGGTGTTGTCCTTACAAACCAACCGGGCTCACAAATCATTTATTCCTACTATGTTGTACTTCATTTGGAGAAATTACTCAGGTGGATTCATTGACATTGAAAACACAAAAACAAAAGAAATGTAGAACACAAACATGTTTAGGACATGAGACACACTTTATCATTGAAGACATACAACATAGTTATATTCAAAAAAGTATTGCAAATCACGTAAGGTGTGTATAATAAAGTGTTGGGAGTACATTTAGCAGCAGTTGGGGGTGGGTGGTAATATTTACAGTCAGTCCTTGACAGCTATGGAAGGGTGGGTGGGGGGGGGGGGTGATTGAGGTTACACCTCTGGGGGAAAAGCTGTTCTTCAGTCAGTTTGTTTTGGCTTTGATGGCTCCGTTTCTCTTCCCTGATGGCATGGATGGGACAAACAAGGCTGTGACCTGGGTGTCCAAGTTTGGGAGCACAGTTCCTGTAATCCTCTATACCGTTTTTAAGCAGTCTTTCTGGCTCTCGCCAGCATAACTGGCATACCACCGTGGCTCAGTCGCAGCAAATACTCTCTATGGTGCTTCTGTAGAAGTTTAATCAGGAGACGTTTGTTCCGTGTGTAAGCATTAACGCAAAGTGGTCATGCATTCTGATTTATGAGCAGATAAAAGTTCAAGATTGTAGGCATCAACAAATGCATGAACATATAAATAGATTTTTCAGTGGATAATATCTCTGCCTTTGCTCTGCCAGCAAACCCTTGGGCCTCTCACATATCTGCTAATGTTCCTGTGGCCAGGCATCGTAAATATCTACAAGTAATGATCATGACAGCAGTCTTCTGCTGGTTGGTAAAGTGACTCTGGAGACTCTCAGGAGGTGATGCTGGGGCTCTGGAGGCCATGGGCTATTTTAGAATCTTTTCAGGGGGGCTCAAGCCCATCAAGCTCATTCCTCTCAGCCCCCCCCCCAACACTTTTGCAAGGCACTGTGTCACATTCTCATTAGGGGAAGAGTCCCCCTAAATGTCTGATCGTGGAATCACCCTTGCTGGAGGCCCTCATAAAGTTGATGTGCTTAATTTCTCCATCATTCAATTATGTTACACACACCATGCCCGCCCCCAGATGATTTCTGAATCAGTTACAGTAACCCTTTCTTGGCATGAAATATCAAAACAAAGGTGCAAACGAATAAAAAGTCCCTCCTGGAACAAGTATGCAGCTTTTAAAAAAGGCCTTAAAAAAAAACATTTTACTAATTGACTTGTTAGAAATAGGGTGCTACCTAAAGACAAAACATTAATAAATCACTGTTTTTGATTTATCATTAACAACTTGATAATGATAATGTAGAGGGTCAGAGGGTTTAAGGCTAACAAGAATCACTACTGTATCTAATGAGGAAATGTGTCTTACAAAATTGGATCTAATTTACAAAAACAAGCCAGTTTTTTGTTAATTTGATTAATTGTCAATGTGTTTGAATACACAATATCCACTCCAATGATGCTTAGGACAAGTCTCGCATTATTATCTGTCCGGTAAAAATTGCTAAATTTCCAAATTTCTTTAAAATAAATTAAAAAAAAAGTCCCATGACATGGTGCTCTTTGGATGCTTTTTAGACCTTAGTGGTCCCCTAATACCATACATTGGGGAGAACCAGTATTTGTATACACTGCTGATTTTGCAGGTTTTCCTACTCACACACCATATAGTAGTCTGTAATTTTACGCTACATTTTAACTGTGAGAGACGTAATCTAAGACAAAAATCCAGAAAAAAAATAAAATAAAAAAATCACATTGCATAATTTTTAAATAATTACTTTGCATTTTATTGCATGACGTAAGTATTTGATCACCTATCAACCAGTAAGAATTCCAGCTCTCACAGACCTGTTAGTTTTTCTTTAAAAAAGTCCTCCTGTTCTCCACTCATTACCTGTATTAACCACATCCGTTTGAACTTGTTACCTGTATGAAAGACACCTGTCCACACACTCAGACTCCAACCTCTCCACAATGGCCGAGACCAGAGAGCCGTGTAAGGACATTACAGGGATAAAAATGGTAGACCTGCACAAGTCTGGGATGGGCTACAGGACGATAGGCAAGCAGCTCGGTGAGAAGGCAACAACTGTTGGCGCAATTATTAGAAAATGGAAGAACACGGCAGGTCTTGGTCAATGACCTGAAGAGAGCTGGGATCACAGTTTCAAAATAAAACATTAGTAACACACTACACCGTCATGGATTAAAATCCTGCAGCGCACACAAGGTCCCCCTGCTCAAGCCAGCTCATGTCCATGCCCGTATGAAGGATGAGTACAACCCTAAGGACACCATCCCAACCGTGAAGCACGGAGGTGGAAACATCATTCTTTGGGGATGCTATTCTGTAAAAGGAGACAAGACGACTGCCCCGTATCGAGGGGAGGATGGATGGGGCGTGTATCGTGAGATCTTGGCCAACAACCTCCTTCCCTCAGTTAGAGCATTGAAGATGGGTCGTGGCTGGGCGTTCCAGCATGACAACAACCCAAAACACACAGCCAGGGCAACTAAGGAGTGGCTCCTTAGAAGCATCACAAGGTCCTGGAGTGGCCTAGCCAGTCTCCTGAGCTGAACCCAAAAGAAAATCTTTTGAGGGAGCTGAAAGTCCGTATTATCCAGCGACAGCCCCGAAACCTGAAGGATCTGGAGAAGGTCTGTATGGAGGATTGATCCAAAATCCCTGCTGCAGTGTGTGCAAACCTGGTCAAGAACTACAGGAAATGTATGATCTCTGTAATTGCAAACAAAAGATTTCTGTACCAAATATTAAGTTCTGCTTTTCTGATGTATCAAATACTTATGTCATGCAATAAAAATGCAAATTATTTAAAAATCATACAATGTGATTTTCTGAATTTCAGATTCTGTCTCTCAGTTGAAGTGTACCTATGATTAAAAATTACAGACCGCTACATGTTTTGTGAGTAGGAAAACAAAATGGGCAATGTATCAAATACTTCTTCCCACTGTATCTGAAGTCTCTTTCCCAAAATGCAAAGGAGAGGTAACCTTGCCCATTATGACCTCATAAGGGGCAAGATTCCAGATCGGCCCATCTGAGCTTTCATTTTCTCAAAGGCAGAGCAGGATACCCAGGGTTTGGTTGACACCTATCACCATTTCTAGCCACCGGGGGGCAATAGCAACAAAATTGGCAAGAACAATTAAATCTCATCTGTAATAAAACCCAATTACATATTTGTTGGTTACTTTGTTTCATTAATCTGATTTGAATCTGCAAAAGAAAAGTTATGAACTAGATTAACCCTTGTCTTGTCTTCCCGTCAAAATTAAAAACACTTTCAATCAATGTTAATCAACTTTTGATTTTGTCCCTTTTCAACACTTAATGCTTTTTTTCCCCAACGTTTGTTCCTTTTTTCAATGTTTTCAACTTTTACTCCATTTCAAAACCACTTATCTTTGTTTTCAAATGCTATAAAATTAAATAAGACACCCAAAAATTAATGAAAGTAGAAATTTGTACTTGCCAAAGAGGGTTGTGTGGAATCAATCATGTTATTTTGGGTAGTTTAAAAAAAAAAGACATGAGAGTTAAAAGTGCAACACTTGCATAACTTGTAACTAAATCGAGGGTTAGAGATTCACTTCAAGTGTGTTAAAGCTCAATTAGGTTAGTAGTTGCACTTTACTTAATCTGGAGCATCACACCGTTGTAATCCTCAGTGTATTTTCTTCTGCTCCCCAGTCTATTTCCAGTGCTATAAACAGGGGGCGGAGCCGGCTTCCAGAAGGAGTGGATTCGGTGACGTCACCAGAGCCAGCGCCCCTGCGCACCACACAAGTTGGAGCACGCGCTCACGGCTCACCCACCGAGAAGAAGCTCCAGACGTCAGTTGAAACATGGCGTTGAACAGGAGAGCTGTCACCAGCGTACAGAGGGGAACCACTGCGTTTCTCTAAAAGTCAGCGACGGATTACATTCTGACTGCTTAAGCTTGCCGGAGCACGTTTATCTGAAATTAATTTTTTTTTGCTACTTCTGGGGACGGAACGTCACAGCCAGTAACAAAACGTTTACCTGGACAATTGACCACAGAATGTGTGCAGATTTATTTAGCTAGCTGGCTAGTTAACCAACGTTTATTTACTTTACGCGGTAGGTGCTAACGCTTATAGCTAACGTTATCGACCCTGTCAAGCCTTCGGCTATTTGGGTTTACTCCTTGTGCACTCAGAGCTAACGTTACTATTCAGTAATAACATGATTCGGTGAACTGTTGCTGCTTAAATTGCTTCTCACTCAGGTCCTGCGAGCGTAAATGTAATTCACCTGAGCGTCATATACAAGTTGATATCATTTTTATACTTTAAGATAGATAGCCAGATAGCGTTGAGGAAATGTCAGACAATCAGAGCTGGAACTCGTCCGGTTCCGAGGAAGATGTAGAGCCCAGAGATGAGTCTGGACATCTTGTTGGCGTCGTCGACTTGAGCGGAGTCCTTAGTAAGGTAAGTCATGTTTTTTGGCCAAACTCGATTTCACCCAAATTAGCTCGGTCAATGTTCCTGCCAAGTCCTAATTCAGGAAAAAGCCAAACAGCCAGGTGTTGTGGCGATAAGGCATTTGGGTTGACACATAAACACAGTTGGTACATTTCCACTACGACAAATAATGCGCAGCATTGCTTATGAATGGAACAGAAGCGTCTGAGGGACGAGCCATACTTAAAAAGGGATGAATTAGCTGTAATATGGAGGTGCTAATTTGTTTAATCTGACTTAATTATTTTGCTATTCAGACAGCTTTATTTTAATAGCAATTTGGGGAAATACGAGCAAATCTGTTTAATAATAACTGTTCATCAGCTGATGAACTCACAGGTTAATCTGTAATGATTGCCAGTGCCAAAACAAACTCCTATCTGCTTATGACACCGATGCTGGGGTAGTTTTTGTTGGTAATAAGGGGATCAAAGGGGTGAAGAAGAAGAAGAAGAAGAAGAAATGTGCAATCAACTTGTTTTAGTTTTTCCCCGAAAGATTACTTCTGTCTTCCATGACAAACACACCACTGTATAAAATTCACCGCTCAGGAATATCATTATACATTAGCTCCTAGATCACTATTCATTTACTGTGGAGTGGAGCTAAAAGTGCATAGCTCATTCAAGGTTTAGCAACATTTGAGATTACCTGTATAATGTTAAACCTGTGGTATAGGTATTGCATAGAAATGGTTGCACAATTCTGTTACCACTATAATTATTGCAGCTATTCTGTGGCTTAGTGTAATGTTACATGTGCAGACATTAACATTTTCCTATCAAAAAGATTTTAAAGGCTTTGTTCTGATTTTGTCATTGACTACTGAACGGCTCATTTCAAAAAAGGTTAAAGCAGGCCCTCTGCATATTCCTTTGTCATGTCTACTATGATAATACAGATACAGCAAAGGGTGTTAGTTGGTTTCATGGGAAAATGATCAGTGATCCTTTAAATATATTGCTTTGACAGTATACAAGCTGCTGGAAAACCTTTGCTGGGATGCTGTTACAAGTAAATAATGTTTGTACTATGCACACAGTTATTGATCTTTTTTGTTTTCTTCAGTAAACAGACCGCTAGACAAAAGGTTTGGTAACCTTTTTGGCCAAAAGCCTCTGTTCACTTGTTTTTGGCCTAGTTGAACACAGTTTAATTAGTTAAGCTGTCACAAGCAAATGGGGTATTAATGTCACTGTCTCTAAACAGACTTCATGCTGACCCGCTAGCTGCGCATATTGTGAAATTAAGCCGATCTGCATTCAGAAAAGCTCACCTCTTCAATCACACTGAGCCCTTTACACTAAGTCTTGTGAGGATTAATGAGGCCACACAATCCTACATGTGAGCCAACACATTTTCCCCAAAAGTGCAAACGTACATGTAGTGTTTACGTTTGTAATGGACACTGAGCTGCCAGTAAAATGAAGACAATACAAATAAACAGTCCTTTGATGAAGACCGGAAACCTTTTAATACAACATCACCACAAAGTGCAGCCTCTAAAACATTTGAATAAATGTCCAAAGAACCAAAGTAGTAGTCTCAACAACAACAACAGGAAAGTGGAATTTTTTTTAAAAGGAAGGTGATATTTATTGCAATGACATAATATCCATTACATTGTAGAAATGTTTTTTTGGATTTCTCTTGAACCTCAGCATACAAAAGATATTAATTGAAGTTCTTTATTTTTCAGTGGACAAATTACATCCATGGATGGCAGGACCGTTGGGTGGTCCTAAAAAACAACACACTGAGCTACTACAAGTCTCAGGATGAGACAGAGTATGGCTGCCGCGGTTCCCTCTGCCTTAGCAAAGCTGTTATTACCGTGAGTACTAATGACTTTCTTTACTACAAAGCCTTTCTGTTGACTGTGTGTCAATGTGACACAATCTTTTTACTGCAAGCAATGGAGCGTATTTGACGAAAGCTCTGTGTTCTTGATTGCAGTTTACGTTGTGCAACAGTGGCCCTTTGTAATGTCATACAAGAATGTATGCTGTTTATGTAAGGGCTACATTTACCAAGAAATAGGAACCATCACTTTCACTATTAAGCCACCAAACAGCCAAATTTACTGTGACTCACATCCATTGCCATTCAAGACCTGAGTGGATACTCAGTTATTTAAATAGCAAGTGTAGCCACAAACTAGCCTTCTGTGTCACTTCACCAGCTGATATTCTGAAAATGGTGTTCTAGTCCAACCTTCCATTCAGGAAAGAAGCCAAACAACCAGCTGTTGTGGAGTCTTGACCTTCTCCTTATATTGGATATAAAAAACTGCACTTAGTGTGTGCCTTTTTATATTTAATGTTCAATAAAAGAATGATTTCCTTTGATTTGTTATAAATTCAATAAGCAGTTTGTTGTATTTTAGCAGAATACTGAGTGAGTTCTGACTGAGTACACTTTAATATCGGTTTATGTATCACATGTAAGATTGTTATCTCAACATTCAACAACCTTATCGCAAATTTCCCTCATATCGTGCAGTCCTACCTTTGGTTTCCCACATTGCATGCTTTGTTTAAATGTCAAGCGTTCGCAACGTTGTGTCGCACTCTGATGCAACATTTTCATTTTATTAACACAAAGTCAAGGTATTCTAATGCTGAAATATACCATCCAAATCAATATGAATGGAATAAGCTGATCACATGAGGAGCACACACTGATTCTGCTTCTTTGGGCGTTCTACCCACCTCCCTCTTCTTCTCCCCAAGCCTCTCATATAGTGTAGAGAAGTTTTGAATAGAATATAAGATGTGATTCAGATGTTAGGCATCCACCATATGTTTCAATTAAATCCATGAAGGGATGCTTGTGCAGGCCTAAAGGCTTCACTTATTGTTGGCCATTCTAAAAATCAGATTAAGAACTTTACCCTGGTTTTCTCAAAAACTTGTTAAACTCCAGGTGAAACTATTGTTTTACAAAAGAACTCCTGATTATGTTCCATTTGAGTGTAACTGGCCTGTCAGGGGACAGTTTTCTAGTTTCACAACAACATACTATGGGTAACACTTTACTGTAAACTCCATCACGACAAGTAATGCAGTGTCACTCACTGCGTAGGATAGGTCAGGAAATTGGAGCAGGGATAACAGTAGCTTACAGTATATTGAAGCAGAGACTCCCAAGCCTGTCAGACTTTTAATATACTGTCTCAGAGATCCAAAAGGGGTTACCACTCTGCTAAGCACAGAGGAAAATAAATCCCAATGTGTCAACAATGATTGTGTTCACACCGTTTAACCTTGCATTATGTTTCAGTGGGAACTCAGGTCACTCATTGACTGAAGCTTAAAGCAGGCTTTCCTGCCATTTGTTCAGCTTCATCCATTCCCAGCTTACGTAAATAATAACCTCCATGCAGCACTCTACTGTAGTCATTCCAATGGAAATATGCCTCAAAACTCTGGGGTGTAAATAAAAGAGTTATAGCTGGTGACCTGACAGCCATGCGGAAAACACATTTTGAACAAAAGTTTATTTTTCTTCACCAGTATTTCTGTTTTTACCCTTTATTTCCTTTCCCCTCATGGCTTTCATATTAACTCAGACACACCAGATGCACCATGATACTGTATGGTATCAGACATAAGACAAGATAAGTGTATTAAGAATAGAGATGTTCCTCCGATACTGCCTAAAACACTGGTATTGGGCAATACTGGAGTTTACGCACCGATCAGATACAACGTGAATAAAGAAAATCTACCTTAAAAGTAGTTTTTTTTTTTTTTCTCCGTTATAACTGAGATAAAAGAAATTTCTGTGGCGTTCATTGTTTGTGTTTGTTCATGTTTCACAAAAGAGTTTAACCTGAGCCAGAACGACGCCAGAAGATTGAAATCATATCACATCCATACAGGGATAGTAGTATAGTTAAAACATATGACACTGGTATCGGATCAGTACTCGTATCGGCCGATACGCAGGTTCAGGTATCAGAATCGGTATCGGGAAGCAAAAAAATGGTATCAGACCATCTCTAGTTAAGAGTAGGGAATATCTACCTTTACATCTATTGTGGCCATAGACAATATTGTCATTGACACCATACTTAATTTTCACCGTTTTGAGGCTTCGTACTTTGTCGTTTCAATTTGGCCCAGAGTTAGGAGCTTAGATTAGAGGCTGCTGATGGGGAATAAAAACATGAATTTTGAATAAAGAATAAAAGCTTCCACAGAAGACCTGACTCCACACTGTATGCATTAGGGCTAAAACTAATTATTTCCATTATCGAGTAATCTTCTGATCAATTCCCAATTGTTTTGTCCATAGAATGTCAGGAAATAGTAAAAAAAAAAAATCCCCATTTTCAAATGTCTTTTTTTGTCCAATCAACAGTCCCAAAAAAGGTATGTAATTTGCTATCATATGACACAGAAAAGCATTAAATTCTCACATTTAAGAAGCTGCAAATGACCAATGATTATCAAAATAGTTTGTGATTAATTATCTGTTGATCGACTAATAGATGGTTGACTGATCATTGCAGCTCTAGTGTGCATATACTGTATGTAATTAGTGACGAGGGAAGTGGTTTAGATTTCAGTTAGGGAAGTAATGTTGAGAAACCTGGGCAGACCTGAATGTGTGAACTGTTCATTGCAGAACAACCACAGAAAATGCCCGGAAGCATTTCTCAAAAGAGCAAAATGCCACAGTATAAAAACCCAAGATTGGTGCTATGGTTGCTAAACCAACCTAAGCTCGTACTGCCAAGGACACACATACCAAAAGCTATCTTAGCAGATAACATGAATCAACTGTCCTATCCCTGCATGCTGCATTTAACTTGAGAGTGAGACCTAAGCTTGCCTGAGTGCGAGTGTGGCTCTTCCCTACGTCTACTAGGGGTTGTGCTGTGTTTGGGACTCACCCAGCCACTTTTCGTCTGCGCTCTGAACCGGCCTGCTTGCTCCAGTGTTTCTCAGCTGTGTCCTCCAGCCCACTCTGGGTGCAGTTGTTCAGTTTTATAAAAGGTGCATAGTTGTGGTGTGTGGGAAACAAGAGCCCAAAAGCTGCAGGTGCAGCTTGTTAGGCTTAATTGAGTCAAACACCACACCCCGCATATGTGCCTATGTCAGCCTGATTCTGTAAATCAAGCTAAAACCTCACTCACTCCCATATCATCCCGGTTCCTCCACTTGCTTGAGAGAGATTGAGTGAGGTGCACTTATAGACTGAAAACAATAAATTAGCCATAAAAAAGCTTACAATAAAATGCAATCAAATATACTTTAAACTACTGCCTCAAGTTTCATCACACCTGAAACAACATCTGTTTGACACAGTCTTAACTAAAAGGGAAGATATATTGAAGAGATGCAAGATTGGATTGCATTATACACTGTTCATTTTATTGTGTCTACACAATAGTACAGGTATAGAATATACACCATCTCTTTGTGTTCACAGCCACCTTCATTACTCTGAAACTTAAGGACACTGAATTTGATACCATTCAGTGTAACTTACAACCAACATACTGTATCTGGTGTCCAGTTATCCAGTTAGTCAAAAAAGCTAGTTAAATAGAAATGTTAACTAGCTTACTTTAAAATATTGTTGTTGCATCAGCTATTGCTAATAGTTCATCTCCCTATGTTCTGTACATTCATTGACAGAAATAACAACCATTAAACTCAGTGTTGACATGGGTGTGGACTATCTCGTCATGCTATTCCAAGTTGCAGGTACAATTGATTGTAAGGTTGTTTGTTGGTGCCAGTGTGTCTTCCTTCAAAGGCTGCTAACCGCCATTTCCATTTTTAGATTCATGGTCAGTTATTAAGAGCACACTGGCATTCTAGTTTATCCCTCTTTGACTGGAATAGTGAGTAGTGCAGGCTGAATGTATAGTAGCTTAGCGCTGGATTGTTTTTAGTTCTTCAAGGCAGGGGCTCTGGATTCAACAATTGGGCCTTTTTTTCCTCTCTATATCTGTCACAAAGGGATAGTGAAAGCAAATGACTTAAGGTCAATTGGAGATAGAATACACCGTTGGGAATGACGTCAGGTGTGGTGGAAATTGCTAAGTTTCTTTAACTAGGAAATGAGACTTTCTTGTGTCTTGTGATTTCCTCTATGTAAGGGGTCATGAGGAGGGTCAAGAACTGTGTGTGTGTGTGTGTGTGTGTGTGTGTGTGTGTGTGTGTGTGTGTGTGTGTGTGTGTGTGTGTGTGTGTGTGTGTGTGTGTGTGTGTGTGTGTGTGTGTGTGTGTGTGTGTGTGTGTGTGTGTGTGTGTGTGTGTGTCTCGTTATCAACCTTGTGTTTTTTTTTTTATTTAATTTAGCCTTCCTGTTTCTTGCCTTTTACTCTGACCACTTGGTGAGTCAGTGTTTCCTACACATTGGGGGCCATTGGGATCCCGTTTTGGTGTCCTAATACTACAGAAAGATGTTTCTGGCTACATGCCTCGGTAATAATGATGAAGGAACAACATACTATATCTGTCCAGAAATCCAATTAAGTCTGGTGTAGCTAGGGTTTCTGTGTTTGCATTGGTTTCAATCCCACCTATGTTTTTTGTAGGTATTGAAAATCACAAGCTTTTTTTTTTTTTTTTTTTGAAGGGAGCGCCCATCCTTCAGTTCTGGAGACTGTGACTGCAAACACGTACACACCAGCCCAAAATGGTTTTGAAGGGAGAGTACCGGAGGGCAGTCTTTTTGAAGCTGAATAGGAAGTTTGTGTTAGAAGAAAATAGAGACAGAATAAAGCTGTCTCATCATTCGGTTTTGGCATTTAAAGTACTTGTTACACTGCAAAACAGGTGGAAAAATAACTTGATATATTATGCTGTAAATTATTTATTTCTTTCTGGTTCTCTTTTGCCAATTCTCTGCGCCCTTTTATTGATGGACAGTGTTACATTGTGTGAGAGATTATTTGCTCCAAGAGAGAATGTTACATGAAATTGAACACTACAGTAGGCTATATGCCAATGTTGTTTTCAGTAAAAAACAAAAACAAAAACATTTGCACAAAGCAAGCCAATGCACTTTTCCACATTAAGATATAAAAAATAACAGGACAAAAAGAAATCAAGAGACATTTAGAATAGATATGTGTGATTAATTATGATTAATTACGAGTTAACTATGACATTAATGTGAATTATTGCAATTAAATATGTTATTGTTTTATAGCACTAGTTTAGAGTTGAGCTACTGCTGGGCCCCACAAGAGAGGAAGTATTTGACAGCTCATAAAAAATAGTAAAAAAACGGCTCAGTTGTGTGTCTGCTTTGGTATCTTAGTGGGAAGAGTTTCATTTTTGTGTATTTTTTTTGGGCTTCTTCACGGTCTACTTGTTGTCCTGGATAGTTTTAAAAATGTATTAAGTAACATTATAAGAAGGCTTTTGAGGTATGGCAAAGATGTATTTCCTTTTTGATTTATTATCAAAGATAATCAAAATATGGATTTGTCCTGGGATCCAAAGTGCTTTGCTGCAAACGCTGCAGTACTCATCCATCCATTTCTTTATACCTGTTTGTCTGGCTTGTTGGAACATATTCCAGCATGCACTGATTAGGCAACAGAAATTCTCTAGCTCTTCACGTTGACTTTGTTCTATGTCATCACCCTGTGTTTCTCTGGTTGTTCATTCATCGACCACACACACACACACACACACACACACACACACACACACACACACAAGTAGACAGACTCACAAACCAAACACTGCAGTTTTTTTTTTTGTCTGCTTTCCTTTCACGTAGGGCCCAGGCTGAGATCACCGTCAGCATTTCATGTCATCTGGTAATGTGCAATGCTTCTAAACTGACCTTCCAGTGATGGATTGTTATTTACTGTCTCCTTGGATCCCAGTGCAGGATTTTATTTCCAACCCTGGCTTTCAGGCAGTATACCCATGACCCCATAGTCCCAAGGAGATCAAGAGGAATCCTTTTTCTCATTTTCCTAGCAACCAAATGACACTAAAACCCTATCTACCAATCAACGAAACACTTGCAAATTGTGTGGAACACTCCAGCGTTCTGTAATGTCACATGGGTTCACTGTAGTAGTCATAGGAGTTACTTCTTTTGTGGTCAGTTCTTTTATTTTCCTTTCTGCTTGTAATATTTTTGCTCTTTTTTGTTTTTTTGGGCAGAAACAATCTTTTGTGTTTTAGGAGAGAAAGAGGCTGTTGAAGTTGTCTGTTGATCTCTTTTAGCTAATAACAAATTGTGGGTTAAGGAGGCAACACATTTGTTTCGTTCCTCATTTGTGCTTCTTCTTTTAGTCGGTCTATGCCGCTGGTGTTGATCTTATGCACATGCTGCTAGTTACTTTTGAAATGAGCATCTGCTTTGGCAAGCTTCCAGCGTTCAGCCTCATATTGTACATTATTGACACGGAGCATCTGGTCTTGGACTCAGTGCCGTCCAGGTGTCGGGCAACACAGCCAAGTCGCACTCCTCCAATGAAATCTCTTTAAAGACATCATAGTGGGGCCATTTAATACTATGCCAACTCACCAAAGTAATACAACCTCCAGTAATGGTTTGGGCTCAGGCTGTCTCTGGGAACATGCATTCTCTGGGTGATAATAGAATGTGAGCTTGCAGTAGTTTTGCCTGTTTTATTATAGCTTGTCTACGTGAAAATAAATGTTTTAAGCAGTGTCAATCTTGTATAGGTTAAATAGAGTTGGTAGACAGAATAAATCCATAACGAATAATTATATAAAATAAACCTATAATAACATTGATTCACTGAACCAAATAATCAATAAATGCATTAATTTAACAAACACTACAGTTGTTCATTTCAATCACTAATTATTTCTCTCTGAATCAGCAGCTGCAGTCATTTTTGCAACATTGCACACCCTTGGACCTCCACAGATTAACGATTGCTTTTATTGTGCGTTTCAGATTTACTAAAACATCCCAGATGTGTTTATTGACTTGTGGCCAACAGAGGAATGCAGAGGTCTCTTCTCCGATGCGGTTTCTTTCTTTTGCTTACAGTCCAAACTGCAGTCTCTGGCATTCCTGCTCATTCAGTCTTTTCCAGTTCTTTGTCTTTTTCATGCGGCATCCTCAACTACGCTCGAACAAGCTAGACTCTCAATCATATGTCAGCCTCGTCTTTTATTATGATAGTGATGAGAGTGATTTAGCATCGGGACTCACTGTAGAGAAGGTGTCCTTTCAGAAGAGCCAGATACATTTCATAAATACTACACAGGTAAATACCATTGCTGTCACCACCATTCCATTCACTGCCACTCTCCCCCAACAGACACACACACACACACACAGTCCCTGGTTGCTCGCCATGCCGGCGCAGCAGTTTCACAGCGCTGACAGCACATTGGAGGGCTATTAAGAATATGCTCCATCCTATATATATATATATATATATATATATATATATATATATATATATATATATATATACATACAGTATATCTATCTCATTACTCCCATCACTGTGACTGGTGGCTTGCCATGTTTCTAGTTGTTAAAGCCATCTCAGGAACAGATTGTTGCCCACCATGTAGCGCACACGAGAGGGTTAAACAGTTTGCTATTTCAGTGACAATTCAATAGCAATTTATATGGACCGCTATCTCTCACATATGCCTCTCACTGCTCTTCCTGAGCAGGAAAGAGATTTATGTTTCCTCTTGCTATGAAAAGAACACGACAACATTATCACAGATATCAAGCCAGCTGGGTTCCTATAACTGGCCTCATTTCATAGAATCCTTCATTATCTGATCCTCTCTCTGTTTCTATCAGATGTTGAGAGAGGATTTGATAATAGGGCTGGGCAATATAGAGAAAATCAAATCTCACGATATTCTTGACCAAATACCTCAATGTCGATATTGCGACGATATTGTATGGTTGACTATTGGTGCTTTACCAAAATGTTATTTACACAATGAGATTTTTGATAAATATTCTCCAGAAATGATTGAATGATTATGTGTGTAAAAGTAAATAATAGAACAGCTACAACAGTCTGGTAAGTTCAGAAAATGACATCACTTTACTGTAATGCAGCTTGTAAAACCAGGTAAAGACAACACTTACCATATTACAATATATCTCATATTGCGATATCTGATACAACATTGATATTGCCAAGCCCTATTTGATAATAATATTAAAATGATCAGCACAGTAAACTTTCAATACACACTGACTAGGGACGTAACAATGCATCGTCAATCGGTTAAAAATCAATATATAAATGTGTAAAGATTACAACCAGTTGAGATTTATTATTTATTTATTTTGAAGTGGGATTTGTTTCAAAACTCAAATGATTTTTTTCCTTTAACTTGTTTAACATAAAATATAATTTCAGTTGCACTTTTGACAAGATAGCACATCTGTTGTTTAGCACAGTTTATATAAATAAAGGAATATTTTTCAGCCTTTTGTCTGCAGCTGACATGAAATCGTATTGTGAACTCAAAATCGTGAATTGTATTGAATTAGGAATTGAGTGTATTTTTACAATCCTAACACTGTCTAATCTGACTTTTTGTCCTGTGTACTTTCTTTTTAGCCTCACGAGTTTGACGAGTGCCGGCTGGACATAAGTGTAAACGACAGCGTGTGGTACTTAAGAGCACAAGACCCAGAGCACAGACACCAGTGGATTGACTCCATTGAGTTGCACAGGGTAAGTCACACACACGCTAACACAGCAGACAATAGACTGCTGGCATCAAAAGAAACCAAATCCTTGTCACATTTGACACAAATAACAGTAAGTTAATACAAGGTTGGATTTGTGAATGTGTGTTCATTGTATGTGTGTGTGTGTGTGTGTTTCTATCAGAGTATCAGAGAGGGAAGGAGAGAAAAGGGAGGAATCCAGGGAGCAATATTCATCCCTTCACCACTGGTGCGTTTGTTGGCAAGTCTGTAGGACATAGTATTGAGTGCTTCATTTGTCTTTAGCACCGTACTCTGTACTGTTTGTGTTGACTTGTGTTTATTTGGTCCATCAAATTCCTACTGTGTGAAATAGTTTTTATCCTAGATGATTAACGATTGGTGCATGACTCATGTAAAAGCTTTAACAAAAGGCTGCTTAGCTCAAAGTTTAACCTTAGACAAACAGTTGACTCAGAGTTAAGATAATCCTTTATATACACCGACATTTAACACATGGGTTACCCTGAAAAGGGTTAGAAGACTTACTGAGAAAGCTGTGTGAAACAGTCAACAGATAATTCTGTTTTAAAGATTTTCTGGGGACAACCCTGAAAACCCTCTCTCCAAAATGCAACCTAGGGTCTTTTTGTGAATGTACCGAGTCAAACTTTCGTTTAAAAGCATAAATAGGATGGAAGCGCCACTTTTAAGATTTTTAAGTTTGGGTCAAATGGCCTTTTGAATGGGAGAGCTAGAGGTACTTCTATGAATCCCATCAAAATCACTATTTTTAAAACATTGAAAACACTGAGACTTTGCTCCAAGTATCACCAGGGGCTCTACACATAAACTCATACATTGAGAACATTGTTTGTACACAAACACTTTTTGTCTAGCAAGATGGTAGCGACCGGAAAAAAAACAACAGGTACAGTGAAAAACCTTTCTTTTTAGTAAACTCTGTGTACACAAACATGGTTCTCAATCCTGGAGTTCATGTGTAGAGCCCCTGGTGATACTTGGAGCAAAGTTTCAGTGTTTTCAGTGTTTGTAGTGGTTTCACACAATCAAAGAAGTACCCCAAGGTCTACCATTCAAAAGGCCATTTGACCCAAAACGAAAATACTGTACATTGTAAAAGTGGTGTTCCGTCTTAATTATGCTTTTAAACTAAAGTTTGACTCGGGTACATTCACAAAAAGACCGTAGGTTGCATTTTGGCAAGAGTTACGCTTTAACCTGCCCTGGAGGGGAGTCCGTTAGCCCGTGACTCATTGTCACAGCTTTCTTGCTTTGTTGTTTGCCTAAAATAGCATTCATTCATTCAATCATAATTTATACTGAAATATCATTGAGGGCAGCCCTCATTTACAATGACATTGAGTCAGTAAACAAAGACAGCACAGAACATGCGTAACACCATCATGAGAACAGAGAAAGATGCTGAAACATTGGAAAACCAATTTGATAAACAGATCAGGACAACCAGGATGAAAAAGTAATACAACTACGTAAAGCTATTACAATTAGACGTTTAGAGGGCCAAAATCAGTTTCCTAAAATGTCCAAAAGGCACAAGTGAGTTGATTTTAAGAAAGTGTTGTATTTTGTTCCATGAGTCAGGTGCAGTGAAACTAAAAGCAGTTTTTCAGAAAAAGTTCAGAGCAAGCTTGTGGAACATGAAGTAAAAGGCAGTCAGCAGAGCGAATCTGATAATGTCCCTCTGAATGACGAAAGTAGATCTGTAAGGTAAGATGGCAGTTTTCCAAAAAAGAGGCTTGGCAATACCAGTGAGTATCACGTCTTTCTCAGAGAGAAACCCATCCAACCCTGTCATATAAAATACCATAGACCTTACTGGTTATAAATCTCAAGGAGTCTAGGGAGTTAAGAGTTGTTATCAGTACAATGTGAATTTACAGGTCTGTAATGTTAGTTCAACCTTTAAGTACTTTTGTGAAAAGCCTTGTATTGCAGGGAGAGCAAAAGTAGCAGTGCCCATTTAATTCAGTCAATGGGAAGGACAAAAAACAAGTTGCAGTCCCTACTGTTAACTGAAGACAGTGAGAATACCTACACACTGTTTATGGTCGTATATACACAGCAACCAACCATCAAATATGTAAATCGTGTTTTGCATTGTTGGTGTAAGATCCCATGAGTGATTATGGTATTTTTTTCATCCTAGCCATAGAGGAAAGAAAAAAATGACAGCACAACATCAACAAAAGGTTTTGTTATACTGATGTGTATGATAAAGTCTTAATCTAAGGCATACAGGTAAAAGCCAGTAAATTAGAATATTTTGAAAAACTTGATTTATTTCAGTAATTGCATTCAAAAGGTGTAACTTGTACATTATATTTATTCATTGCACACAGACTGATGCATTCAAATGTTTATTTCATTTAATTTTGATGATTTGAAGTGGCAACAAATGAAAATCCAAAATTCCGTGTGTCTAAAATTAGAATATTACTTAAGGCTAATACAAAAACGGAGTTTTTAGAAATGTTGGCCAACTGAAAAGTAAGAAAATGAAAAATATGAGCATGTACAATACTCAATACTTGGTTGGAGCTCCTTTTGCCTCAATTACTGCATTAATGCGGCGTGGCATGGAGTCGATGAGTTTCTGGCACTGCTCAGGTGTTATGAGAGCCCAGGTTGCTCTGATAGTGGCCTTCAACTCTTCTGCGTTTTTGAGTCTGGCATTCTGCATCTTCCTTTTCACAATACCCCACAGATTTTCTATGGGGCTAAGGTCAGGAGTTGGCTGGCCAATTTAGAACAGAAATACCATGGTCCGTAAACCAGGCACGGGTAGATTTTGCGCTGTGTGCAGGCGCCAAGTCCTGTTGGAACCTGAAATCTCCATCTCCATAGAGCAGGTCAGCAGCAGGAAGCATGAAGTGCTCTAAAACTTGCTGGTAGACGGCTGCGTTGACCCTGGATCTCAGGAAACAGAGTGGACCGACACCAGCAGATGACATGGCACCCCAAACCATCACTGATGGTGGAAACTTTACACTAGACTTCAGGCAACGTGGATCCTGTGCCTCTCCTGTCTTCCTCCAGACTCTGGGACCTCGATTTCCAAAGGAAATGCAAAATTTGCTTTCGTCAGAAAACATGACTTTGGACCACTCAGCAGCAGTCCAGCTCTTTTTCCTTAGCCCAGGTGAGACGCTTTTCGCGCTGTTTCTTGGTCAACAGTGGCTTGACACGAGGTATGCGGCAGTTGAAACCCATGTCTTTCAAGCGTCTCTTGGTGGTGGATCTTGAAGCACTGACTCCAGCAGCTGTCCACACCCTTTTTCACAATCTTGACTAGGGCGCGGTGATCCCTATCGCTTGTACACTTTTTCTGACCACAGTTTTCCTTCCCTTTGCCTCTCTATTAATGTGTTTGGACACAGAGCTCTGAGAACAGCCAGCCTCTTCAGCAATAACCTTTTGTGTCTTTCCCTCCTTGTGCAATGTGTCGATGGTCGCCTTTTGGACAGCTGTCAAATCTGAAGTCTTCCCCATGTTTGTGTAGGCTTCAGAACTGGACTGAGAGACCATTTAAAGCCCTTTCCAGGTGTTTTGAGTTAATCAACTGATTACTTTGTGGCACCAGGTGTCTTCAAAATGTAACCCTTACACAATATTCTAATTTTGTGACACACGGAATTTTGGATTTTCATTTGTTGCCACTTCAAATAATCAAAATTAAATGAAATAAACATTTGAATGCATCAGTCTGTGTGCAATGAATAAATATAATGTACAAGTTACACCTTTTGAATGCAATTACTGAAATAAATCAAGTTTTTCAAAATATTCTAATTTACTGGCTTTTACCTGTATATAATCCAGAGTGGAGCAATCTGTCTGACATAGATGAGGAGTAGACAGTAACCACACCTTCAACCTGCCTGCCAAACACATGCATGCTCAGTCATAGACCTTAGTTTGGGAAATCCCCCTTAACTCACTCATCCCAGCACTGGAGAACCACCGTGACTCATGCGCACACACACATACACACACCATCCTGTCCACTATGAGTCACCGCTGAGACCTCTTCTTCCTAGAAGCCCCCGTTCAATCTCAAACCCACATTACACTCAGCACTGCCGAGGGTCTCCAAGGAGACACAACACATAACAACAAACAGTTCAGACCTCTTAGACAGTGAAATCTAACAGCAACACTTGTTTCTAGGATACTTTCTGTTAAAGTAAGCTGTGTTTGTTTATTTTCAATGTGCACTGACAGCCATATGGCATAAATTCCAGTAATGTAAGGTCTTCTACGGTAATTTTGTTTTATTTTTATCATTGAAACAGCTTTGTGACCTGGATAAGTCTGTTTCTGCTCAGGGCAGCTTTTCATAAGCACCAGGCTTTATGTCACTAGTGAGGGGTGTGAGAGCACTCAAGCTTTAATCACCCAACACATAAACAATCATACAGCTACTCAGTGTTTGCCATGCTGCTTATGAATGTTACTCTTTACTAATTTTTTATTTTGCATTTTCCGATTTTATCGAATGATGTAGCTGCAACAAAAAACCTCTGCTGCTCGTTTTTTTTTCCTTTTGCGTTGTATTCATTTTGAGCATGTAACATTCAATATAAAACAAGACAACAGCTGTTGTTGAAAACACATCCAACAAAACAGAAAAAAAGGTTAAAGAGAAAGAATAACAATTGATTTCATTAGTGTATTTCCTTAATTTACATGCATGAAAAGAAATAGGTTGAAGTTCAAAACTGTTTACAGTAATTAAATCATTTACAAAAACTCAATACACTCATAAAGCTTGACATACTTATCATATATTAATGTTCTTATCAAACTGATTAAACAGCCCTCATGCAAATAGTTAAGGTGTGCTGATGAAGTCATTAGGGTGGCAGTATATTGGCTAAAGGGCAGATGGCACTGACTGAAATCTCGTGTGAATACAGACGGAGTTACTTCTGGCCGTTGACCGACAGTTACCCCAGCCTCTTACAACTGCCAGTCACGTCCATTGACATGTCACGCCCCCTGGTGGTTGTAATTGGAAGTGTCTCTTAAAGGGAAACACATCTCTGTTTCTCCTTTCCACCAGTATCTCTCTGTGCCGTTGAACCTCTCCTCTCTGCTGTTTACGGCCATCTATTTCGAGGGCCAGGATGTTATGTAAGAGGAGAGGGGGGAACCAGTCAGGTTTACAGGAAGTCAGATGATGTTTCAGTTGTGTTGCCATGGTCACTGAATCTGTGTCATGCTGTGCTTCTGTTGAGGTCCCTAACCATATCCTGTTTAAATGGTTTTACAACAGGATATTAATAAGGCTTTCTGGAAAGCTATTTTTGTTTCTAATAGGATTTCAACCTTGTGTACATATTTGGATGTAACACAAAAGTAACTTAAAATAGGTCATTTGGGATTTACAGCGTTAGAATATCGTACTTTAAGGGAAGAGAACTTACCAGAACAAATGGGACACGGTGAGAATAGATGGGAGACGATGGTGAGAACACTTCAGATCAGATAGACAGCTAGAACAGAGATTACTTAGATCAGTTTCACTGCAGGATTAGTGGTGGTTAAGCTTTGGTTTTTGTGTCACTGGGTTTTCTCTAGAAGTCCCAACTGACTTGTGCCAGCTAAATTAATAATTATGATCACACATTTTATCACGGTATGATATTTTATCGATTCTTTGGACAACGATACAATGTTTACTGAGACCACAAAGTCTGCCACTATACAATTTTGATTAATTTCAGGGGGCCTGAAATGAGACGATACATAATTCCATTTATATTATGTTTACAGTAAGTAACTAAAATATAATTGGACTAAGCTCTTCCATACATTTACATTAAAAACGAACTACTTTAATAAAAAAAAATTAAGATGATGATGTGAATCAATATTTTCACTTTGTATCGATAATATTGGACCGTTGAGGATTGAATCGATATATCAGATCGATATATCATTACACCCCAAGTATGTTCAACCTAATATGTTATTGAGTTAGGCTGCTTTGTGACATAATTACTAACTTGTCTCCGTGTCTGTGAACCCCCTACCCCATATAGGCTGACTCTGGATACGGCTCCGAGTCCAGTCTGCGGAGACATGGCTCCATGCTCTCTCTCACATCAGCCACCAGCGGTTTCTCTGCCACCTCCACATCCTCCTTTAAGGTCAGTTTTCTGGGTAATGTTAACTCTGGCTGAGGAAGTTATTGGCTTCCATTTTGTATCTGCAAACATGATGTTTTGTCTGTTGTTTTAAGGCAACCACGCAAGCGGTTTCTTTTTTCCACATGTACTGGAATGGTTGACTTGTGGTTTAATATAAACAAAGGGCTGACAACTCTGTTGCTTTTTATTTTTTTAGAAGGGTCACAGCCTGAAAGAGAAGCTGGCAGAGATGGAGACCTTCAGAGATATCTTGTGCAGGCAGGTGGACACGCTTCAGAAATACTTTGACAGCTGTTCAGACGCCGTGTCTAAGGATGAGCTGCAGAGGGATAAAAGTAAGACCCACAGACACAGACACTTCTTCTAACCAATTATTTTGTTACTCTCTAGGGGATCTGATTTTTGTGCTTTTAGACAAGAAGTGAAGATTATTTTATTGTGAAAATACCACTTTCCTGTGGTAGTCGATTAACTGAAAATTAATAAGCGACCTTTGATCATTTTGGATAAGTGCTCCAGTCGTCAGGTTTTTAAGCCAAAATGGATTTAATTCTTTTGTCATTTGAGAGTAAACCAAATGTACAACTATTTAAAGATGGCACATGCAAGAAATTTCTACTTTTAAGCATTTTACAGACAAAACAATTATTATTATTATTATTATTAACCAATAGATAAATAGATTTAAGAAAACAGTTTGTTGAAGCCTAGTTTGTTTCGTCCCGTAGCTGTTGCATCAGGTCTAGCAATGTGCGGACATATTGGAAGGGTACAGCGTGACACAAAGCTATATCTGGGAACCAAAAATGAGAATTGATTATATAGGAAAAGGCTAACCTATTTATAGCAAGACACTGATCTGTCAAAGAGAATCTTTGGCTTGCGTATTCCATTTATAGATTGTAAAAAAAATATATATATTTTGAGTGCAGAAGGAACGTGCACTGAATCATGTATACAGTGGTCTGTGTGTTGTGACTCAGACAGCAGTTATTCTACAAGCCCCCTCATAACCCCATCTCGGCTGGCTGAACATTTACTTATGGCAGCCTGCACTGGGAGATTGTGGATGACCACATTGAATGAAGCCCTCCTTTTGTTCTCCTCACCTCCCTCTCGCCGCTCACTCTCTCTCCCTCCATTCTAAAGATGAAACCAGACCATTGTCATATTCTCCAGCACAGCAGATTTCTGTCAGGCTGATGGTGCGCTGTGCTGTAGCTTCAATTGTGAATGGGTCACAGGGCGCCACCCTGCCCTGGAACGCTAGTTGGCTTTCAGTATGGGTCCTGCGAGAAATCGCAGCTACCTGTTTGCCTCTCCTCTCTGAAACTTAAATTTCTCTGTTTCCAGTCGTGGAGGATGATGAAGATGATTTCCCCAACACCCGGACAGATGGAGACTTTCTGCACAATAACAACAAAGAAAAATGTGAGTAATGCAGACATCTTCAAGTTATTCTTCTATTTCAACCCTAAATATGCATGAATATCAAGCTTAACGTTTGGAAAAAAACAGCATTAGATACCGTTTGTTAAGACAGCAATAGGGCTGCAACCGACGATTACTTTCACTGTCGATTAATCTGTTGTTCATTTTCTCAAATAATCAATTGGTTGTTCCTTCTCTAAAATGTCAGAAAATGTGTTTCCCGAAGCCCAAGATGACGTCCTAAAATGTTTTGTTCACAACCCAAAAGATATTCAGCTTAGAACCTTATATATTACATATTCACATTTAACCATCTGGAATTAGAGAATTTCTGCTTTGTTTGACAAGAGAATGACTCAAACCGATTAAATCGATTATCAAAATAGTCCACAATAAATGTAATAGTCTGTATGTAATCTTTGCAGCTTTAGTCAGCACAGATAAAAAATGTCTCAACAACCATTACTTGTACTAACTTTGGCCAACAAGAACTGTTTTGTCATAGAATGGTGATTGAGAAAATGTCTTTTTAGCTATTTCTTTTTTTTTTAAACTGATGCTCCATATGTTGTATGTCCATACGTTCCTCCATATTTAATATATTTTCTTAAGATGCTAAGGAATGATCTTAACTGAAATGACAAGAGAATTTTAGGTTAGGAACTTACCCAACACTAGCATTTGTTTTAGTCCCATGCTCCTCTTTTGTGCAGTGTTCCAGTCCTTGAGCCCCAAGGGAATCAATGGCATAGACTTTAAGGGTGAGGCCATCACATTCAAGGCCACCACAGCGGGGATCCTGGCTACTCTGTCCCACTGTATCGACCTCATGGTGAAGAGAGAAGACAGCTGGCAAAAGAGGGTCGATAAGGTTTGGATCTAATTAGCTATGTTTCATCCACTTACCTGAAAGAAAGCTTGTGTTACTTTTGGATTTTTCAGACAATAGTAATTGCTTTTCTTCTATTATCTACAGTCATCTACTACAACAACAACAAAAAAGCTGCAGGAGAGAAAGTTATTGTAGAATCTATTTAATGATACTGTATTTCTGTCCGCGTAGGAGATGGAGAAGCGGAGAAGGATAGAGGATGGCTATAAATCAGCCCTCAATGAGTTGAAGAAAAAGCCTCAGTTTGGAGGCCCAGATTATGAGGTGAGGTATAAAAGTTGTCCGCAATGCAGCATTAAGTTTGTGTTGTGATAGCACTTCTGAACTAACGTTCCCTTTCCCCATATTGGCAGGAGGGTCCAAACAGCCTCATCAATGAGGATGAGTTTTTTGATGCAGTTGAAGCCGCTCTCGACAGACACGACAAAATAGAAGAACAGGTAAGCAAAAGATCAGATGCAGTATTTTTACCACTAAGGTCATGTCAGATAAAAGCAATGAGATACTTTCAAGGCAGTAGTATATTAAAAAAAATAAATAAATAAAAAAAAAATAATAATAATAGTACGGCCGTCAATTAGGGGTGGTAATCACCAGATGCCTCCTGATACGATATCATCACGATACTTATGCCACGATACGATATTATTGCGAGTTTAAACATATTGCAATATTCTGCAATATATTGCAATTTAATCACCTTTTTTCAACTTTGAATTTTTCCCAATTTCAAAAGGAAACTTTGTCACTATCTGTTTTATCTAAAAAAAAGATTTCTCTTTTTGTTCATCTCACTTCAATTTTATTTCTGCAAAATGGGACTGTCAAGCGGAAGAACTGAACACATATATATACATATACTTGGTGCCTGTGTATCGACAGTATTGCAACTGAAAATATCGTGATACTATGCTGTATTGTTTTTCCCCCCATCCCTACCGTCAATCCAAATATTTAATCGCATAATTGTCCTTAGTTGATCACAAATTAAGCTCCCTTTTTTTATCTGTTCTGAATGTACTTTAAAAAGGATATTTTTCACGTTTTTAATGCTTTTATCAACATGAATGCTCTTGATGGGAAATATAACACGCCTCGGCTTCACAGTTTGAAAATATTATTGGTAACACTCTATAGATATTGTTTTTTTGTCTTTGGTGTGTTGCTTCGCACATATTATTTTATTAGTTTTTGTTCCAAATAAAATAAAGAAAGAAAGAAAAACAGAAAGATAAAGGTCCCGAGGGAGTTTTTTGTAAGTAAACGGTGATGCTATAGCAAGAGCAGAGTGCAGGATTTTTTTCCTTTGCCCCAAGTTTATATTTTCCAACGCACAAAAAGAATTTTTGGATGTGAGAGTTGTTTCTCCAAAAAATGTGCGTGTTGATCGCGCGTCAAAAGAAATCTGTGGCGTTAAAAGAAGTTTGCCTTCACTCGTTTTATCGCAATCATTTTGATAGCCCTAAAAACAAACAAAAAACAGTGAAACAATCATTTCTGCACATGTTTTTTTATTTTTATTTAAAAGTGTTGTGCTTTGTTTGTGTCCAGTCTCACACTGACAAAACGAGGATACAGCGATCCAGCCCAGTCCCTCCCGGAGACGTTTATTCCAGCACCGGCACGCACAGATTTGCTGACAAGGTAGTCCAACCCTTTACTCTCTAAAACTGCAATACAAGCTACTTTCATCAGTCCACCTGTCCCCCCTCCATTTCTTCACGTTCCTTATTTTTCTCATTTCTTTTCAATTTGACATTTTTTCCTTTTGTGTAACTCTTCCTCTCCTCCATTTTTTTCCCCCTCTCCATCACCCCCTCTATTCGTCCCTGTAGCCTCATATTCAGTCCTCCCCTGTTGTGATAGTCAGCGCCCCTCCTAGTGACGTCCACAGATTCAGCGCTGAGGTAACTCACTGTCCAGGCTCAGCCAGTCCCCCTTCCTCTGTGTTTCACCCGTCTACACTAAACACCACATTTGCATTGCTGTTGAATCCCCAGTAACTGCTGTAAGAATCATGAACACACAGGAACTCACTGGAGCAGCACGACGCATCAGCTCCCCTTTTTTATCTGTGTGAAATAACTGTTACTGTGCTACCAGGTGGGGCTGGGCGACATGGAGAAAAATCAGAAATCGCCGTATTCTTGACCAAATGCATTGATATTGAAAATATTGTAGAGTTGAGAATTGGTGCTTTCACTAAATATTTTACAATGAGATTTTAAACAATTATTAATAAGGTTTCAAGTGACAATATAGAAAAAAAAAATTTTTTTCCCCCAGCTATATATTGACTATTTTTACATGCATGCACAAAACCAGTCTGTCCTGTAAAAAAAAAAAAGCCTAAAAAATGCCCCCCAAAAATGTAGGATAAATTATCACATTGAATTATTGCCCAGCCCTACGAGCAGGTCTGTTGGTCAGGTCTATGCAACTAACAGTTTGACTATAAACTTGCTTTAACATGGAGTCTTTGGGTCCTCCAGTGTTTCTTTTGCCACCCGATTTTTGTCCGTTTTAGTCCAAAAAACTGAACCCTGTAGAATGGACAGTGTATCATTAGGTGCCGCTTCTTCTGCTTTGGCCACATTGAACTTGTAACGTATGCGGATCGATGTGCTGCGGAATATATCTTTTAACCGGCTACACTGGCTACACATGCACATGGCGTAGGATTGCTTGCGAGACGTAGAGCTTTTGGATTGATTCTTCAGTTTTTGGAGCTGGCACAGCGCTGTGAAAACGACAATTTACTGTCAGCTGTTATCAGAGGACACATGGGAGGGAAACAAGATATAGAAACAGAAACTCTTAAAAAGGAAACTGCCAATACACTCGTCGACATATAGACAATTTATGATTCATTTCTGTGTCAAAGGGCCGGGGTTTTAAAAATATACTGTAAATAGAAGACTATCCTATTTTTACGCTTGTAGAGCGGATCTCTGCCGTGCATGCGCATCACAACGCGCTGCTCTGGTGTACAGTGTAGCCAGTTTCACTGATTACAGTGGAAGCGTAGTGTTGGAATGTCCCGTTACGCCTGCACTGTAGTCGGCCTGTAAGCAGTGTTCATGCCATGCTGATATCTAAGGGCCTTTTCACGTTGTCATTAACCGACCTCGCATCGCGTTTCTGTCCCTGGCCTTGTGTTACAGGTGGAGGAGCTGGTGCAGAATCACATGACCTACTCCCTGCAGGATGTCGGCGGAGACGCCAACTGGCAGCTGGTTGTAGAGGAAGGTGAAATGAAGGTATGAGGAGGTTTTTATTCAGGTTTGTCTGTATGTTATACTTTCCCTGAGTCATACACTAAATTTTTAAGTTTTGGGTAAATTGACTTAAACCTTAAAATAGCACGCATCTGGAATTCACTGTTGAACCACAGTATTTTATTAAACCCAAATCAAAGTTAACAACATGTACGCACATTGGAAAACATGATTATGAAATGACTTCACTACAGCTGGAAAGATGAATCGATTTAGTTGTCAACTATTAAATCAGTTGGCAACTCTTTTGATTAATAAATTTGAGAAATTCACAGATTCCAGCTTCTTGAATGTGAATATTTTCTAGTTTCTTCACTCCTCTGTGACAGTAAACCCAATATCTTTATGGACAAAACAAGACGTTTGAGGACATCGTCTTGGGCTTTGGGAAACACTGAGCAATATTTTTTACCATTTTCTGACATTTTACGGACCTAGAAAACAGATTTTAACAATTAAAATAACCTTTAGTTGCAACCCCAGATTTCACTTCACGTTCAATTTTCTGTCTGTGTAGGTGTACAGGAGAGAGGTGGAGGAAAATGGGATTGTTTTGGACCCGCTGAAGGCCACCCATTCAGTAAAGGGGTGACCGGTCACGAGCTCTGCCACTACTTCTGGGACACGACCTACCGCAACGACTGGGAGAGTAGGTCTTCCAACGCTGAAGCAATGCTAGTTCAAATCTATTTCTTACGATTGATGATATGATTATGAAAGGTTTTAATTGCTCCCATGTTCTCTGCCTCTTTTAGCCACTATCGAAAGCTTCAATGTTGTTGAGACGCTGTCGGACAACGCAGCGATCGTTTATCAAACGCACAAGGTAAGAGCTGGAAGATCAGAAACTAAACAACCACGACAGTGGAACGGATCCGTTTGGTATCAATGTATATCAAGGTTTCCACTGGGTTTAAAAAAGTGTAGACCTTAAAAAGTCTTCAATAAGCTGGAGTTTTGGTTTTGTCTAGGTCTTAAATAATTTTACAGGTCTTAATTTTCCTACGTCCATGCAACCCTACATCTAACTCTCTTCTTTTAAACCATGTAAACTTATTCTGGTACAACCTCAAAATACAATTATGAACCTGAAAATGAGCACATTAAAAAGGTCTTAGAAAAAGTCTAAATTGTGATCCGTTGAATGTAAAATGATAATGGTAAATGATAAATAATGTGTGTGCTTTAGCGGGTGTGGCCTGCATCTCAGAGAGACGTGCTGTACCTGTCCGCCATGAGAAAGATCCTGGCCAACAACGAGAATGACCCTGACACCTGGCTGGTCTGCAATTTCTCCGTGGATCACGACGACGCACAGGTGAGTCATCAAGTCCTTTCAGATCTAGTCGAGGTTTCAGACGCCATGCGAGGAATCACTTGAGATTCAGGATGAGAATCCTACTGCTGCCTTTTTTTTTTTTTCTCTTCATTCCCCATCCTGTCATCCCACAGCCATCCAACAAGTGTGTCCGTGCCAAAATCAACATCGGCATGATCTGTCAGACCCTGGTCAGCCCACCAGAGGGAGATAAAGAGATCAGCAGAGACAACATCCTGTGTAAAATCACCTACGTCGCCAACGGTGTGTATCTGTCTGTTCTTCTGGCTTCAGTTGATGAATTCAGTCTATCATTCAGTAGTATCTGGAAAAGGGCATATGAAAGTTTTACATTTACAAAAAGTCTAATTTATTTTTTTATTTGTAGCATTTGATATTGACATTTTAAGGACTCTCTCCACACACACACACACACATACATACACACACACACACACACAAAATAGAAAACCATTTTGACTGATTGTGACGTGCTCATTGTTGCTAAGTAAAGTTGTGTGTCCTGTGTCTGTGCAGTGAATCCCGGAGGCTGGGCTCCGGCCTCCGTGCTCAGGGCCGTGGCGAAGAGGGAGTACCCAAAGTTCCTCAAGCGCTTCACCTCCTACGTCCAGGATAAAACGGCTGGCAAACCCATCTTATTTTAAGGCGCACAGGTAACGCACAGGAGCTCGGTTAACCCTGTTCCTAGGGCGAAAACTGCATATTTTACCAATGGATAGTTGTCAATTTTGCACCCTGCTTCTGAATCTTTAGTCGGTGCCTACCTTGAAAAAAAAAAATGCTAACATGAAGCATGTCCATCTTTCCAGTGTGGAGACACAAGGACAGTACTGCACATGAGGCTTTGAGGACCCAGTGTCTTCAGACTGACTGCTGCTCTGCTGCCGTGACCAGACAAGTTCCTCCACGTGGTTTCCCCCTCTCCAAGTTCTTAGTTAGTTCTAGTAGGGGAGGAAGCGTCACAACGGCACCCTCTGGTGGCTGCATTCAAACATCTGCCAGACAACCCTTTAACCTCTGAAAGACATTCATCTGAAAGACACTCTTGAGTTATTTGAAAAATGACAGTGAAATTCTGACTTATCATAATCATTTCAAGTGAAATTACTACTTGTTTCCCCTTCATTGTGAAAAGGGATCATCTTTAGAAGACAATAACAAAGCAGCGTTCTTTTTTTTTAGTGGTTGAAAAAAAGCCTAACAAGGTGCTCCTCTTTAATGCAAGTGTGAGCCAATAGCATCAGAACAGCGCCTGAGAAAACGTTAAGAAGCCTTTATTGATGTGACTAATCCATTGCAGAGAGATTTTTTTTTAAATACGCACCAACGTGTTTGCTCTACACAGGCCTTCCTCAGGGGGACTAACCAGAGATACAAACAGGAAGTATATAGGGCACAGACAGGAAGTGACATCATATTCAAGCATAGTAAAAAACACAACATGCAGTTACAATATATGAAAAAGTTTTTTATATATATATATATATATATATATATGAGAGAGATTATTTTGAGTTGTCAACAACTTTCCTGAGATGAATGCACCCATCAGTCGGCCCGGTCGACCTTCCCCCATGAAAGCTCTCGCAGCATCTTTCATGTAGACGACTGACTTGTCATTCCTCTCCATCTCTTTTCCTACAGATGTCTTAATATATAAATGTATGTATGTTCTATAAGAGCTTTGTAAAAGAAACAGATATTTGCTAATAGACTGAACTATTTTTTTCTTGCCATTTATAGTTCCTATTTTGTGTTCGATATTTTTTCTTCATAACTAGTAATTTCTCAGCTTCCTTTTTTTAAGCTGCTAACTTTCGCTAGTGAAATCTCACTATGATTGATTAAGTCCAGAGGGCTGTCATCGTCTCATGACCCCTATGATGTAAGACTTGACCTCCTTGACGCCGCCCCTCCCATGAAAACACCTCCCGTTGGTGCTGACGGAGCGGCGAGCCCAGAGGAGTTTTTCATATATTTAATGTACAAAGCTGAGTTCATGCACATTGTTTGGCTTTCTAATTGTGTCATTGTGAAATGTCGTGGTGTCATAGCACATATTTTGAATGAATTTCAAATAGTGTCCCTTACATTTCTCTGAAAGTCAGAGAATGCCTAAAGCCGCCTACACAGAGTTGCTCTCCGCGTACCGCTAGGTAGGGCGTCATCGCGGCTGGCAAGAAAGCAATTTCCCGTTGCTAGGTAATGACATGCTGTTATCTTATTGGTTGCGCTTTTGAAAGGTCAGCGGCAACTTGGTCAAAGTTCAAATAATTTGAACTCCGAGTGGTAGCGCAGCGCATAGTTGGCCGCCACCGCCCTCCACCATGGGAAATCAATGGAACGGCCGGCGCAATGCGGTTTTACCGCCTATCATGTGTAGGCAGCTTCACCGTAAGAGGAGAATCTAGTTTCTGACGGCATAAAGGGTGCTGTTAGTGCGCCTATGAAATCACTAGTGCCTCATGGCTCAGTTCCCCTTATTTTCCCTTCTAGGAGTCCATTTGAAACATGTCCTACAATATATTTACTGAATGAACTAGGTGATACTCAATGTGGGATTTCCCACAGAGATCTAGCAGAATATTTTTACAGGTTCTAGTATTATTCAGACGTACTGTAAGATACATTTCAATTTAATTTCAGTATAAGCATCGCAAACCTCAACATTTCTGTTTCTGGTTTTTGTAAAATGTGATATGTTCTGACAGTTTAGAGTCTGAAACCATCTTGTTGATACAGTCAAGTTTGGTCTTTGTATCTTCAGTCTAAAAATGTCAGTGCAGAGCTGCAAAGTCCTGAGTTTAGTAAACCTCCACTCTGAAGTACTTTTATAGAAACAGTGTACGTACATTTTCGTAATTAGAGGTTTTATTTGCTTATCCTGTTACATTTTAAAGTTAGCTGTTAAAGCTGTAACTCTGGACTTTGCAGTTTTAGTTGGCTGAAATGGAGTTGGCCTATGGAATTTAGTTCCCAATTTAGGCCCAATCATTTTCCAGACAATACTGTTGAAAGTACTTAAATACATTTCTGGTACTAGTTCCACCTGTGAACATGTCCAACATTTTCCTTGGGTTATATGATATACGTGTAGTTATTTTCCTCCGCTCCTGAGCCTTTGATTGTTGAGCTTAGAGCAGAATGAGGTGGGTGAGAATGAAGCCAGATGATACACGGCCTCTCGGCTGAGTGGAAAACAAACCAGGCTGAAGCTCTTTCACCTAAAGCAGACATTTTCTAATTCAAGTAGCTGAATGTAATTAGAAAAACTTTTTTTTGTAAATAATTTCTTCATACTAATGCTGTGGGATCAACTTACAAATGTACTGTGACAGCGTCACACTTCTGCTGCCATTTTAAAAGTTAAATAAAGTTTATCCTGTATCGTTTATTGGTTTGTGTGAGAGAAGCTGGTTCTGTCACAGAAGTAAAGGCTGGACTACAACAGAGCAGTTTGTGAACAGTGTTTTCTGTTGGAGATGGTAAGTCCCTTTGGGGGGGGGGGGGACTTTGGTCTTATAAAAGGAAAGGGAAAAACATAACATAACATGAGCACTTTAAGAGGGAACATATGTAATTTATTTTTTAAATAAAACATAGTACAATCTTTTAAAATTGAATATTCTAACTTCTCCAAGACATACTGGATGTAAGGCCACAGCTGAGCTTCACTGTTTTTCAAAAAAGGAAACCAGAACCTGCAGGATTAACTTCCACCATGCCAATAAATCCTTCAAATCGTTCAACACATAATATATCATGAAAGTTAATTAAATTAGTAAATATGGCTTTGATTTTCCAGGGATCTTATTTGCCGTAACACAAAGAAAACAACCTGCCTTTAACAAGTCACTTTGTGACAAAAACCTCTGTTGGAAGGTGCTTTTATTCCCCCTTCCATTAGCCACAGTCCTACAGTATACACAGTATACGGTAGCACCTTGAATCAGTTAAGGGTTGTGCAAGTGATATCCTACAACACTGATTAACAACTTACATTTAGGCAGAAAGTTGGCATTTTAAACTGGAGCAAACATCACCTGTAGCAGTAACCTGCTGCCATCTGCTAGCTTTTGGCAAGTGCAAACTTGCTGGTGACAACTTCTCTCCATGCATTTTGAAAAACATACAAGGATTAATGTGGAAGTTATGTCATCAGATTGTTTGATAGGAGACGCAATTTGCTTTTGGCTGAACCACTCTTAAGAGGCACAGGATACGTGTTCAAGACGTGCAGCATAGTGGACTTTATACAATCTAAACAACATCAATAATTCACAGCTGTCAAAGATCCAATAACAAAAACAAGTGCAATGTTCAGTTGCAAACAAATAAGTCCCTCAACATAATATCCCAAACCAAAAAGTCTGTATGCAATCAGTGGGGCGACACACAAGGCAGGCAAGCACACGTTGGCTGTGGTCTTCAGCGTGTTGGGTCTGGTTATTAGTCTTTAACGTCTGGACGTCCTCCACCCACAACGCTCCCTTCAGAACTACGTCATTAGGAGACGATTCAATCCTCTCAGTTCTTACTGTGAAGTTTTCTTCTGTTAGCTCCTCATTCAGTCCAAGTCGCCTCTATAGATGGGCCGTCAACATTTTACGTCAGGCAGCCGACTTTGATCAAGGTGTTTCTGACAGGTTTGTTTGGGATCTGGGAATAAGAACCAGGTCAAAGTCAGAAATCACAGGGAAAAGTTTTGACGTTGACAAACCACAAAGAACGGGAGTGAAATATGTAACCTGTTGTGGGCCATGTGGCTCTTGACGAGGTGTCCAGCAGCTAAAGCGGCCATCAGGGAGAGCTCCCCTGCCAGAACCGTGGCACAAACCACTCGTGCCAGCTGACGGGCGTTATCGCCTGGCTGGTTGGAACTGGTACCTTGGACACCGAGCATCTACAGACAGATGGATACAGCGATTGGGTTAAATCAGCACATCACTGTCCCTGGCTGCAGGGACATCACCCCCGACTAGGGCTCTCTACTTACAGTGTCTCACTGCTACATGGCTGCAAGTCACTGATGCAATGAATGTCATCTGAGGGGTTGAAACTTCCAAAGATTATTTATGTTCAGTACGCATGTACCCATTTCAAGTTTATATTTCAACTTTAAAGTTCTCAGTCGGAGTACATGATATCTCGACTCAATATCGTTATCGCGATATTACTTTGCACAATATTATATTGAAAGTGTCGGGATATGTTTGCAATATTTTGTTTATTTCGTGGAGCGCTGCGTCCCATCCATTGGCTGTGTGGCTTAGTTTGTGTTTCATTTACGTGACAAACCCTACGTGTGTGCATATTTTGACTGTCAGTGTAAGTGAAGAAATACAGCGACTTGGGAAAGTTTACACACCCATGCTAAAGTTGATTAACAAGAGGAATAAAAAAAACAAAAAAAAAACAACATATTTTGGAAATTGATCTTAATGCCTTAATTCAAAAGAATTAGGAAAATCCAACCTTTTAAGGACACCAATTTTCTTTGTGAATGAATAATGTATTATAAATAAATAAATGTTCTTCCTTAAAATACAGGTTGCATAAGTATACACACCCCAATGTTAAATTCCCATAGAGGCAGGCAGATTTTTATTATTAAAAAGCCAAATATTTCATGGATCAGGATACTATGCATCCTGATAGTTTCCTTGGACTTTGGAATTAAAATGTTGGACCAGTCCAATATGACCATCAGTTGAAATAAACCTTGTGTTGTAAGAAAACTTGTTTAACTTGTTATGAATCTATTCTGATGCGTTTTCCCGTAACTTTTGTAATTTGACATATGTTTAAAAACAGCGAAATTAATATCGATATATTCATAATCAATGTCGCAATTTCACATTTTGTCAATATCGTGCAAGACCTAGTCTCAGGTGATTTACCACTATGACGTCTTTCAAGAGCGTTTTTGTCAGTTAAATAAATCCTTTTTCGTACTAATGTGCTTTCAATTCATTAATTAAAACAAAAAAAACTACTGTGAAATGACATTTTTAGCATTTAAACTTCATAAAAAATAAATAAAGAGTATAGATGGCTTTACCTGCAGACAAGCCTGCTGTGGAGCCAGGTTGGTGCCCCCTCCCACAGTGCCCAGCTCTATGGAGGGCATAGTGCAGCTGATGTACAGGTCTTCCCCCTCTGGACCAGCAGGCTCCATCAGCGTGATACAGTTGGAGCTCCCCACTGTCTGAGCCGGGTCCTACAGCAATATCACTCAGTAATCAATCAAAATGTATTTATATAGCACTGTACAGCAACCAGCAGGTATTTAAAGTGCTTTACATCAGCAACCAAGTACAAAACAACACATCATACCATAAAAAGAATGAAGCACCAGTACTAAGCCATTCTAAACAAATAGGTTTTGAGTTTAGACCTAAAAAGAGCTACTGTACATCTGTAATAATGTGAATATCAGGGGGTAACGTGTTCCAGAGTCTTGGGGCAGCAACTGCAAAAGCCTGATCACCCCCCATACACATACTTGTGTTGGTCATTAAAAAAATCTATTCTATGTTATGCCATTTTAATATTCAGAAGTTCCATTTCAATGTTTTCTGTCATACTGACATGTCACCACAAAAGTAGTAGTCTCTTATCGAAATACAATATTTTGTGTAGCACGGGACAAGGGCTGCAACTTACAATCTGTGGATTATGTTCTCAATTAATCAATTAGCTGTTTGGTCTATAAAAGGCCAGAAAATTGTGACTAATGTCCAGGAGGATGTCCTCAAATGTCTTGTTTTGTCCACAACTTCAAGATATTCAGTTCACTGTCACAGAGAGAAGAAACTAGAACATATTCACATTTAATGAGTTTTACTTTTTTCACAGAAAATGACTCAAACGGATTAATCGCTTCAAAATAGTTGGCGATTAATTTCTAATCAAGTTCACAGATAACAGCTACCTCTGATATTTTCATTATCTAGCCCAGGTACTGTGTTAGAGCTCAAAGTCACTACTCACTAGGAATATGTGCCATTTCGCCATTTAAACAATTATCTTGATTCTTAACCATCTGGATTTTACCACATTGTTCTGTGAGATGCAGAAACGAAAGGCGTAAACATGTCGAGTGATCCATTACCTGTCCACAGGCGATGTAGATGGCCGCTACAATGTTGGCGGCATGAGCATTAAAGCCCCCGATACTGCCAGCCATGGCCGAGCCCACCAAGTTCTTGTTGATGTTCAGATCCACCAGAGAAGCTGTGCTGCTTTTCAACACCTACAGACATATTAATGCATTGTTTTAGTAACAAACGTATGCTTTTACAAAAGGAAAAGAACCACCAGCACATAAAAACTGTGGACACTGTGATTTGACTCATGGGTGATGTATTGTCAAGTCTGTGACGTAACTTTGAGTTCCAACCTTCAACCGGCAGGCAAATTCATCACAGCATTTTAGTTGTTAGCATTGTGGGTTATAAGCAAGCAAGCAGGTAAATTCCAATCTAGAATATAAAGCGTTTTGTTTACCTCTCGGACCACGTTGGCAGGGATGGTGGCCTCACACACAGCAGACTTTCCCCGACCCAGGATCCAGTTTATGGCAGCAGACTTCTTGTCGGTGCAATAGTTGCCACTGACTGACAGCACCTCCACGTCTGGATACTGCTGCCGGAGTCTGTGCAGAGCCTGTTCAGTCCCCTGGGAAAACACAGCACGTATCGTTTTTGTTTTTAAAAACGATACTAGTTTTTCTAGGACATTTATTAGCAGTTTATAAAATAACCAATATTTGGAATTACATTGAAAATCTTTAACTCAAAGTAAAGAACGCTTTAATTAATTAACTATCAGTTATCAGGCAAATGAAACACTGATACAGATGATCTGCAAACTGCCAAAAAACGGGCCAATAATCCGTCTATCCCTAATAAAAATGTACAGACAAGAGAGGCTGCATTAAAATTGCATTGACTGCTGCGCAAGGTTTGGTCGTACCTTGGAGAGCATGTTCATGCCCATGGCGTCTCCTGTCTGAGACTGGAAGCGAATGTACAAGTTCCTCCCTGCTAAGCCCACCATGAGCTTCTCCAGTCGAGCAAACCTGCCAGGAGCAGATAGTTCTGTATGATCTGTATGTCCTTCAATACTGCAATAACATGTTTCAGGTGTGACCAAAGGATATGGAAAAAGCTACAATCATTCTATGAGTGTTTCCACTGACCTGCTGGTCTGGTCAAAAACCTCTTTGATCATGCTGAATCCATCCGAGGTCTCGAGCCAGACTTTGACCTCTGCAGCCCGGCATGCTGAGGGCAGCCTCACCACAGGACCCCTGGTCATACTGTCAGCTAGGATCCTGCTGTGGCAACCCCCGCTCAGCTGGACAGGAAAAGATAAAAGAGTGAGCACAGCAGCCACACACACACACACACACACACACACACACACACACACACACACACACACACACACACACACACACACACACACACACACACACACACACAGCCAGAGCTGGTTGTCCATCACTTACAGAAAGTGCCCTGCATCCTCTGTTAGTGCTGGCTACCAGGCAGCCCTCTGTGGTCGCCATAGGAATGTAAAACTGCTTCTCATCCAACAGAAGGGGACCAGCCACTCCAACTGGCACCGGCATGTAGCCAATCACATTCTCACAGCAAGTGCCCATCACCTACAAAATGCAGAGTAATACTTAAACATTTTATTTGTTGAAAAAATTTAATCTGCTCGTAGATTAGACAGCATTGAAAATGAAAGATATGCATGTTGCTAATACCTTGGAATAGTCGTAGTCTTTATAAGGCAGAGAAGCCAAAGCAGAGAGAACAGGCAGTTTGGATGAAAGCATTTCCCTCCTGATGGCCACGCCCCTCTCTGGAGTCTCCAGGACAGCTTCCAGTTTGTAGTTCAGGATGTTACGTGAGGTAACCAGGTTCATCACCTCTTTGTTGCTGAGAAAACGGGCCCCCCTCTGAAAAACCAGCAAGGGCAGACCAGAAATTTCTTAAACATTCAGACAAATACAGTCTTCTGCAAGGATTTCCACTTCCTCTGGGAGCTTACCTGAGGATCAGAAAGGATGGCCATACATTCCTCCAGTGACCGGGTCTCAGTATTACAGCTACTATGAGGAACGCGTGTTGTCGGAGCAAAAGAGTCCCCTAAACCTGAAACACAAAAGCTGTTCTCCGCGGAGGCTGCTGGAGGCGGAGTCACCTCTGTTTTTGGGGAATCACAAGAGACAAAAGTCAACAAAGCAGTGATTTCATCCGTGAGTACAGACATTATAAAGCTTGCAGGACCAATTATAAGTCTCACCCGTTTCTCTGAATGCCGTGCCAGCCTCAGGGGAAAGTTTAGAGTCTGACACCGCTGGCGAGGTAGGGTTGGTTGCTAAGGTACCGTTCATGGTTGTCTGGGGTTTCGGGGCTGGAAAGTCCCTCCTGCAGCAGTCCCCTGCCAACTTGGGCTTCTGGCTCAGAGGAGAGCTGATAATGGGACTCATGAGGGACAGGGAAGACTCTGTCTCGGTTTGCTCAAAGAAGACGTACTTCACAGCCAGGAGCAGGGCAAGACCAAGAGTTATCACCTGTTCCAGGTCCATACTGGTCAGAGGAGAACAGAGACAAAGTCATGCATCAGTAGCTTACTGCACGGGAATCAATAGCAGGCAAATGTATTCATGGAATGAGGAATCTTCCTTGTTTAACCCTTTCACCTGGTGAGCTTCAGAGGCCACATAGTACCACCGCGGTCCAGTCTCTTAGCTATTGGTCCCTCCATCGAGCGGTTGTGACCTGGGTGCTCAGCTGCTAGTCGTGTGTGAGCATGAACCAAGGCCAGGCTCAGAGACTGTGGAGGATATCATCAAATAGATAGATCGGTCCTTCAGAGTGATGTTTTAGAACAGTGTACAAGGTTGACTAATAATCTTGGTACCAAGTTTTCAAATGTTATGTCGACAGAGCTGAATACAGTTTCTCACCATGATGACTTTAACTCTCTGTGTCACAGGATTGGGCTTGTTGTCCTCTTCTTCAGCCAGCACACGGGCAAAGTGGCTCAGTTGCCAGATTGGACGGCCCTCACGACTTTCCCTGGACAGCTGTACACACACACATATGCAGCATGAGCGCACACATATTTATTGTGAGAGGCAAGCAACCCATTTCAGACAATAATTCTCCCAGATGTTATATATAATCCTCACCTCCAGGACCAGGGAGACACACGCAGGGAAGAAGGTCATGAAGACCACATAATTGGCCAGGACAGACATACAGCCAAAAGAACACATGATCTCCAATTGAGGCACACCTGGAAAACAATATAAATAGGATTGGTTTAATTCCCCATTCAATTCACCTTCATCCCAGAGTATTAAAGTTAGAACATAGCTGGAACCGTTTGAGGAAAATAAATAAGTATTCCTCACCTGACATGGTGCCAATCCCAATGACCAAGCACTCAACTAGAGCATCCAGGGTGAAGGTGGGGCCCAGGATGGCCATGCCTTGGGAGATGTTCTCCCTCACCTCCTCCTATCAACAAGACACCGGGCCATTGCACAAGTCAATAATAACTCAATATAATGCATCCTATGAATTAGGGCTGCATCATTTATCAAATTTTTATCCTGATTTTGGCTCCTAACGACCACAAAAACAATGTAAATCGAGAAAAACAAATGTGTTTTTTCTTTTTTTTGTATTTTATTCATTAATTATTTTCAAATGATTGTGAAAGTGCCCTACAACAGTTGATCTTATTGTGTGTTTATTTATATTATATATATATATATATATATATATATCTTTTTTACATTATTTATTTTAAGGGGAATGCAACAAGTTCAACGGGAAAAGTATCAGTTTCACCGTTTCTTATGTTCAATAACTGCAGCACCTTTCCAAATGTTAGTGGTTATTATAATAAATGATAAAGGGAAGGAGAAGCTCTCTCAGCTAGGCGTGCCTGACTCCACCTGCAGGTGGATCACTGACTTCCTGTCTGATAGGAAGCAGCATGTGAAGTGAAATCTTTCTCCTTTCTCCTCTGCTTCTGTTTTAGTTGCAATTTACAGATACACCAAAACTTGGTGTGTGACATCACCTGAGAGTTGGAGCTGAGGGCGAACTTGGCCAATGCACAGGCTTTGGACAGGTCAGTGAGCAGGAGGAAGAACGGCAGAGCTTCACTGCAGGGTAAAGAGCCAAATGTCAATCAGGGAATGCATTGTACTATTTCACTGCAACTTGTCTACATTACTGAAAAGTCAAAACGTTCCACAACTGACACTGACTAGGACTGGGCAATATGATGATATATATATAGTCAAAACGATATAAATGTCCATCGGATATATTTTCCTATTAACCTTTCTATCGCAATGTCGGAAAACCAGCAGCCAAACTAAGTAACAGCTATATTTATGTCGTACGTTTTTTAAAATGAAGCCATGTAAACCTATTCTGGTACAACCTCAAAATACAATTACGAACCGGAAATCATAATAGCCTATATTATGCTAATTTTCAGGTTCATAATTGTATGTACTTTAATAAAATGAGAAAATATTTAGTACTTTTCAATTAGTCAAGTATTTAAATCATAAGAGAGTATACAAAAATTATAAAAAAAACTTTAAGGATGTTATTGAATTACCACAAACAAACAAACAAACAAACAGACATACAGACATACATAGTTAGCAAGCTCCAAAATGACTTATAGCAGAATATAAGATTTTGGCGATTTTGACCAGCCATAACTGGCATCTTAAGGGTCAACGTGTCCTCTGTGACAATGTTGAGATCAAAGATCCTTCTACAGACATTTGATTTTTGTCAGAGTTCTGGTTTTGGCATACTGTGTCTTATCATGTCTCTTTGATATTCACATGATGATGGATGTGCAGCATGATTTAACCCTCATTCTTAGTCGTCGCTGCCAAGAACTGTAAACTATTATGATGGACAGAGGGCACACTACTGTATGTCACTCGTCCAACCAACGACTAAAATGCAAGCCAACCATTTCAACAGTTTGACTTTGCTGCCATAATACTCGTTTTTGTCCATCTATTGTATACACACTGTGGTTACTGAGGTAAGGTGACAGGACTAGTAAACTCAATCATAACTTGAAAGACTCCATCGGCTCTCATAAATTGGTGAATTACTTGTATTGATATGTCTGCTGAACAATAAGTATTATATAAGTATTATGTTGTTATGCATTTGGAACACTTACTTTAGACCCATCAGCTCTTTCCCAAAGAAGTGGATGACCACTGTACTGAAAACAAAGCTGGAAAACACTGTGAACAAACCTGCAATACCTGTAAGGGAATAGAATGTTGACAGTTTATTTTATATATATATATATATATATATATATATATATATATATATATATATATATATATATATATAGTACTGTGTGTGGTATTTTTAAAAGATGTGGCCATTAAAGTTCAATGTTACATGATCCTATTATACTGACCCAGTATATATTTGGAGCCCAGTTGTCGCAGATTCTTGAACTGGAAATAGATATAAACGATGGCCATACATCGTGTGATTGTTAGGATGATTATATCACTACTGTCGACTTTCTGTGAGAAAACAAGCACAGACACTTCTTGTTAACACTAATTGAGCAATTCTCTCTCCTTGTTTACATTTGGGATGAGCTGCTACACCCAAGCTAGCCCCCTCCTCCTCTCAGGCAGACTCACCTCCTCGACTTTGGGGCAATTATTCCAAGTGCACATCTGGTTGCTGGTTGCCAGGTTGTTCATAGACATGAGACAGACGGTGAGAGTAAGGGTGCCCACTATTACCTCCCACGGGTGGGAGGCCACCAGCAGGCCATGGAGCCTGAACATACGAGCCAACATGGTCTCAGGGTACCTCCTGTTACCTAGGGTCACAGCCTCACCTATTAACATAAAGGAAGAAAAAAAAAAAAGATGAGGGCATCACCCAATTACTCTCATTCATCGAGACAAGATGTTACGTTGCCACAAATTGTCGCTGATGTAGATTAATTAATGGCAAACCAAAGGCTAAATATTGTATTTATGTTTAGCTGGTCTCTGTAAGACCAGCTTCCTCTTGATGTCTAGTTAGCATTAGCTACATTTTTAGCCGTTAACTCAGTGGCTAGCGTTAGCATTGGTTAGCATTAGCTACATTCTACAACTTACACAGCCTGCCACCAAGGTCACTTCGTCCCTCCGCACTTCATGAACACGTTTTTAGTTACTGACTAGTAAAAAGGGAATTTGCGTACTTTTAAATGCAAACTACGCCGTAGCTAGACAGTCATTTACATGATGACAATGCCTCTTATCCACAAATTGCTTAGCTAGCTTACATCACTATCTCTAACGACACCAACAAGGCGATGCGGAAATCCTGAAACGTCACTCAATAATACGTCACAGGGCGTCTCTGCCGCCATATTGGGACGGAGTAGTTTGCCAACTTAAAACCAGAGCCCGAACCTCACTTTATTGTGTTCAAGAAACAAATGGTGCTACATATTAAGATAATTACTTTACCAAAAAAAAAAAATGCAGTTAAAACTGTAAAATGATGCTCCCTATTTAATGTTTTCATTTAATCTAATTTCTTTTGTTTTGCTACCCCCTGGCATGTTTTATGTTAATTTATTTAATTTCTTTTTTCTTTTTCTACTCGTCTGTTTTTAAGTATATTTCTGTATATTTTCTACTTGATCTACTTGATAAGTGATGTTCTACCCTTATATACCCACATATTTGTAATGCATAATGAATTAAAATAAAAAAAATAAAAAACTGACCATAAGGACTTAAGGAAAAAGACGGGAATTACCATTAGGCCTGACATTTTTTTGTTTGATTAATTAAGTGATGCATTATTATTTTTTGTGATACATTTTTCGTAATTACGTTTATATGTTTAAGAAACACAAACAATTACAAACAATACACTGAGACAGAGAAGAAGAAAAAACAGAGAGGAGAAACAGGAGGGAGGGAGACAACACCCACAGAAACAGACACACAAGCAGACAAGCAGACAAGAGACCAAACACCTACGCAAGGCTACAACCCGGACCTCACAGAGTCAGCAATGTTCAGCCAAGTGTCCAAAGACTTTCCCGGCGCTCCATGTATGCACGCCGTGGAGAGCTCCATGTATACCACATCCAAATAGGAAAGGGTCCATGTACGCATAGATAGGCCGTGAGGTGGTTTCCAACAGTTTGCAATCATTTTCTTTGCAGCTGTAAGTCCAGTGTCAGAGCCATAACAGGTTCATCATGATCATCACCATGATAATCCAGTTTAAAAGAAGTCAATTTACCAGTAAGACTTATTTAGCAATAATTTCTAATCCTGTTTGTGTAGTTGCATTACCGTGTGGTCCATGTCCCTTTATTAGAGGAGCTGTTCAGCCAAATTCAATAGGCTCATTCCATCTCAATGAATATCATCACTTTTTGCAGACTTTCCATATTTCAGATGCAAACCATGTCTGTTTGTTTCACCATGGAGAGTCAGTAAGCTGCTCTGTGCTTTTTATGATATGTTGACACATGAGTCCTATCTCAGTTCAGTTTAATCACAAAACACACATGCCCTGTTATTATGACTACAGAGTCGATAATGTTGATTAAAGGATGACCTGGCTCCAAACTTTAGTCTCTTTTGGTATCAAGTTGCCCTTCAGACAAAAGAGCCTTTGGACTTTTGCATGAAACATACTGTACTTACATACTTTACAGATAAATTGCTTATGGCTCAAAGTATAATATTTAAGGTTACATTTAATTCTTTAGAACAATTACGTTTACGTATGATGTAAGAGTTTCAGTCAGCTTAATATGTTGGGTAAGGACTAAACTCTGTGACAGTGGCTTCACGGAAATCACTCAGACTTGTATTTATTTTTACTTTATGCTGATAACACATGGTTGTAAATACCAATACACTAGTTTTAAATAGTCTTGAGGTGAAAGCCATGAGAGGTCCCCTGTGAGTCTGCAGTTGCTTTGCTATTTTCATATGTGACAAAATTATGCTTCCCAATTTAGATGAAAGGTGCCCTGCCACACGTATTTCATTACTTTGTGGTAATGTCTGAAGTTCTATCATGGACTTCGTTACCTTGTTTCAAACCATTCTAGTGTGGTATAGAAAGCCTGCAGGAAGACTCAGCTCAATTTGTGCCAGTTCTCATTAATATTCATTGAGCTAAGCTGCTTGACTCTGATTGGGTAACAGCTAGCCAATGAAAGCCTGGTTATCAGCATCCTTTACCCAGCGCAACTGGGCGAGCTCATGAATAGTAATGAGCTCAGGCAACATGACGTCAGACTGACCAGCTGTTGTAATCGGCCTGATTTCTCCTCTTATTTCTCTTCAGTGGCTAGAGCTGACAGAGGAGGTAGCGGTTCATCTTCACATTCACCACATAACACAAACACATATAGACCTAACATATTTCAAAAAATGCAAGTAAAAACGGTGTTGTGTGGCAGGGCACCTTTAACTAGTTTGTCTGTTTATTTCCTGATTCCTCGTCTATTAAGTCTGTGTTGTACACCTGTGGTCTGAAGTGGATTTGGATAGACCATTAAGTTCAGACCCATTTCTTAGTACATTAATTTCAATATTGGGTTAAAAATGCTTCTCTCTCTAGTTTTAGATTTCCCTTTAAGCCTTATAGTGATGACTACAACGATAACATGTGTGTGGGGCAGCGGCTTATACACTGTCCCATACTAGCAGCCTAAAATCTGCTATTTTATCTGCTTTTATATGTTTAACTGTTTTTTACTGTTCTTTCATTTCTTGTACTGCACTGAAACCTTTATTATTTTAATCTTTTTTTGTAAAGCACATTGAATTGCCCTGTTGCTGAAATGTGCTATACAAATAAAACTGCTTTGCCTTGCCTTTTAATTCCTGAATTTGATAAGATTTGACATCAGTTTAAAAATATTATTTTGATTTGAATAAAGAATTAAATAATCTATCCAGAATGTTTTTGTTTAGTTATATGGACTGATAATAAAGTTCATGTCATTCCTTGTCTGTCTGACAAAAAAATCTATTAAGAAATTATTTTATTTTTAACACTGCATTTCAAAGCTGCATTATTCTTTCACATAACTTTACCCATCTTGTATGTGTGTCTGCAGGCTACAGAGTTGATTTAGTTCATTTCAGAAAAACACAGAAGATGGCATGTCCTTATTTTGATATACTGGTGCAGTGCCTGTTGATAATGTGCATTTTTAGAATTTTTAGAAGGGGTCGATTGCTTATCCTGTGGTATTTCTGCTTGTAGAATTCATCAAAACCAAATTGTTGCCTACCCCAAAATTACTTACAGAAAGATCCCAAACCACTTCATATGCAACTCCCCTGTATACACTACTAACTTACTGATTTACCTGACAGAGAACGTTCCAGATTCAGAATGCAATCATAAAATATCACAATGACAATGTGGAGTACCGGTAATCACACAGACATTAGCGTCATGGACTCATGGACCACCGGGCCATCTCATACGCCTTCTCCAGATCCACAAAACACATGTAGATTGGTTGGGCATACTCCCAGGCCCCCTCCAAGATCCTTGCGAGAGTGAAGATCTGATCCGTTGTTCCACGGCCAGGACGGAATCCACATTGTTCCTCTTCAATCCGAGGTTCGACTATCGGCCGAACCCTCCTTTCCAGCACCTTGGCGTAGACTTTACCAAGGAGGCTGAGAAGTGTGATACCCCTGTAATTGGCATACACCCTCTGGTCCCCCTTTTTGAATAGGGGAACCACCACCCCGGTCTGCCACTCCTTAGGCACCGTCCCAGACTTCCACGCAATGTCGAAGAGGTGTGTCAACCAAGACAGCCCCTCCACACCCAGAGCTTTCAGCATTTCTGGACGGATCTCATCAATTCCTGGGGCTTTGCCGCTGTGGAGTTGTTTGACTACCTCAGCGACTTCCACCAGGGAAATTGACGACAATCCCCCATCATCCTCCAGCTCTGCCTCTACCACAGAGGGCGTGTCAGCTGGATTTAGAAGTTCCTCAAAGTGCTCCTTCCACCGCTCTATTACCTCCCCAGTTGAGGTCAACAACGTCCCATCCTTACTGTATACAGCGTGGATGATTCCTCACTTCCCCCTCCTAAGGTGGCGAATGGTTTTCCAGAAGCACCTTGGTGCAGACCGAAAGTCCTTCTCCATGTCTTCTCCAAACTTCTCCCACACCCGCTGCTTTGCCTCTGTCACGGCAGAGGCTGCAGCCCTTCGGGCCCGTCGGTGCCTTGCAACTGTCTCCGGAGTCCTCCGGGATAACATATCCCGGAAGGACTCCTTCTTCAGTCGGACGGCTTCCCTGACCACCGGTGTCCACCAGGGTGTTTGTGGGTTACCGCCCCTTGAGGCACCTAAGACCCTATGACCACAGCTCGCCGCCGCAGCTTCAGCAATGGAAACTTTGAACATTGTCCACTCAGGTTCAATGCCCCCAGCCTCCACAGGGATGCCCGAAAAGCTCCGCCGGAGGTGCGAGTTGAAAGTCCGTCGGACGGGGGCCTCCTCCAGACGTTCCCAATTCACCCGCACTACCCGTTTGGGTTTACCAGGTCTGTCCAGAGTCTTCCCCCACCCCCTGACCCAACTCACCACCAGATGGTGATCAGTTGACAGCTCTGCCCCTCTCTTCACCCGAGTGTCCAAAACATACGGCCTCAGATCAGATGAAACGATTATAAAATCAATCATTGACCTTTGGCCTAGGGTGCTCTGGTACCACATACACTTACGAGCATCCCTATGTTCGAACATGGTGTTTGTGATGGACAATCCATGACTAGCACAGAAGTCCAGCAACAGACAACCACTCTGGTTTAGATCAGGGAGGCCGTTCCTCCCAATCACACCTCTCCAAGTATCTCCATCATCACCAACGTGTGCGTTGAAGTCGCCCAGCAGAACTATGGAGTCCGCTACTGGAGCCCCATACAGGACTCCATTCAAGGTCTCCAAGAAGGCCGATTACTCCGAACTCTTGTTTGGTGCATATGCACAAACAACAGTCAGAGTTTTCCCCCCCCATCACCCGCAGGCGTAGGGAGGCGAGCCTCTCGTCCACCGGGGTAAACTCCAATGCAGCGGCGCTCCCCACACCGGCCCGGCGCCTCACACCATGGGCAACTCCAGAGTAGGACAGAGTCCAACCTCTATCCAGGAGTACGGTTCCAGAACCAAGACTGTGCATAGAGGTAAGCCCCACCAGATCTAACTGGTAGCGCTCCACCTCCCGCACAAGTTCCGGCTCCTTCCCCCACAGAAAGGTGACATTCCACGTCCCCAGAGCCAGCCTCTGCCGCCCGGGTCTGGTCCATCAAAGTCCCTGACCTTTGCCACCCATGCCATCCCATGGTCCCATGGGCAGCGCATCCGACCCCTTTGGTTCCTCCCACAGGTGGTGGGCCCATGGGCTGGAGGGAGAAGTGCCACGCTCGCTTATTCGGGCACATATTTGATTTTGTACTATGGCAACCGCACTTACTTACACTTTACTAAACCTTTACTTTGTCTGCCACTTTACTTCAGTCTACCTTCTGCTCATTGTCTACTGTTTGCCTGTTTTTCTTGTGTGTTTACTTTTTCTTGTGTGTTATTACACAGCGCTGTGAAGGAATAATCTCCGAGATGACTTTATATTCTGGTTCTGTTAAGAAGTGGTGAATGTAGTCTACAGCTCTGTCTGTTCAATATTTAGTATTGGCAAATTACTTTTTGTAGACCCCCCCCCTCTGTTGTAAAGTGTTCTACATGTGGCGTCTGCTTGTGGCACGCAGGTTACCTTCCCACCAACCAGCGGGGGACGGTTCACCTCTGGGTCAAACGGGTTGCGTATAGGTGCCGATACCGTGGCCGCTCAGTATTAGCGGAGCACCCACGGTATCAAAGCTGATCGCGATTATGTGTCAGTTAAACTTTTTCATCTCCAATCCTATCCTTAGTTGAAAGATAGTAGATAGTGGAAGTAAAGTAGTATTTTTATATTTTTGGGCTTGTGTGTTTCACTTACTATGGAGACAGGAATCTTTGTTTATATGACACATATTAAACCGTTTTGGCAACAACAAAGAATTCCCCAACATTATAAATATGCTTATTTTTTTTTTTTTAAGTTTTAATTGAGGTAAATTTGGAGACACTACCTTATTTAATCATTAGATTAATGATAATTGTTCGTCTGGTCGGTGTTTTGATTTGTAGACGGTCCCTAAGCAGTCGTCTCACTGCAGTCTCTCCACAGATGTTAGTTCTCCAGGTTGAAGGACGGCTCGTTTGGATGAAAATCAGTGTGTCGCTCGTTGGTAACCTTCCTAGGAAAGATGCGTCGTTTGTGATTTATCATTTCGCTATAAAGTAATTGATCCCGGAAGTTCCAATCTGTGAATGTCTTTCTAACTTTACCGAAGTCTCACTTGACTGACTGACTGACTGACTGACTGACTGACTGACTGACTGACTGACTGTTTTACTTTGAGTACCACTTTTGCAACTGTCTCTTATTTTAGTGAGTTCAGATGACTCCATCCACGGGGTTTTAATTCATCCCCATAAATCAACCTACGCACCGCTCCATTCGTCTTCTATAATTCATTTTTTCAAATATAATATAGCCACATAATGTTCTTTGACTAACACCGTTTACATATGTCACAATGGAAGAACATTGTTAGGGGCTCAGGACGTTGCAAAACGTCCTGAGCCCCTCCCCCTTTCCGGGTTATTTTTAAGAGCGCAGCGCTGTCCTCTCCTCTCACACAGACGCCTAACGCAGGCTGACATCCAGAGCGTGTAAAATTGAATCTTCAACTTTGATTAATGGAGAGTTTGTTCAGGTTGATATTCCGAATAGATGTCGCACCACTTGTGCGTAAAAAGTGGAAATGGCACGAAAGATAAATGTGCAGTATCCTGACATCGGTAAGTTTCTTATCAAGTTTTTTTTGCTCTGGGTAACGATACAGTAGGCTATAAAAATTTTTTTTTGCACAGAAACTGTTAAATACAATCCTAATTTATCCTCGGTTTTACAACTTTTAGGGTGTGACTTGATGTAGATGTTCGCCGGGCGGACCTCCGCAAGGTGAGGTATTTAATCACTCAACATGTCCTGTCAAATCCAAACATCTGGCTTTCAAGGGATCAGGTCAGTTTTCTCACTTTAACCAAAATCCCACAATTAGTTTTGGCTCCTGTTTCCTTTCGCTACAGAATGAATACATGTTCAGTACTGAGACTAAGAAGAAAGCCCTTCATCTCTTCCCTCCTGTCACTGCTGACTCTGTGTGTCCTGCTACTGGTCAGTGTGAGGTACAGCTACATCCCTGAGTCCTTACCTCCCCCGGCTGCTTTGGATGACATCCAGACATTCCACAGGTACAATATTAACTGTATGGCCATATACGACATGGACCCAATGGAGGTGGGGAAGTCGCTAATCATCAGACAGAAACAAGTTGTGGAAGACAAGGATGAAAGTCTCTTTAACCTCACCTCAAACTGCCCTTTATTCATCAAGTCCAGAGGTTATGATGACGTGTGTGTTTCAGAGGAGGAGAAAGATTTTCCTCTCGCTTACTCACTGGTTGTGCACAAATCTGCATGGATGATAGAGAGACTCATCCGAACGCTTTACTCGCCCAGTAACATCTACTGTATCCACTATGATCAGAAGTCCTCGGCTCAGTTCATCTCAGCTGTGGAGGGTTTGGCCCGCTGTTTGCCCAATGTCTTCATCGCCTCCAAGCAAGAGTCTGTCTTTTATGCGAGTTTCAGTCGATTAAAAGCTGATCTCAACTGTCTGTCTGACCTTTTGGGGTCAAAAGTCAAGTGGAAGTATGTCATCAACCTCTGTGGCCAAGATTTCCCCCTCAGGTCCAACATCGAGCTGGTGTCAGAACTTAAGAAGTTAAAAGGAGCCAACATGCTGGAGACCAGCCGACCCAGTGAGCACAAGAAGGAGAGGTTCACCTTTCACCACGAGCTGAGGGATGTCAACTATGAATATGTGAAACTGCCGGTGAAAACAAAGCAGATAAAGGGCCCACCGCCACACAGCATCGAGGTGTTCTCTGGGAGTGCCTACTTCGTCTTGTCCCGGGACTTCGTTGTGCACATGGACTCCTCAGGTGTAGTGAAAGATTTCTTGGCCTGGTCAGAGGACACCTACTCTCCAGACGAACACTTCTGGGCAACACTTGTGCGACTGCCAGGCGTACCTGGAGAGGTGCCCAGATCGCATCCCGATGTCACCGACCTGATGAGTCAGACCCGGCTGGTGAAGTGGCAGTACCTGGAGGAGAACCTTTACCCACCCTGCTCAGGGAAACACGTCCGCAGCGTTTGTATTTTTGGTGCTGCAGAAATGCGTTGGTTGCTCAACTACGGCCACTGGTTCGCCAATAAGTTCGACCCCAAAGTGGACCCCATTCTCATTCAGTGCCTTGAGGAGAAGCTAGAGGAAAAACAAAAGTTATTCCAGACAGTGGCATCCAATAACTGTCATAAGGGTTAACCTAAAGCTATAGTACAGTATAGAGCCACAATGATTAGACGATGAATACAGAAAACTCATCTGCAACAATTCTGATGATTGAGTACAACATTCTATAGTTCCAGCTTCTAATAAGTAAAAATGTGCTCCTATTTATCTTAAATAACAATAATAATAATATATTTATTTATAGAGCACTTTCAATCAAAGTGCTTTACAAAAAGAATACAATTAAAATACAAACAGTACAATAAAAATTGAAATCGAGACAGTAAAAAGTAAATACCACTATACAAAGACAGCAAAGATAAATGAACATTTATGCAGCAGTGAATATATAAGTCTTAAGCTTTGATTTAAAAACCTCAGTAGAACCTGCCAGTCTAATATCTGCTGGAAGACTGTTCCATAATGTTGGAATTTTTAAAATTGGAATTTTGGAAATTGTAGGATATTGATTTCCTTCGGCTTGTGGACCAAACTATATATTTGATCTTTGGTTTTAAGCAATTATGAAGACCGTGTTTTTATAAACTTTATTAATAATTATTAATAATAATGAAAATAATAATTTCTTTCAACCCTAGGTGCTAAAACTGTGTTTCTATAAACATGGCATTACAAAGATTCTTTATTTCTTTCTGACATTAGTCTTTCTTCAGCCAGTTCAAGAGACTATAATCATTCTAAAAAGGCATTTTAAAAGCCAGCATGAAGCAGTGCCAGTGTCTTCTATCGGACCTACCTATCCAATTTCTACAAAACACTTTTCTCTAGTGGTGTAACCCCATCCAGTTTTGTTTTATTTAACAAAATGTTGAGATATTTGTTCAGTAGATGTCTGTCTCCTCACTACAATTCAATGTAATGTGTGGTGCTCACAACAACTACAAATCTCTCATTCTTTACTGTAGCATAAAGGAACTACAGTACAACTGGCATTTCCTTTTGTAAAATGACACTAAGGATAATCCAGACAGGTCAGTTAGAATAGTGAGTCATGAGAACAACAGAGTAATGTATAATATGTATTATAAACAAGCGTGTATTTCTTGCTTTGGTTTTGAGGTGAGGACAAAGAAAGAAAAGGGCTGTGTTGAATGAATGTGTCAGGGAGAAGGGTGTAGGCATATTGATATCATCTTGGTTGAACTGTATTCTTTCTGCCAGTTGTCTCAACACACAATGTTGTCTAGAGATATACGGTGGTATTTATTTTTTACATTTGGTAGGCAGTATTTTTTTTGAAAGAAATCTCAGGGACAAGGATTGGAAAGTTTAAATTCTGCACCTTGAACTGATTGTTTCCTGTTATTGTGTCAACTTAACAGTGGTACTTAGTGTGATGCATTATGGAGCTTAAAGAGGTCATTTCATTTGTTGACAGTGCTCATTAATTGACAGTAAAGTAGCTTTAAAATAGCCAGAGTTAGCGCAACAGGCTAAATTCCATCTGTTGTTCCTGGCCAGTTTTAAATAGGCAATCTAAAAAAATAAAAATACTTATTACAGTCAGCATGTAAAAGCAATATATAGAGACATAACATTAAGTAACAAACTCAACATACGAGATAAAGACAGCAAGTAGAAAAAATAATATCTAATTTCTGGGATTGTTCAGGTGCCGCTGGAAATTTCCCACACCTTCTGCTTTCTTTGTGTTGGTACGCTAACCTCTGGCTGATTTCTGAGGACTATGGTGACCTGGTCCTCAGATCTCTGTGGGTAAATCCAGACAACTAGCTAGACTATCTGTCCAATCAGAGTTTTTTGTTGCACGACTAAAACAACTTTTGAACATACACATGTTCCACCAAAACAAGTTTCTTCCTGATGCTATTTTGCAGAGGCACCGTGGCTCCATCTGGCGCTTAGTGGATTCCATATTGGAATGCTGTGTGGACTCATCAGACCACACAGAAGTATGTGGCAATGCAAGACCAGTACAAAACTAACAGACAAACTGCAGGAAGCAAAAGTCAGTCTAATGTGCAAATAGCTGACCAGTAAAAGAACGCTAAGTATTTACTTCTCTTATCTGCAGTAGAAGAAGCGGATACTGAGATTCACGGTCTGACTAAAACCACATCCTCCCCCCGAGGCCCATTTTAAGACAGACAAATACTCTGTTTTTGAATAATAACTTCTGCCTAGTTCTTAAAAGGACATCTACTCCTGCACAGAATAGAATATACAATAGAAAACAACCTCTCATCAAACCTTTATGATTGGATTGATCCGTTTATTGGGAAAATGTTTCATCCGTGGCAGGAAAGAGGAACAAAACCGGTTGGGCTGTACAGATAATCTAGATCATTTGCATTGATAAATTTGTTTGATGTCTAGAAGTGATATAATTACTACATGAGGGATTTCCTTTGGAACATGCACATTAAAAGGGGAATTAAATAACAAACACAACATGAATCATCTATCTGTAGTTTAAGCAACTTTCTTACCTTTTTGATTTTAGTGTTTTGAGCCTTATGTTTGTATTCGGTCAACCATGGAGAATTAAAGTACACTGCTGTTCAAAAGTGTTTATTTGATTTTATTTACTGAGATTTAACACAAAAAAAGTATATATATTATTCAGATACCAAATGTATTATAATAGTTTTACCCCAAAAGAAGAAGAATGAGTTCATGTCCCCACGGTTTTGTAAAACAGGAGAATTCAGTTGGAACTTGCATTTTTCAAAACAAAATAGTGGCATGTGGTTAACTTAACAATCCCCTCCAGGCCCATTTTAAGACATTCACAAATACTGTTTTGAATAGAAACTTGTGCCTAGTTCTGAAAATGACATCTACTCCTCCTGCACAGGTGATAAACGCAGACAGTCAACACACACGTATTTGTAATTTTATTTACAGTCCACAAACGCATAAGTGACCCTCAACTATTAATGAAGCACAACGGTGCAACGGGGCTCTAAATATTGAGTTGAGGCTCTCTGCCGTCAGTAGTTACTATAGTTTTAAACTAGAATGTGTCAGTCTAACCTGTTTCTATAGGGAAATTTGAAGAGGCGTTTGTTCCTGCTTGTTAGCCGCTGCTTCATTGTGCACTTGACACTGGAACAGGAAGTGGTTCACATTTAAACCTGCACACATTTTGATGCTAAGCTTCCAGTTTCTTTAACCAATGATTTCTTCTCTTCTCATTCAGTCATTGTTCAGAGGGATCTTTGTCTCATTCTGCCATTTTAATGGTCAGTCTGGGTGAACCCTTGAACAGCGTTTTGTTCTCTATGAACAAACTACATGTATTTGCAAAGAGAACTTTCTGCAACCTGAAAGCATCAAAGAGCATGCAGACATAAAGAGAAGAGTAGTCCTCTCAGACATCTGACTGGGCCCTATCGAGCGTTTTGAAGGGCAGTAGGCTTATATATTAAATTGCACGTGACAGTTAATAGGAGACAGCTTTAAACAAGTGATTGACATGTACGCTAACACTGGCTGTCTGGCATTACAGCTTAGCAGGAAAAGGGGAAGTACTCTGAACATGTGCAGTGGTGAGGGAGGAGTACTTTCAATTTTCTTTTTATCATAGTAAAAAGGTACAGTTCAACTGCCATCTCTGTATTTTGAAGCTGTCTTTATCAAGAATGTAATGGTAGGCCTAGCTGTGCTGGTAAAGGGAAATGCGGTGAAAGATAAGACTTCTTTATCACCAAAAGTAAGGTCACACTGTAAAAGGAAAGTGGCTCATGTGTTTTAGCACTTAGTGGTCCACACTGGTTTAGAGGAAAAGTAAGTGGAGAAGCTGAAGACTCAAAGTACTGATTGAAGTAAAAATACAGACATCAGCTGTGAAGTATACATGCAGTACGTTCTCTCCAGGAATGTATATGTCTCAGTTTATCCCCCAATCAGTTGTGGAATGTAACATTTACTCCAGTACTGTACTTAAGTACAAATTTGAGGTACTTGTACTTTACTTGAGTCTTTTCTTTTCATGCCACTTCCTACTTCTACTCCGCTACATTTCAGAGAGAAATGTTGTACTTTTTACTCCACTACATTCATCAGACAGCTTTAGTTACCAGTTACTTTACACATTAACATTCTTGCACAGAAAGCACATGCAGTTTATAAAATACTAGGAGTTATTATAAATTAAACTAAATGTTTTCAGTTTCTAAAATGTGAGGATGTTTCTGCATTGAATACTTTTACTTTTAATACTTTAAGTATTTTCCTGATGATACTTACAGACTTTTACTTAAGTATCATTTTTGAATTCTAGACTTTTACTCGTAACAGAGTAGTTCTGCACTGTGGTATTAGTACTTTTAGAACTGAATACTTCTTCTACCACTGCCGCTAATACATACATTAGAAGAGAAGCTGTCCAATCTATGACTAGTATCTTACACCTTGGTATCACATTCAGAATGTCATTAACTCTTTCCTTCTCACTCATTGCAGTACTACGCCTCTGACACACTCAAAAATAGAAGTACCATTGTGTACCTACTGCTTATTGCAAGAGAGGCTTCCCTTTTGAAAAGACAGTTGTGTACCCTGCGCTTTCATTTTCTAGCCTCAAATGAGTGAAAAGGTACAGTTCTGGCCTCTTAAAAAAAAACACTACTGTACGTACTAAGTACATGTTCTTGTCTCGTACTTCCATTTTTGAGTGTGTAGGAAGACTAAGGTTCCAGTAAATTATTAATTTTGGGGGACGTCCTGGTTCGTGACTGAGCTACATGACCTGGCATGAGAATGCTACACCTGTGTGCATCAGGAGGAGTGTCAGGTGTTTGTTTTGTTCTACAGCCGAGCCGGAGAGCAACTGAGTTCTGTGAATTGACACACTTTTGTAAAACTTCACACTTTAGTAAATCAAACAGCCTACAGGCCTACATAAAGACTTAGGCTAGACTTTAGTGCCACCCATTGGTAATATAAATCTAACCCCAGGACAGCTGAAAGCAGCACATAGACTGCACCGATTTGCTCCGGGATTGTCTAAATTGATGATTGTCAAAAAATCCCAGACACATAAATTCCCTGTGAAATGAAAAATAAATGTTCTAAAGGTCTTGTCCTGTGTCCCTGTGTTAATTATGAACTCCTCTCGTGTTACATTCTGTGCCAGAAATCTTCTTTGAAACCTTTCGGTGACTTATCTCATCAGACCAGAAGACCTACAACTTTCAGACAGGTTGCTCACGTCACATCTACGTCTTCAAGGAAAAGAGCTTCTAATGGCCTTCACTGGTCTCCGTCCAGGACAACGGGATCTGTTGGTCCATTTCTTCAACTGTCCATGGATAAAACCTCCGTTTGTCTCAGTTTACATGCAAACGTGCAAATGAAGATTTCAAAGATCTCCACTCTGGCCGGCATTTTTAGAAAGACTCATTTTCAGAGGCAAATTCTCTATTTGCGTGTAAACAAAGGGAAATATCTGTTTGTCAAAATAACCATGTATGTGTAAACAGGGCCTAATTTATAATAAAACGTATTTTATAAACTACCTGTGTGTTTTATGTGTAAAAATCTTAATTTGTAAAGTAACTAGTAACTAAAGCTGTCAGATGAATGTAGTGGAGTAAAAAGTACAATATTTCTCTCTTAAATGTATTGGAGTAGAAGTAGAAATTGGCACAAAAGAAAAGACTCAAGTAAAGTACAAGTACCTCAAATTTGTACTTATATCTTATCTATACTTATATATATATATATATATATATATATATATATATATATATATATATATATTTAATTAGCTTTGTAGCAAGTTATTTGGCAATGGCTTGAATGTAACGGATGTTCATTACTTTTAAAAAGTTATGCACTAAACCTTTAAGTACAGTACTTGAGTAAATGTACTTGGTTACATTCCACCACTGCTTTTGAAATGAAACTTTCAACCTTTGGTACTGTGGCTGGATTACGTTATGCAAGATTTCACTCACTTGACACAGACTTATCAAACTTCCTTCTCCTACAACCAACTTTATGCACTCTTCCTGTTTCACTCACTCACCACCTTCATTGCTAAAAAAAAAAACTTAGAGGGTGTGACATCATGGCCAGATGCTTTACAACAGAGACTTCCCAAGTCCCATAATACCACATGTTCACAGGGCTGGATTTCATTGCTGCAACTTCTCAACAAATGAAAGAAAACGTTCATAAAATAGTGCATGAAAAGTGGTGGAAACATTTCATTTGTGGGATGTTTTTTTTCATGTCTGAGGCGCTGACAAACACAGTGTTGACCAAATAGTGCAGTAGCAGGGTTTTAGTGCAAGCTAGTGGACTTACCAAATAAAGAAATAGTATTCATTTTATCCTATTGTAGATGCTAATAAAGACTTTTGATGTATGAGAACTAATTTACAGAAATAAAAATGTGTAGGTTTTGACAAATATTGATACAAGAGTTCTAAATGGACCCTTGTATTGACTTTTTGCCATCCGTGCTTTAAAAGGCAGCACACGTGTCGAGTTGACCTTTAGCTCGACACCTCTCAAATAACCACTTAGTTCTGTCAGGGTTGCTCTTAACTACTTAAGCCAAGTGCAGTCTCAGACACAAAAACTTCTTTTTGTCTTTATGCAGCAGTATTTACCAGAAATATCACTAGATTTTCTTAGGAAACAGCAATGTAACTTACTAATGGCTTAATTATGTTTTTTAGCACATAGTTGTTCACAGAGTGGCACCTCCTCTGCATTGCAAAATGTTTTTTGGTGTTGAGCATTATTTCTGTCAGTACACAAAGTGAAGCGCCCTAAACCTCTTCCTGTTGGTTTCATGTCAGAATGACGTACACCTTTGAGATCTTGGTGTTTTACACCGCATTTCCTCTCTCGCTCTTCATGTCAACGTCTTGTCCATGAAGCAGCCAAAGTTATTTAGTTGTGTTCTAATTGCTCTCTGCAGTAGTTTGGATTTTTCTTTTCCTCTTTCCTCTCCACTGATGGTGAAGAATAAAAACCTTTTCAACTTGTACCCCGTGTGTGTTAGACAGTATTTCTGGTAATGTAATCTGACAGGTAAATTAAACTGCAGCGGTTTTTCCACAGAAGATCTGTGGTGAAGGGGAAAAAGTGAGTCATGCCAAAAGCCTCAAATAGCTCTCTGTGGCCCTTCTTCAACCATGTGTCAAGTTTCTAACTGAGCTTCATGGCTCTGCTTTAGAGCTCAAGTGTAATGCTGCTGTTCATAGTTAAGAACACACAGACAGCACATATAATAGGACATAATGATAAAAGCCTTAGTTTGACTGTCTCAAACTGCTGTACAATGGCTTCTGGTTTAATTTCCAGAGTAATATTAAAACTGATTTTGTTGTTTTGGTTTGTCACGTTGCATCCACATGGAGCTGAATTTTAGACCCGTCAGGTGCACCTTTAAGTCAGCCAAAACAAACAGCCTCAACCGTGTAATCCTCGATAGGATGATGTCCCTGGCCAAAAAGAAGTACTAAAGAAGTCTAAATTGATTGACTGTCAATCCCAGACACATAAATTCCCTGTGAAATGAAAATTATATGTTCTAAGTTCTTGCCCTGTGTCCCTGTGTTAATTATGAACTACTCTCGTGTTACATTCTGTGCCAAAAATCTTCTTTGAAACTTTCCTTGTAAAGCATGAAAATATTTTTCATGACTTATTTGATCAGCTATAGCCTTGCCCTTTCATATAAAAACAGAAGAGAGAGTTGGTGAGTCTTAAAGAATCACCTGTTCATTATTTTGCACGTGAAATCACAGATTCTTCTTATTTCCAAATCAACTGCACTCATGTCAGATACTTCTGTTAGTAGTTGATCTACTGGCAGCTCAAGGTGAGCGCTGTTTCACATCTGCTGAGAGTGCTGCCAGTGACAGTCTAACAGAGACGTATGTCGAGTGTGCGGGAAAGGACTGACTGACTTTCCAAAGTAAAACCTGGATTAGAAAATAGGCTTTGTGGGGAAAGCAGCATCCAAGCTTAGAAGTCGCAGTTATCAATAAGAACTTTGCTATCATTTGATTTGTGTAAGGAACGTTGTTGTAATTTTCAATCACAGATAAAACAAAACAAAAGGACATATTATCCTAGGAATAAAAGACCAATAGTTTACAACTAAACCAATGTTTTGTTTGAGGTGGCAGTTTAACCAGTTCGTTCAGTCACCATTTAAACTGTAACACCGGCAACAAAGGGAGGGAGATTCAAATGCAATGCAAGCAGGTAGGAAAATAAAATAGGATCCCTACTTGATGGTCAGGAACAGGTTGGAAGGCGGTCAGAACAAATCCAAGGGGAGCACAACAGGAGGGACAGGAAACCAAAAAAAAGGAGGAACAGAATGAGGTTCAGCTGGCTTTTTTTTTTTTTTCAATTCTTAATTGTACAAGAGTTGATAAAAAGTGACACACAGAAACACAAAATAGATATTACAAAACAGGAACAAAAGGAAAGACAATACAACAACTAAAAAATACATTTACATTTCATAATGCCAGAGCATGTGTTATTTCGTTTCACATTATATTCATTTAATAACTTAAAGGTTCCTGTTTTTTTTTTAGTAAATAAAATGGTGCTAAATTGAATAATGGCTTGGTTCCTGACCATTTTGATCTTATGGAAATGGAATTTCCCAGAAAGAGGTGCAGGTGGTGCGAAGCAAAGGCATAAACATCATGATGATCTGGCATTGAATGAGTGCAAATGGGCAAAGTGGAAACAGGTGAGACGGGTGAGACAGGTGGAGGTGAGACAGGTGGAAGAGTCTGAGGGCATCCGCTGGAGAGATGGAGAACGACACGCTCAAGATTTCAAGATTTCAAGACAGGGGTGTCAAACTCAATTTCACTAAGGGCAACACTGGGAATGAGAATCACATCAGGGGGCAGACATTTTATCAACAAGCTTTAATTTAATAATAAAAGTCTAATATCTTTGACTGTTATTGCATGTCTCATATAGCTTTCTCACTTACAGTTTGGTCGACATAAAGCTCTTAAAAAGTCAGGAAAAAGTTTACTACGAAGTGAATAAAAAGTTGGTAAAGTGACAAAAACATTGTTGGCTGGCAAAAAGTTATGGTGGACCTAAATTGATATGCAGCTGTAGCTGAACTTTAATACATTTAAACAAGGGGTATTTCACAAGATACACTTTTTAAAGTAATTGTACACATTAATGCAACAATAATGCATCTGAAATGGGTCATTCTGCATCATGAGTGCTTTTACTTTTGCTATTTTAAACATATTTTGATGCTATTGATTTTAATCAAGTTAGATTTTGAATGCAGGACTTGTAACTGAGTATTTCTACCCTGTTGTAGGCTTATTAGTAATTTTACTAGTTACTTATTAAACAGGTTTGACCACGTCTTCCAGCACCGGGTGCAGGAACGGGGAACCAACGCATCATAACCCTATCTTATTGAGAACTTATCTTCATTTTAATACTGTCTTTAGTCTTCTGTTTCTTCTCATTTCTATTCTCGTGACAACATTCTGGTCCTAAACCATGTTTTTGTGCCAAATTAAAAGAGAACAACAAGAGACAATGCTCGTGTGATTTGAGTACCACATTCTGAATTATTACTTCTCTATGTGCTCAGATCATTGGAACATGATTACTGGTATGTTGTTTAGTAATTTTATCAGTGTGTTAAATATTTGTTTTAGGTATGGAATACTGTTTGGATGTAATGTTTGTTTTATTTCATCATGTGAAGTTATTATATACATTTATTGTGTTATTTAAATCAAAAACCTGACTAACCTTCTGTAAAGAATATTGTACCTGGTGGCAGTGTCGCAGCTGATAACAGTCCCATTCAGAAGTATCCTTCCATTATGTTCCCACATCTTGACTTGTACTGTAAAGGCCTTGAAACAAGAGGTGAAATCTCTTCTTTTCTCCTTTGTCCCCCAAATAATGACTCAAAAGTTGGATTTTTTTTGAAAAGATAAAACTTTGTGTTCTCTGATCGAGACAAAAGACTCCATGTACCTATGCCTATGACCTATTTAACAACAAAGAAAAGATCCCATGCTCTATCTTTCTCCCAAGAAACTTCAAATTCTCTTGAGAAATGAACCATTCATAATGTTTTGGCATCTGGGGTTTTTATCTGTTCTTCTTAGTTCATCCTCTTGTCCTTGATACCAAAATGTCCAAGTTCTGAAAAAAATGATTTGGCTATGCTAGATTTAAAAAAAAAAAAAAAAGTTCTTCATTGGTGCTGAATAGAGATCTTGGCTTTCATTATTGTCTGTTCAAATCAGAAAAGCTCCTTCTTGTTGCCAAACTTTACAGACACAGCTGGAATGTGAGGTGAGCCCTGCTCGGTGGCTCACACTGGCGGTCTGAATCCACTTGGTGGCGCTGTGGCTGTGTGTCAGTGGGAGGCTCGGCACGTGATGCTCTGAAGTCTGGGAACGCTGCTTTCTCTTTTGTCTTCAGACAAAAACTGTCACATTTCCTGGTTTCAGGTTCCCAGGTTTGTACCAATCCGCTGTGTTGACTCTGAAAAATGAAGAAAAAGTGGTGAAGATGAAAAGAAAAGTCACATTATGGCTGAATGCTTTGATTTTTAACAAGATTTCTTTTAAAACAATAGATTATACCATTGACATATATGTAGTTTTCATCCTTGTGATGACCAGACATTTATCTTTTTACATATTTTCATCATGTTACTATTAAAAAACCATCTTACAGGACTCATCACACTCCGGTCACACACTGTTACACGTATCTGTTACAATGACAATAAAGATATTCTATTCTATTGTATTATTGTCTATCCTGAAATGTTCAGACACATGTTGTTTGTCATCCTCCTGAAACAACAGAAGAAGTCAAATTTAAAGTACAATTCATAAATTTAAGACGATATTTTGGATCCCATCACACTCTGTGTGGTTGACGAATCCTTTTTATCCAGTTGATGTTTAAATATAACATACTAAAATGTGAATAATACGCGTGTATATATGTGTGCGTGTGTGCACATGAATGTACATGTGTATATGAATGGATGCATGTGCATTAGTATGCATTTGCTCACATTTGAGGTGTAGAAAGGTCATTGCTCTAATCTGTTTTCTTCATTTATTTATTTTAATGGAAACTGAAAGATAGACAATAAAGACCCATTTAAATTTCCATAGGCATAAATGATGCAACTCATTGTTTAAGGATCATTAAAACCTGCATTGTAGTCCCGGCATTGAAGTGAAGACGCTTGTTCTATTTTTGCTTGGACAGCCATGACTTTATGTATCCTAAAGGTGCCCACCTGGGTGCATAAAGACTCGGCCTGACAGCCTGGCTATGCATGGCTTACTCCTCCTCTGTTCATTTTATAGTGTGCATGTATCACTTTAAGGCATCCATCTATCTAGTAAACCTTGAAAAGGCTGTTGAGGCTCGGTATAAATCTGAGGGTGACACTCTGACAGTCCCTGATCTGCCTGTCCATGTTGCCTGAAATCTCTCTCGGCGATCGTAACTTTGCTCTCTTACGCATTCTGACATATTCCTCACTGAAGCAGAGGTTTTGTGCATGTGTGTGCGTGTGTGTGCCTGTGTGTGTGTGTGTGTGTGTGTGTGTGTGTGTGTGTGTGTGTGTGTGTGTGCTATCAGATAAACTAGCTCAACTCTAATGTCACCTGTCAAGGTGCAGCTGCCAGGAATACACAAAAATATTGCAGCATGATGCAGCACAAAATAAGAGGTTTGTGTGAGAATGAGTAACTGGGATCTGTAAGTGAGTGTGTGTTGCAATTGGGCCTGGCATATAGATATGTTTGTGTGTGTAAAGGAGTATGTGAGTGTAATTAATGATGTGTTCCTCCTCTTCATAGGGTAATAGGATTTCCCCACCCCAGGCGGTAAGGAGAATGGGAGGGGGAGAAACGGCTCTGCACTGTGTGTGTGTGTGTGTGTGTGTGTGTGTGAGAGTGTGTTTTTGCAGAGTTAGTGAATGGGAGCCCCATGTTGTGATGCCAATAGAGGGCCTGTGTGTGTGTGTGTGTGTGTGTGTGTGTGTGTGTGTGTGTGTGTGTGTGTGTGTGTGTGTGTGTGTGTGTGTGAGAGAGAGACAGGGGGGAGGGGGAACAAGCAAGTGATTTATAACAGCTACTCCAGGTCTCTCCTCTCTTCCACAGCAGCACCGCAAACACATCCATTACAAAAGTACTGATGTTAATGGGATTGTTGTGTGTGTGTGTGTGTGTGTGTGTGTGTGTGTGTGTGTGTGTGTGTGTGTGTGTGTGTGTGTGTGTGTGTGCGCGTGCATGCATGTGTGTGTGCACAAATGATACAGAGGCTGCACAAGTGTGTGTGTGTGTGTGTGTGTGTGTGTGTGTGTGTGTGTGTGTGTGTGTGTGAGGGTGATAACCAGATGCTACTGGGTGAAAGCAAGGTGAAGGTTACTGAGGGTGTTTCGAGGAGGTTTACTGGTGCTCAAGTCCTAGTAGCCAAGTTTCTCTGTGTGTGTGTGTGTGTGTGTGTGTGTGTGTGTGTGTGTGTGTGTGTGTGTGTGTGTGTGTGTGTCGCTGCGCTGGAGAAAACGCAGCTGTGGAAATGAAGAAATAGAAACTGGAACTGAGGAAAATACTCTAGAGGGTAAACAGAGGGAGCAAAAAATAAATAAATAAATAAATAAAGAGAATGTAGAGCTTCTTGGTAATGGACTGGTAGATGCTGAGGACCACACCCGCCTCAGTGTGTGTGTGTGTGTGTGTGTGTGTGTGTGTGTGTGTGTGAGAATATATATACACACACAGTGTCTGCCTGTCTCCTCTCACATTACCCTTTACATTAAAACCAGTCAGGGGGAAAATTACTGCAGACCTGGGCCACCGTCTGCCCACCTGGCCCCAGAGCAAGAGGAGGGGATGTGGAGCCAGAGGAGGGGATAAAGAGGAGGATAAGGGGATGAGGAGGTGGTGGTGGGGGGGAGGGGGTCAGTAGGACCCAGTGAGAGGCAGGGCTGGACCAAAGGCAATGGTCTGAAGTCAGTCTCATGCAAGGAGGGAATTTTTGTGCCTGCAGGCCTCAGAAAAGGCCTTGATGCCATTTCTGTTAGGGGCGTTAATGTAATTAACTAGCTAATTAAGGTAATTAAGGTAACATTTTTATGAATCAGAGGAGTGTGTGTAATGTGAATGTAGTGACTCCCAGCGGCAAATTATCACCAGACTCTGTACTTCCTCTCATCTTTGTTTTAGCTCTTTTAGTTAATTGTTGTTGAGTCTCAATGTTCTGGACAGGTCAGCTGTTTTCAAGTGTTAAAACTCTGGCTCCGCTGGTATCACCAAATGTGTGTATGAATAACATGCCGAATTCTTATGTCATTTTGCGTGTCATTTTACATCATTTAGTCTCCACTGACTTATATCGTGACATAGTTTAACAAAGTCCGCATGGGGACAAGGTTGGGCTGTTCTTGTCCCGTGTAAGGCTAAAAGTCAACGTTGACTAACCCTTCACATTGACACTAATTTACTCCCGCACATAACTCTGTGTATGTAAAGGTTTCCTTAACCTAACCAAGTAGTTTTGTTTGAATTCATAGCGTTAGCCACGTGTTTAAACTGACGAGTTGGGAATGAGAACGCAAGCTTGTCAGGACTTGCAACATGTCCTTTAAATTGGGGTTGTTTATACACCTTACCATGAGATCACGTTGGATCATAAACCCACTATCGGCTACCTGCACAGCACCAAACGGCAGACACACAGTTAGCAGCTAGCTGGTGAATAAAATGGAGATTTAGGAGCTAAAGAGCCAGCTATTTCCCTCAGGGTTGGATGGGAGTAAACAAGAGCTAAAAGCTGAGTGAATTGCATTGGCTAATACGACTCCAAATGGTAATGTTGTTCTGTGTCTGCTGGAAGCGTAAATAAACAGCTGTTTGCTAGCATGTTCACTATACAATCTTTATAAGTCAATAATATGTTAATGTTGTGTTTTTAGCTCGGTACACTGCCCCCAAGCGGCCATAAATAGCAAATAATGCAGATTTAAAGTATTATCTGTGTGGAATGCTACAAAGGAGGCTAGTACAGTGGCATCAGACTATAACGGTCAATAATTCATTCATTAAGCCATAGTAAGTGAATACATGTGAATAAAGCCATAACTGTAATTACAACTTATCAACTCCTTATTGTCGCTGTCGAGAAAAAAACATTGCTTTTCAGGAAATTAAAAAAGGCTAATTTGAATTTTATTGAGCTATTTTTTCTCAAAGTCAGGTGAAATTATCTCTGACGTTAAATACGCAGACAGACTTAAAGGGTGACCTATAGCATTGATTTATAAAAAAAATTAAATAATGAAATATGGAGATGCAAGGTTTCTGCCCAACAATATTATATATAATACTTTATAAGAGAGTGGTACCAGCACCTAAATGTTGAGATGGAGCTTATTAAATCACGTACTGGTAGTAGTTCATTTTGTAACAATGCATCATATAATAAGCTTACTATAGCCTATGTTTTGATTTTAACACATATATATATATATATATATATATATATATATATATATATATATATACACACTTTCCTCTTAAAAGTATAGCATAGAATGGAAATCTGCCAATCTGACAGATTGGACCTGAGCACAGTACTTGTGGTGGGAAGTAACTTAGTACATTTACTAGAGTAAATGTACTAAGTTACTTCCCACCCCTACAAACTGAAGAAAACAAACGATAGACTGTGTGATGAAGCTTATGAAGGAAGCCAAATCTTCAAGTTGTAAGAGAAGGTTTTATTACCAGTGCTATTTACATAGAAATAATACAGCCTTGCCCATTTTCCCCCCATTTAAATGCACACACACGCACGCACATGAGCACGCATACACACATCCCCAAGCACTCAAGCGCACGCACACACACACACACACACACACACACACACACACACACACACACACACACACACACACACACACACACACACACACACGCTTTTGTATCCAAGAATATCTCAATACATCAGAAATAAGACACACTCGCTCTAGATCTTATACAATGTCCAAAAAGAAACGCAAATAATCTCAAAACAATATTTCAAGTAGAGATAATAAATTTTGTGGACAAACAGCATTACAAGTGTTGGATGAGTTTAGCTTAAGATGTTGTTGTGTGTGACCAAACAAAAGCTGAAAGACAAGATGGATTTAAAAGAGTTATGGGGGGGGGTTGTTTTGAATAATATCAGCTAACCTGGTATGTGTCCTTTCAGAAGCGTTATAGTAAGTAAAGGTAAACATATTTGTGATTCTTTTAATGTAGTTCACCAAAGGCTGCCTTTTCAAAGTGAGGCCCTGATGAAACGTGAAGCTGCAGAATTATTTATTATCAGTATTTAGAGGAAAAACAACATGAATGTGTCCTCTTCGGCACAGAGATGTTCCCAAATACACAGCTGATTTTTAATTCAGTGTGTCTTAAGGCCACTAGATGGCAATGAGTGCTTCAGAGCCGACAGAGGCAATGTCACAGATGTTGTCTGCCCCCTCTTTTGTTTTCTCTCTTTAGAGAAAGGAGACCTCAGCTGTTGAAGTAGATTCTCCATTATGGGTTCAATGTTCTTTTGAAAATCATTTCCATTAAAACATGTTTTTTTTAAAGGGACAGTAACAAAAGGAAGGTCAGGTGAAGCAGTCTGCTGAGCAGAACTATCAGGGCCGGCTGTGTGTGTGTGTGTGTGTGTGTGTGTGTGTGTGTGTGTGTGTGTGTGTGTGTGTGTGTGTGTGTGTGTGTGTGTGTGAGTATATGCATGCGCTTGAGTGAGTACAAGTGTCTGCATAATTGTGTCCGTGTTTTGAATAATAGTATAGACATCCTTCTTTTGAGCTATGGTCAAGAATACTTTTTTTGCATTAATGGACTCAAAGCTGAGATGTGTGAGTTGTCAATGTCAGAGTTATGCATGTGCGTGTGTGTGTGTGTGTGTGTGTGTGTGTGTGTGTGTGTACAGTTTCCATGAAGAAGCAGCCTTTGATTTGACAGGTTTTACATAGAAGAATGTTTAAAGCGACGGTTTTGACTAATTGTGTCTCGATTGCCACATACGTGTTTGTATATGAACACTGAAGCGTGTATTAAAACCTGTTCCTTTGTCTTTAAGTTTGAGGGTAGAGCGGCAACTTAACAATGAACAGAAAGAAACAAAACTAATGTTTTAAAGCAACGTTTAAACAAAAACAATCAAATGTGGTGAGAAAGGAAGAGAACTAAAGATGTCCCCATTGGCATTTCCCTCTAATGTGCTCGTAGAGCTTGAGAAGATACCTTCGTTGATATCAAGGGGAAGGTGGGTAGGATTCCTGCTGGGTGGAATCGCAAATTGTTGTCTTTTTTTTTTTTTTTTTTTTTAAATAATTCAAGTCCAGTAATCCAGGAAGGGATATGCTTTGGAGTGTCTACGGGGCAGCAAATATTACTTTTTCCAGCAGCCTGTCCCATTCTTGATTCCATTTCCTTCAGTTCGTCAATTATTGTGAAAATCAGTCCGTGATTTTAAAAAGTCCTCCATAAAAATGTCAGCTGTATTTTTCACTCCACAACGTGTGTTTTATTTTATTCATCTCCTGAATTAGCTAGGCCGATATTCAGCCTAGGAATGGTCCCTGTGGTTTGTCCTTTACCAGGCTGTGGTTTCACCCATCTCCTGGCCTTGGTGGGACATCGGAGCGCTGTAGCTGGAGTTACTAGCCAAGGAGAATGGAGGACTGGGTCCGCCCCCGTAAGCCTCCCCCGGGACAGGCTGCAGGGAGCTCGGTAAGCCCGGCTCCGGACTGGGGGTTTCTGCGTGGGAGATCATGTCCGTGAACCTTTGGTCGTCTGACGGGTGGTGCCCTGATCCCTCCATGGCTCCGGGTCCAGAGCCCAGGACGTAGAGAGACTCGGCTGGAGACTGAGCCTGCGAGGATGGAGGGCCGTGGGGGAAGAAGTCGTAGTTACTCCCTGGTCCATAATAGTCACCTTGGTATTCTGAGAAGAGACAGGGGAATACACGGGGTTAGACTTTCTATCAAAGACTTTGAATATGCATAGTTCCCCACGGTGACTGTCCACTGTCTTGTGTGTGCGACTCTCCACACACCTCCGCGCCTACACCTAAGTGGTGGAATTGATCATGTCAAATTTCAACCAACCGGTCTCCAACAGCCTCATTTGAGTGTATAAACAACTCCACATTTCTCCACCTCAGTTCACTTGCATTTTACACACTGCATTCATCTCCCTCACTCATTCAGCTCGCAGCCATGCGTGCACGTCGATGGATTCCCCTGCTGAAACTTTGTGATTTGGATGAGAAACTCTAAAATGAGATTCCAGCCCCCCCCCCCCCAGCACTGCCAGGTCCTGTCGACTGCCTCTCTCTGCGTCATGTCGAATGCAGCTTCCAGCAACATCGCTCTCCTGTATACCTCACTGGGCTGTGGCTATTTCCTGAGCTACATCACGCTCCAATTATTCCCAGCATGCAATTCAACTGGGGCTGCAGACAACAGTTGTTTCCCTTATCAGCTAATCTGACAAAGGTTATTCTTGATTAATTGATTAATTGTTTGGTCTATAAAGCATAATTATATAGTGCAAGATGCCCATCACAATTTCCCTAAAGCCCCATGGGACATCTTGACATTGCCTGACCCACAGTCCAAACTAGGGCTGAACGATTAATCATTTTCAAATCAAAATTGAGATTTGAAAGAATGTGATTGGTTAATCATCAAGACCGCAATTAATAAAATGTGCAATATTTAGTTGAATGTTGGTGTAACATTTGGTAGAACATGTTTTATTTTGTTTTTAATTTTTAGTTTTTTTCATAAGATAAATGCGATTAATGTTACATATCACAGATTGTCCTATTTTCGGTGTGTATTGCTTTATTTTACATGACAGTAGAAGGTGTAATATGTACGTAGATGCTACTGTGGAACTGAGGCGTATCAGACAATTCCAATTTTTTTATTGGAATTGTTTTTTATTATTATAACTTTAACTTTTGTGATAAATGTTCTGTGTTTGGCTGGTCAACGTCCCATGTTTTCTTAAAGAAAATCACTTATTTTCTGGCAATTTATATCTATGCTCTCATCTGTGCCATAAGAATATAGCATAATAATGCTATATTCTTATGCACTGATAATAATATCAGTTTTAATGGGTCTCAAGATGTTCTAATGATCCATGTCACTGTTACACAGTGAATATTGAACTTTAGCTACACTTTAACTAAAAAAAAAAAGCTATTGCAAATTGAATCGTAATCGCAATATCTGGCAGAAAAATCGCAATTTGATTTTTTTTCTTATATTGCTTAGCTAGAGTCCAAAACCCAAACATATTCAATTTATAGCAATACAAACTGGGGGAAAAAGCAGCAAAGCATGAAATTAATTGTTGGGCGATTGACTAATCAATAAATTAGTATCCAGCATTATAGCTCCTATGGACCTTGCTGCTGTGTTTCTATCCACAGACACAGTGTTGGATCATCCATAGTTTTCCACGAGTAGACATGGCAGTGACAGGTTTGCCCTGGCTCTATTTTCATCTTTACAGTGAGAACGTCAGTAAGACAAAACTGCTGTCTATCAAAAACACGTTATGTCTGTTTGTATGTCAGCAAAAAAGCATGAGGAAGTTCTCTGTTGGGGCCTACATTCAATGATGTCATACATATATCCACACACATGACACAACCACTTTAAAGATCTTAGTGTAATTCATCCCATTTTATACACTTTTCTAATTTACACTGCTGCAGTAGTGGTCTCTTTATAAGCCTCTTCTTGGCTTCTAACCTCCCTTGCACAATGTCTTTCCGTGTATCAAAGCCTTATTGTTTTTTAAATATTGTGTGACTAAACTAAACTAACCAAAATTCATATGCACTGAGCAGGAGCGGGGCTTCTTTAGTCTCTATATTTTTCCTACAGTACATAGCACAAAAAGTCAGGGGATCAGCAAAGTCCATAGGATTCATCCTCTGAAGAACTCATTTAAATATGTATTATCGTTATATATATTGAAACTCCAATTTCAGGTTTGAAATATTTGAGCAAAGCTCGATTCATGACTGATGTTATTCATGTCTAACATATTTTGTGGCATTGACTTCAAAGCGCTGCAGCAAAAACTGCCAAAATAATGACAGAATAAAGCCCAAATGCCTTGCTTTCACACAAAAAAATCACCAGCACACACTCGGATTTACAATTATTCTCTCCCTAACCTCTAACAATGACTGACAAGTTCACGCCTTTGAGAGGTTTGGGTCCCCGACTAATGTTTGAGGTCTCTATGTATATTCATATTATTCCTCTAGCAGGAAGTCAATATCATTTGTTGTTTATGAATGTACGGAGTCTCTAAATTGATCCTGAATGCTGTAAATTACAACCAGGATTCATAACAAAAACTGATTCAGTCACCTACATGTAGTAATATCAAACTATGCAGACAGGTTTTGAGATATTTGTCTCTATGATTGAGTTTGAAAACAACCTTCAGGCCATCAGAGTAGCCCGGGTCAAGAGTAAGAAGAGCAATAAGTAAAAAGTAGAGATTGCTGCTGTAGCGCTGCGTAAAATAGCATTCTGTATATTGTATGAACAGGAAACATTTTTTGTATTTTGTTTTTGTATTGTTGTCTTGGTTTATCTTGCAATTCCCATCTGGGGTAATGAAGTGAGTGAACTGAATGATTTCTGCCTCCACCCCAATCCAACGGTAGTGAAAGGAATCTCTGGTGCTCCCAGCATTGAATAATTAGACACTGAAAATGGATTTTCACAAACAATGTCCATTTTGGATAATTAATGAACTGTAAATAGTTTATATAGGGACTATTTCTTTGGTAGTTCCGATGACAATTGCTTACAGTTTGTATTATTCTGTGGATCCAGAATAACGGAGAAGCTGTTTGTAACGCTGTCAGCACCAAACAAAATCATTTGCCTCCTTTCAATTGGACTAGAGGTAGGAATCTAGCTTTAGGTGGTCTATATCTACAACGTTCCACCTCCGGGATTGCTCCGGTGTCGCAGAAATTTCCGCCGATTTCCGGTTCCTTCCGCTTTCTTTGTGTGGGTACTCTAACCTCTGGTGGATTTCTGAGGACTATGGTTACCTGGTCCTCAGATCTCTGCAGGGTAAATCCAGACAACTAGCTAGACTATCTGTCCAATCTGAGTTTTCTGTTGTATGACTAAAACAACCTTTTAACGTACACTAATCCACCAAAACAGACCCTCCTCCACAGCGCCATGGAGGAGGGTCTGGCAAAGCGAGACTAACCTGTATGTAACGCAACAGGTAAGAAACTTGTTTTTTCTTTCTTCTTTTTTTGTAATTTGGGTGAACCAACCCTTATTTTTTCTATGCAGTGCTCAGATGAATCCAGTCCTGAGTGCCAAACCACTTTGAGATCCATTCAGTATAAATTTGGACAAAAGCAAAACAACGAGCAGCTGAGCTCTTGTTGCAGTCTCTCAGAGCAGCCCTGTATGCCTGTGGTATGTTCTTGTTATATCTCATATTTGTCTGTTAAATATAAAGCTACAGCCAGCAGCCAGTTAGCTTAGCACAAGGACTCATTCTCATTTGTTTAATCCGTACAAAAACAGAAGTATTAAAAATGACAAGTTTTTGGACAGGGATTTATGTGCCAAGATGCAGCAAATTTTTTACCTTTGGACAGAGCCAAGCTTGGTGTTTTGCCGTTTCCGTCGTTATGCTAAGCTAAGCTAACTTCTGGCTGCAGCTTCATATTCAACACAGGCCTGAGAGTGGTGTCGTTCTTCTCATCAAACTCTCTGCAAGAAAGCCAAAATATTCCTTTATTAAAAAACCCGAGAGTTATAGCTCCACAGCTGCTGTATTATCAATCTGACTGCACAGTGATGCTCTGAACACAGCCACAGTCTCAAAGGGACAATGACGTCTGACGTGAAGTGCTGATATGGCAAAAGTTACAGCGGACTGGGTGCCTAGGTAGCTCAGCTGGTAGAGCGTGCGCACATATATAGAGGTTTACTCCTCGACACACTGGCCGCGGGTTTGACTCCGCCCTGCGGCTCTTTGCTGCATGTCATTCCCCCCTCTCTCTACCCCTTCATATCTTCAGCTGTCCTATACAAATAAAGGCCTAAAATGCCCAAAAATGATCTTACAAAAAATTAAATACAAATGTTTAAAAAAAAAAAAACTGATCGTTGATGGTGATATTCCCCAAAACTATCTCTTGAGTTGTTTATGAGAAAAAAAACCTGTCAGAACAGTTTATAAAGGACCCATCCCCTCCACATGTAGCCCATTACTTTGCACAGCATTTGCATCCATTAACAATTCCAAACCTCCACCTGCCACCTATATTCTCCTTCCAAATCTACACCATGCCCCCTCTGCTCCAAATTACCTCAGTTACATTAAATCCATTCTGTTTCCACACCACCATGAAATGAGATCGATGCAGACTTTATCCCGCTGCCCCAGATGTTGCACTTACATTTCACCACTCGCACCAGATGTTCCTCTCACTCTTATTTCAGTCTGAACTGGCACAAGCGGGAACTAACAGGTTCCATATCAAGAAATATGTTGCCTAATTAAAACAACTACCTTTATTTGCTGCTGCATGTGGCTCTTTTTTTGGAACTCGTCAAGAGAAACAATAACAGCTGACACGACTTTTGGAAACAAGCTAATTATTTGATCTCACAAACAGGACTCTGTTAGGTTGGCCGACCTCGAGAATAAACAACGGGTTTGTGCTGTGGCCTGCGTGTGTGTGTGTGTGTGTGTGTGTGTGTGTGTGTGTGTGATGGGGGTGGGGATTGGCTCTGCAAACTATAATTACACTCACACATACAGACGCAACACACAGGCATTTGTCGCTCTAAGCAGCAGCAGAGGAGCAGAAGGAAGCAGCGGGCTCAGATAAAGGCGAGCAGACTGGCCTGTGCTGCTGCTGTGGCACAAAAGGGTGTGAAAAGCAGCGTGCAAAGAAAGCAAGAAAGATGCGAGTGAGGGATGAAGGTTTTGTCCTCTGTTTTCCCCTCCCACTTTCTGCGTGGCAGCCTTGGCGGCTCCCGTTTATTATAGACTCAATGCCCGGGCCATTCAGGTAGATGTACAGGAGCTGTATAGAAACCACAGCTTTCAGCCTGTCCATAAAAAACAAACTGCTGATATACATGACAGGTGCATCTGATTTATTCCTGCAGCTCAATGTGGAGCAGTGATAGTGCGCTTGTTGTTACATGCTGCCCACCTGATTTTGTCTCCAAATGGGTTTTTTTTGCGATTTAGACGGCCAACAGAGGTGTTACTCTACAATCCAGATTTTTATTTTTTTTCTCGACAAGCGTTTTGAAGGAATATTGATTTGAAGGAGTCTTGACACCCGACTGGAGATCACATTGTGCTCAAGCCCACGTGATTAGACAAGAAAACAAGAGTGTTAAGAAAACAGCTTATCATTTTATCAGCAATTCATTTTCAACAACAAACCAGGCGCACCTTATCTGCAGCATCCAATTGAAAGAAACTTTCACAATTGAATAGCTCCAAAATATTTGACAAAATCAAACACAAAATTCTTCTGTGCAATTAAAATTCCATCAGTTTTTTTTAAAGGCGTTCTGTGTTGCAGGTCAGTGGAACAAATACTTGTTTTAATTTGCAATGTCCAGGTCAGTGAATGAGTTTCACCTCTACATGTTTCCACCCCATCGGAGTCAGCCAAAAGAATTTCATCTTTACTGCTAAAGAGGGTATAGCTGGGTATAGTTGACCATAAAGAAATACATTTTGATCGTCATGTCAGTGTATTTGATGATTGGAGTTAATACCTTCTGAATATGTATCTTTGATCTTTCTCTTTAAGTCATTATTCCAAAGCCTCTGTTTTTTCCTTTAACACTTCGAAAAAATTAATCAAAACTACTTTTAATGACTCTACTCCTAATGTGTTACTTTTCTTGAAAAGAAAGTCTTACAATAACTTGTTGGAGACATAGCAGATTTATTTTCAAGGAGGAAATTAGCAAAGTCTTCAGAAATAGAATGACGTTCAAGACGTGAGTTTTTTTAATCAAATGCTGTTATCTTTAATGGCTATATGGCACGCTTTCATCTTCATTTACTGGTGCTGTGCTTAGGCCTGCAAATAACGATTATTTTCATTGGCGATTAATGTGTCGATTATTTTATTGATCAGTTCTTTGGTCTGTAAAATGTCAGAGAATGGTGTAAAATGTCAATCAGTGTTTCCCAACGTCCAAGACAACGTCCTCAAATGTCTTGTGTTGGTCCAGAACTCAAAGATATTCGATTTACTGTCTCGGAGGACGGAAGGAACTAGAAAACGTTCACATTTAAGATGCTGCAATCTTTGCAAAATTTGACATCCCCCCCCCCTAAAAAACAACTCAAACCGATTAATCAAAATAGTTGGTGATTAATTGAGTAGTTGACAACTAATAGATTAATCCTTCCAGTTCTATGTGTCTTATTTATCCAGGGTTTCCACTCTGTTCTGAAAAGGGTTAGGTAAATCAAGATGAACTGTGTCTATTGAGCTTATATGCTTGACTGAAGAGTGCCCACCCTGCTGCGGTGTGACTGGATACATCTGTTCCACTCTCACATTTATACCAAGTGGCATTATGTGACAGTTAGGCAGGTAAATGCTTATTGTGAGCCTTCAAAATCTTTACTTATATATTTCAGTCTCCAAAGTGAAATTCTCCCGGAAAATATGCGCTGACTGACTGAATAGTCTCCAAGGTTAGAGTTAAATCAAGGACTGATTATACAGTATGTTGTATCTTTCAACAAAAGATGAATAGATTAAAGGAAATCATGCGCCCCTTGATGTCCAAACAAACCACCCAGAGGTGACATCTGCCGTAGATAAAGACCAACCTTTATGTAATCTCCCTGCAGCCTTACACCATAACTACTAGCCGTGTTGATCAAGGTTTGCTATTAAGTTACACAATATCACATTTGTTTCAAGTGAGAATGAAACCAGCACAGAGATTATTACACTTGCTTGGATTGGACCAGACAAAAGGTGCCACTACCCTAATTGAGCAGTTCCATGACAAGATCTACAATGCATGTGATATATTTATTATCATACAGTACGTACAGTATATCTTGTAGCTGTGACCCTGAATATTCAACTATTCGATCTAAGGAGCCTTTATTTGACTACCACTCTCACAGTTGCATCAATGCAATGTCTGAAACATACTTATGAATCAAAAGAGCATTGTATTTTGGCTATATGGGGGTCCTGAATATCTGATTTTTCAGAGACAGATAGATAGATAGATAGATAGATAGATAGATAGATAGATAGATAGATAGATAGATAGATAGATAGATAGATAGATAGACTTTATTGATCCTAAACTGGGAAATGGTCATGTAAAAGCAGAAAGAATAAGGCACACATCATCCATAAATATCAACCTATTAATAATACTGTAAATAACAATTCGAAGTAAGGGTACTCATGTGGCCAAAAATCAGAAGTACCGGTAATAAGTACTGCTGGGTACCGGCCCATTTTAGGCACTGGATACAGATAAAGATGCAGGACTTCATTTGTATTAGTTGCATGTATTGGCAGAAGCAAATCCTTTATTCCTTACCTCCGTAGTAGCCGTAGGCCCCAGGTCCTAAAATGTCAGGATCCTCCAGCCTGCCTCCCAGGGGCCTCATCCTCCTCGGGCCCCTGAAGAAGGCGTGGCGCCGGGCCCCAAGAGCACTCAGCTGCTTCATTCGTCGCTCTTTGGATCTTCTGTTCTGGAACCAAACCTGCATCCAACCAGACAGACAGAAGCCCAGTTAAAAGGGTTTCAGCTCTTGCTTCAGATTTGCCACTACTCCACTCCTCGACTACGCCCCACCAAGAGCATAAACCATGTTGTTGTTTAAGACTCAGACTCTAATCACAATCACAACAAAAATAAGAGGCATAATTATTATTATTCATTTGGATCCTGATAATTTTAGATCATTTCCCTGATCTGTTTAATTCCATGCTCACTGTTGTTACAGAGTTTGTGTTGGAGCCACAATTCAAATGCATTATTTTTTTTTTTAATAATCATCCTAATTATCTGACAGCTCATTAACCATTATTTAGATTATATTACATGTCATTTAGATGATGCTTTTATCCAAAGCAACTTACAATTTCTATATATATCAGAGGTCATACACCTGGAGCAACTAGGAGTTAAGTGTCTCGCTCAGAGACACATTGGTTGATGCATTGAAGTAGCAAAAATTGAGGTTTACATTCTTGGATTTCAGCATTAAAATGACTATAAAAAAAAATCAACTGGTTAAAAGTAAAAGTAAAAGCACTTACAGTACACAGAAAAAGCAATTTAAATATACCCCAACACAGAACCTAATGCACAAGTTAAAGTAAACTGTCAAAGCCACAAATCAGAGTATAAAAAGCCTTATCACTAACGTTAGATAAACCGTCTTTGAAGAGGAACAAAGGAGGATTTCACTACACACCATATGGAAGAATGTCTGCATTATAAGCACATAACACATCTTGTTTCACTGCTGCATAATGATATATGCTCACCCCAGCCAGGCTACACCAGAGGCAAAATCCCACTGTGCTGCAGATTAACAAAAACACACACACAAAAACACCTAAAACCACTTAGGCTCTGTTCTATGTGCTCCAGCGGCAAAGGCGACACCTGCTTATTGAGAACAATCGTCTAACTGTAGGGTACATTTTTATGGAAATGCTCTCGCTCCCCTCGAGAGAGCGTTGCTTAGGGATTACATGCACATGCTGGAGAAGCAGCGTGGCTCGCAGGGCTCCCCGTGTTGAGAGCAATGGTATTTAACGCACAGTGAATGAGGAGGAGGAAGATGACGAAACAGAGACTCCATTTTGGCTCCGAGCAACACAGGGGCGGGGATCACGGACGGAGGGATGGACTGCCTGACTGCCTGATTGACTGATTGATTTATTGACTGTTTGATTGAGCTCTGTTGATGCATCTCTCTCTCACACACACACACACACACACACACAAAAGCAGCAGCCTGCAGTATATGATATAGATGAGGTGGTGGCGAGGCCCTGGTCTGCTCTAATAAGCGATGGGAACAGGCTGGAAGTGAGTAAGAGCAGAGTGGTGGGAAAGGGGAGGGTGGTATGTAAATCTGTGAAATCAGCGATAATTACAGTGAGTGCACAAAAAGCCACATCACAGTTGGCAGAAATGGTGCTAATCATCCTGACACAGTCTGCACCCTGTGTGTGTGTGTGTGTGTGTGTGTGTGTGTGTGTGTGTGTGTGTGTGTGTGTGGGTGGGTGAAAAGACAGACAGAGAAAGGGTCCAAAACAGTGTGTTATGCTTGCGTTATCCTGCAGAACATGTTTGTGCATCGGGTTCCTCTCGCCTTTGGCATAATCTAGACTCACCTTTCACTAATTTCCTGGCTGTATAACACATTTGATTACTGAAATAAAGCGCCGTCTGCACAAAATACATGATTTTCTTAAAAGAAAAAGAAAAAAAAATACATAGGATTTATTATATCCGTGCATCAGTGAATTGGGTTACTAGATCTTAATTTCAGAGCATAAGTGAACGCCTGCGGATATAGATACAGCAGCGTGGGAATTGGATGCAAATTATAGGATTAAAAAAAATAATGAAGTGAGCACCATTACATCTCTTTCTCTCTCTTTTAACTAAAGCATCAAATAAAAGCATCGAAACGACGTAAAAATAAAAGTCCAGAAGTTCAAAATTAAATAAATTAAAATTCTATTTTGTCTTTTAAAAACAGAATTGTGGGAAAATAAAAGCAATTTGGAGGAAACACACTGCTTCCACATAAATGTCTTTTACACTTAAACTATTGTTAAAAATCCAATTTATTAAATGCTAAATGACAAAAACAAAACAATCTTTTCTATGATTAACTTATTGTTTGAGAAATGTCGGTCAAATGTAACAAAAGAACAACCATTCACATGGAGAATGCGTGGTGGGAAATGTCACTGTGGGTGATTCGCTGCTAACAGGTCCCACATCACGTTGATGACGAGGCCTTCAATTAGAATCTGGAGTGATGTCACCGATTTATAATCCGGTCATTTCTCTGTGATTTGTCTTTGTCTCTGCAGACCCTCCCTCGTTCAGCCCCACTGAGCCCACACAAACACAAACAGCTGATCTGTACCTGGATGACTCGCATGTTTAGTCCCGTTTCCTGGGCCAGCTGTTCCCGGATGTGCCGGGTCGGTTTCGGCGTGGCGACGAACGCGGCCTTTAACGTCTCCAGCTGCTTGGCCTTGATGGTGGTCCGGGGCCCCCGCCGTTTGGTCCCAGAGTTCTGCTCCTCGTTCTCAATATTGTTCGTTTCCTTATCTGAGGACGTGGAATTGTCAGTCTCCTTTATGTCGTCCTGAATCGGGTCCTGCAGATCCGGCGATAAACTCCTATCTGTACACGACGACACTGAGGGGAAAACCAACAGAACTAGGGTCACGATCCGAAATGTCAGGGGGGGGGGGTAATTAGGCCTGGGCATGCACAGCGGCGATACAGGGAAATATGCATTCAAAATATGTTATATGACATTTTTTTGTTTTTTTAATAGAAGACGAAAAAGCCATTCGGATTATATTTGTAGGCCTACTGCACGCAGACATGTTTCTTTTCTTTATGTTGCTCATGCTATTTTTTTTTTTTTAATATAGGCCTATTTATTAGTAATTTGCAGATTTGATGTCTGACATAGTTTAAAATATAGCACAAACTCAACGTAACCGACTATTTCTCATTTAAGGCAACACAATAACTTGCACGCAAAGACATATTACATGTCAAAATAACTTTCAAATAACACATCTTATGTCCATTATGTGCCTGTAAAGAAGAAGGGAGCGTGCTATCCGGATGGATGAATAGACTGCGGGGAGAGAAGAGGCAAACACGGCCGGACTAACACAACAGCATCCCCAGCGGATCCTGGCGTACAATAATAGAAAGCCATTGTCCTGGGGAGGTAAATATTGAAGCCATTCATTTGACAAGGTTGTTGTGAAATGCTCTCTACGGACTGGAAATGGAAAAAAAAAAAAAGAAGAAAAAAGAAATCTTACAGGACATTTAAAGCCTCCACCCTCGTCTTTTTTTGTCCATTTAAAAGGCAGATTAGTCAGATACGCATTTAGGCTATATAATATTCAACCACAACATGGACGATAATAAAGATGATTTTAATTTTGCTTATCTATAGCGAACAGCAAACAAAACACACACACACACACAGACATCACAGCTTATTATCGCGTTGGTTACCTGAGTTCAAGTTGACTTCATTAATGACCCCGGAGCTCGAGTAATCTTCTTTGCACACGAACTTGTTCTCGTCTATGACATAGAGTTCCTCTCCCGTGGACAGCTGCTTGTTGCACACCATGCAGGTGAAGCAGTTGAGATGGAACACCTTGCTGCGGGCTTTGCGCACCAGGTCGTTTGGCGAGATTCCCTGCAGACAGCCCGCGCATTTAGTGCCAAAGCGCCTGCATGGAACCAAATATTCATGTGAAATGTTTTTAAACAAAAGCCAAATTATCATTCAGTTTAGGCCCAAACATAATGATAACACAAAATCCAATGGCCAACACGCCATTATAGCATTGTAATTATTCTTATTCTAAATCGACATTTTATGTCTATAATCCCGACGCTCACTGCCAAAGGTCCAGAAATAAATCCGTTTTTTTGTGATTTTTTTTTAAAGCAATTTGACAGCATTGTAATAAATATTATCGGTGCATCCAAAAGCTTGCTTGTAGAATCCAATCCGGAACAAATTAGTGCATAGAAAGTCACAAAATGAAGAATTCCAAGCTCATAAAAAAACACAAAATGAAGGGGGAATTCCACGAAGTTTTCTTTTTGGGGAATAAAAAGAACCCAGGATGGCTACGGGCCTGATATAAATGCGCATGTCTGTGGTAATAGAAATATAAATACAGTGGGTTATTAAAGCATTATCATTTGGTAAGAATACATTATTCGAGCATCTACAATAATAACAGAGATCAAATTGCCAAGCTAATAATCCAGCAAATAGCAGCACACGATCCAAAATTAAATAATAATAATAATAATAATAATATGAATAAAAAGGCTAAAAACCCAATGATTCTTATTTCTTACCATCCCAGTAAAATCCCGAATAATCTTATATAAGCAATTAATTTGAGTAAAGTATTAAGTAATTAATGAATAATAATTCACAATAAATAAAAAGCATGTCTACGTGTATCTCTCTCTTTATTCAACTGGCAGTATTAGTAAAGGTGGTGGATACCATTTAAACGGTAATTAAAAAAAATAATAATAATGTCTGGCTTTAAAAAAAAAAAACTCCTCGTGCTCATAATTTTGATGGAGGTGCTCTGACAATAACACCACGCAAAACGTATTAGTGACAATCAACACATTGTAGCCACGTATATATAACAGGATTAGGCAGAGTAGGAGCATCTTAGCGTGAAAATCTTCTCTTAATCCATATTCACCCGCTTAAACACCGAGTGGGAAGGAGACTCATCAATTTGATACACAAATAAAACCAAATATGAATTCAGCAGAATTCCCCTCCTAAATTGGGAAGAAGACGTGTTTTTATTTATTTATTTTTTCATGGTATTTCATAACGTAAAGATGTGAGACAAAACACACCTGAGTGATATAAACAGTTAGTGTTTATCACCTGAGGCTTTTATTGATAGTTTCAAGCAGATGTTTGAGGCTCACTTTGGGCCTGCTGTACTTTTCAGACGGCCTATCGGATGGGGGGGAGGGGGGGGGGGGCGTTAAGCCTCTGGGTGAAAGCAAGCACTCCTTTTGTGGAGCATTGTTTTAACACTAATGTAGGCTTGTCCCCCCATTTGCAATGGTATCGCTCCACTGTTCCTCTCTTTCACATACATGGTCAAGCCCCCCCCCCCAACGAAAGGGCACAACTCTACTTACACAACAAATGGACATATTAGGGTGATTACTGTTTCGCCTGGCTAATGGCTGACCATTTAAATCCACCGCTTGATGGGACCTGCGGTAATATGATGGCCAAGGCCGCGCGAGGCCAATAATAGCCCGTCCGGACAAAAGGCTAATGTGTCTTACATGTCATTAGACAATTTTGGAGAAAATAACTGACACATACGAATGAAAATGATGCTAAGAGAGTGTGACGGGACAAACAAGGCTTCACTCATCACTCAAGTACCTGAGACACGTTTTTTTAGGAATTGTGCACTGGTTAATAGCCTGATGGCTGTTTGAAAAAGTGTTGTCTCATCTGGAAAATAGACAATAATGTTCAGCACAGAGTACACGTGGCTGCACAATGAAATTATATTGCAGTCGTTTTATTGTAAAGGCCATATTCAAAGGCCACATTGTGACCAATATTTCATTTTAGAGACGAATAAAAAAAAATCTATTTTTTGACTAAATGAGTTATCAGTTGTACTTTTACATTTATTCTGCATGGTAACTTTTTACTTTACAAACCTGCAGGACAATAACATTGGCTTACACAGTTTAACCTATGACTTTATATTTTGACCCTTGTGCACATAGGATTTAAGTTAAGGCCTGACTTTGTGGGCTACGTGGTCTTTCATGTATGTCTACATTTCTATCAATGAAGCATCCGTGAAAAGTTTGACCTAATCTTACAGTGTGACGCTTATTGTTGTGAAGAATCAGAGCTCTGAATCCAGACTCTCTGTTACCTGAAAAAGTCCATTTTGCAATAGAGCTTTCCGTCCCTGGAGAAGCACTTCTCGGTGAGGTTGCAGTTGCACTCGCAGCACTGGACGCACTTGGCGTGCCAGGCTCTGTCCAGCACGTTGAGGAGGAACCGGTCCAGGATGGGCCGCTCGCACCCGGCACAGTGGACCATCATGTCTCCGGCCTGCAGGGCGCCGAGTGCCGACCTACGGACTGCGCTGCTCGGACTGGGGCAACCCGGGTCTACGCGGAACAACGTCTTGGCTCCGGGAGGGTGTGCTGTCAGGCGAAAAGTGGAGGAACCTCCCGTTCACAGGCGGCGGAGTGACAATCCCCGGGAAGTGTTGTAGTCCTGCTCCTGTCTGCTCGCTGTCCTGGCACTTGTCACAATCCACAATCCAGAGAAGAGAAGAGAATTCAGCCGCGCCAGCTGATGGACTGCGTAATGGACAAACCGGGCATGTTTTCCTCTCGCGCGCAACTGTTAAAACATCATTATACACACGTGTTTATTTCTAAAATTTTATCCCTCGCTCATGCTTTGTTTTGGGTCCAGTCATTTCCTCCGGGCTCATCTCACGCCGCCACTTTCGCATCACTGTGCCTGCGTTATCACGAGGTTTTGCCAGCGCCACGCGCACCCTGCGCTCACATTGGATGACGCTCTCGTTAATTCCCGTGCCGGCAGAGCCAATCAGAACACAGTTGTCATGGTTACACGTTTATAGCTGTAGCCTTCGAGCGAACCTAAATCACACACACCGTATAGACAGAAATCCCAGGGCCGAGAGGATGCTGGGTGTTTCAGACAGGGGCCAGCTTGAAGGTTTCATGGTGCTTCATTGAGACAATACTGGCTTTATGAGCTTCTCTGGTAGCACCCTGCGACATTTCTGATCGGATTTAGAAGTCCACAAAACACGATGAAGGCTAGGTGATACCTGTACAACAGGCGAGGGGAGACGCGTTTAAATGGCACGGCGCTGTCACTGACATGAATGCGAATAGAGGCAATGGGAGTGGGAGTAGCCGAACAAGGGGCTAATGCTACACAACCTTATAATGGCCCGGTGACAAAACGCTCCTGCATTACACTGTGGCCGTGCAGGGCTGCAGAGGAGGGGCCGCGGGCCTTTTCTCATGCAGAAAGCTATTTACAGGGAAATGCGATGGATTAGGTGCAGCTCATCAATAGGGAGAGCCTGGCCGCCCGGTGCTTTAACAGAGTGGCCGCCAATCGAAGCGAATTTCAATATTTACCGAACAGCCTCGTTTTGTTAGTTTGCAGTTAAGCAAACATGCAATACGCTAATTCATGTTAGTGGATGGGTGAGAAGCATTTTTTTTTTCTTTAATGATGATTCATGGTAATGACATTAGGTGTGAATTTTGACTCATTTTACACGATTATAGGTCATCCGAGACAACATTTAGAGAGGAACAGATAAACAACAAGCCGTTTAGCATGACGAAGGTAAATGGACAATATATTAACATTTAGTCTTATCTATCTATCTATCTATCTATCTATCTATCTATCTATCTATCTATCTATCTATCTATCTATCTATCTATCTATCTATCTATCTATCTATCTATCTATCTATCTATCATTGTCAGTTCATTGTAGGATCAGTTGCCAGATAAAATCCAGATCAAAATAAACTGAATAATTAATTGTTTATTTTTTAAATTGCATCGACATTTTTGTTTGACCTAAAAACTGTTAACCAGACACTTAACGTTACAAAAATAGTCCAGGAGAAGCCAGGTATGGAACCACCAACTTTACAAACAATGGCCACCTATATGGCCACTATAGCTTTATGTATCTCTTACTTTCTTCCAAACTAATGGCTGTTTGTTTTCCTGACTGTAATATATCCTGTGTTCTCGCACCCTTAAATGTAACATTGATAGAACCATTAGAAGAAGTCTCCACACCTCTCAGCTCCGGTTTAATTAGTGTTTTCCTATCAAAATTACACCCAAGTGTGGATTTATCCTCAGGTATCAGTGGTTTAACCTGTGTATTCCAGGCCTTTGTACAGACAAGGCTGAATGAGTTTTCCCCAATTATCCAAGCTCCTAACACAGTGGCCTTTAGCCTGTAAAACAAGGGAGACTAAAAAAGGGAGGGGAGGGGGGGTGTTCAGGAGGAAACGGTGGGAAAAAGAGCATGTGAGGCAAATGCTCTTGTTTGAATGTAGCCACATTACATTGTGCAAAAGAAAAGAAAAACCCCTGTTTGCTTTTGCTGTGCTGTGTACACCCAACGTCACCCACAGAGCGAGACACTCACCTGGAGGAAAATGCAGGAGCTGTCCGTGGTACTAAAGAAGGAAAGAAGCACCAAGGACAGCAACAGGCTTTTCTCAATTCAATGGGAAATCCAACATTACATGATCACACATCTGTAGAAACATGTGTATATCAAATGGATTCTGACAAATTGGTAACAAAACTGCCTACACTATGGCCTTGGCCCTGGCATCCTCCTATAGAGACAAACATCATTTCTTCAAAACACCTTTACACCTTTTTCTTTAAGGACTTTACATCTCTATTTCCCTTTGTCCAGATGAGGTTTTGTAGATGTATGTCAGTCTGCAGAGGTTTGTACACCACACTTATAAAGATGAGTTCTTCAGCTGGAGCAACACATGACATATCACAATATTAGCTGAATATAATGTAAAAAACACCCCAATCAGACAATTTCAGTCTTTTAAAATAGCGTCAAGAGCCATAATTAAATAAAACACTGACGGATGTATTCATTTGATTCATGTCACTTAACTAATGGCTGATCAGACTTTTATTAAGAGTCATTCCGTTGATACCACAGTAACACATTCCTTAATAAAAACACAAAGGAACTCCCTTGCAATCTCTAACATTTCAAAGTACAGCTCACATTTCTGGAATTCAGATATTTTACGTGCTCGAAGATAAATCCTCTCTACTGCCTTCTGACAAAATATTTCCGAGAAGTATTTTACACAGGTCTAAGCGCTGAAGTATGGATTCCTGTTATTCAGCACTTGAAATAAAGATCAGAAAGTTCCAAAAGGGGATCCATAAAGGATTCCAAAACAGAATTATTTAGAACTATTTTACCAATAAAACCACTTTTTTTTATTCTAGAAGATAGAAGCTTTGTTTGTATAACCCGTTACTGCGTGCATACAGGCCATCACAACACATATTTCTCAAGGACCAATATCTGAGCATCAGTCCCCTTTCTTTGCTAAAAGGCCTTCATGAAGCACCTCCGCAGCTGCACATCTCCGTGTCTCTGTCAATCTTTTTTTAGTTTGTAATGCAAAAAGAGTTTAAACACTGTAAGCAATGTCCACAAACCCTGTACCCTTGGTGTCCCTTCAGTACGAGCTCCCACAGACTCCGTGCCCGAAGGATGACCGAAACAAAGGTTAGTGTTTGCAGTAATTGAATTTCAGGAAGTATTTTTTTAAATGCAAGCAAAAAGAACCTTCTTCCTGGTGAAGTAGCTTGTTATTTGTGGATGCTGCGGTGCATTGTGAAATGAAGCCATAAAGGGAAAAGAAGAAGATAGAAATATAAACCTGAAAAGAAGCAGGTGCATCAATAAATGTAAAACATGGAGAGAAAATTTAAAAAAATAAACCACCTCCCACCTTCACTGCTCCACTCTGCACCTTGACAGCATGGACACCTGAGCACACTTCTACTTCCATGCATGCGGTGTCACCTCAACCCCAAAGACTCGTGCGCACGCATACGCGCTTACACACATGTACTCTCAAGACCACCTCCAGGGCCCCTCTTTGGCAGGGCCAGTCCCAAGGGAGAGGTTAGTATGATGGATGTCTGACTGGTAGCCCTCCCTTAGGGCCTCCCTCTCCGTCACCTCTCTGCGCTCTGAATTAAAAGGCCGTTTGTCTCCTCGGAGTCCTCAGCTGTAGAGCGCCGGCCTGCAATTTCACAGCACTCAGAGAGAGAGAGGGAGACCATTACAGAGGAGGTTGTCAGGGGAGCCATCAGAGCCCGGACACGCCTGAGGGACTCTCTCTTTCCCCTCCATCTTTCTCCGCTCCAGTCTCCTTCTGCTCAGCCCGCCGACACCTCTGTCCCACTGGAGGCAGCCAACCCTGCACTCACAAACATATCAATATTCAAGAAGTCCCTATATTAGAGCATGTATTCACCTATATGCATATATGCGTGCATACATATATCACACACACACGTCATTTTTAAAATTCTCCTCTCTCTGTTTAAATAAATAAATGAACACATTTAATCATATAAAGGTAAAGCAAAACTATAGAGCTATTGAAAAAAATAATAATAACACATTCTCTTACTCTTGGAAATCATAAGAAATAAACCATACTCCTAAATAATTCAATATACACTCAGGGAATTTGCTGCTCCAATCTTACTTTGTATGACCAGTTGCTTAAGGCGGCTAATGTTATTGGACTGCAGGTATTGCTGTATATCGGACATCACAGAGGCAGTTTGTCCTTTTGTTACATTACGTTTTAACATTCATTGAATCCCACAGTTAAAGTCACTTGTGGCCACAGTGGCCGCTCTTCAGCAAACGTTCCACAGGCCCGCTTTAGAGGAGAACACTGGAGTTATTCATTCTATGGAAAGACCAAAGCCAACAATGCATTAAGGGTTGAGTATGCTTGAAATAATTAGTTCGTACAACATTTCGTCCAACCACTGTTTACATTTGATCCGATTGGCCACACTTGAAGGTGGGGCGAAGAGCCTGCGGTCATAGCCGCCTCCTCCAGGCTCTATCCCACTGCTTCTTTGATTCCTTTCCAAAAACTCAGTGCTTTCTGCGCGTCTTTGTAATCTCGAGCCAATGAATTGAACACAGCGCATATTTTTGGAAAGCTCTCACGTTGTGCACTAGGTTGTGCACGTGCAAAGTAATAGAAGTAGGTGTGAAGAATAAAAACAGAGCGCTTGACAGAGACCCTCTGCACACCTTTCCAATTTTTCATTACAGTAGCTGTGTTCATTGAATTGTCCAATTCTAAATACCGATCAAGGCTGTGTAATGATACAGGTACTTAGTTTGAAGCATACAGACCCCTTTCTTCCTGTCTGTGGCACCTAACCCCACGCCTTTTAATTCATACATAACATTTAAATCTTTAAAACAGGTCATAAATATATATATATATATATATATATATATATATATATATATATATATATATATATATATATATATATATATATATATATATATATATATATATATATATATATATATATATATATATATATATATATATATATATATATATAGTTACAGTAAGTCAGTATTTTTTTTAAATAGCTAGGCAATTTCATTTTTTATTAAACATTACTCAAACAGGAGTAAATAGTTTTTGTTGGGGACTACTTTCAGCTGCGGATTAATCCACACTTGGTGCTCAAGTGAGTTTTTGTGGCAGCAGGACGGTGTGTGTGGGATTGAGTCCAGATAAGCGACAGTGTGTGTGAAGGAACATGTCAGCCAGTGCAACAGTGTGGCTTATTGATGAGTTGTTTTTTAAAAAAAAACATTTTTAGGCCTTTATTAGATAGGACAGCTTTAGACATGAAAGGGAGAACGACATGCAGCGAACGGCCGCAGGTCAGAATTAAACCCATGACGGCTATGTCGAGGACTAAGCGTCTGTATATGGCGCATGCTCTACCAGGTGAGCTACCCAGTCTTTGACAACAGTGGAGCTCTATGGCATGGAGAGAGAAGATATATCCGGCTGTGATACACAGAAATACATAGTTGGAAACATTGATTGTTGGTTTTGGTCTTTTAACTAGATCTTTCAACATTAAGAAAAATATTGAATATCGCCACCTGTGGCTTTTAAAACAAAAACAAAGGATACATTAAGCCAATCTGTATAAGCAGTATGTATAAAGAAGCCTTCCTCTGTATGTGTGAAGAATATTCAACATTCATTTTCTCAGTATTGTCTTTGTTTTGTAGCCATGAATTTTCTATTTTTCCCCTTTCTTTACACTTTCATCTTTTCTCTTTGTCCTGAATTAAAAAACCCACAGAATTGATTCACAGAAAAGTGCATGGAATTAATTTTATGTGTTAAGTATTTGTGATGTTATGTGAATCTGCACTGGATTTAATAAATGTGTTATGATTAGAAGGACAGGCAGTTTGGGAAGCTAGCATCAAGGAAAAAAGACTCAAATCAAAAGCTCAACTCACGCTAGAGCCTGACAGGATTTTTAAGGCGGATACCGATATAAATATTTGGTTATTTCAAAATCTGAAATGCCAATATATCGGCCAATTATTAAAAAATAAATAAATCCAGAAATGCGTTACAAAACATAAACAGATTTCCCTAACATTAGTTATTTGTAGTTATTTATGAGTTCTCACTAAAATAATATGATAATTAGTTTTATTGTCACAACAGAACAGAAGAACATCAAAATATATTAAAGTTCTGATAAATAAAATATATAAAAATACAAACTTAAGATATGAAACTTCCTTTCAAGTCGTTTGAACAAAAAGACAATAACAAAAAAAATCAGTGTTACAAACAGGGACGTTGTAGAGGGCCCTCTGGTGGACAAACTATGTAATACCATTGCTCATAACATGGTTAACAGTCCGTTTTTATTTTTTAAATATTCATTCATCAGAATCATTTATTTGTCATTATAAATGATTCTGATAAATGAATATTTTTTTTAAATAATGTTTTTTAGCTCAGCCAGATACCTGTAGATTGGGAAATGCCTAATATCGGCCCACCGACATATCTAATTCACTCTAATTCACACATATGACGTCAAATACCTGAAATAAACAATTCAAACAACCACATTCACCACACACAGGGACACAGGCACACGCACACACACACACACACACACACACACACACACACAGACATGCGGTATCCTATGTAGCACTTGTGAATAGATAATTGGAGCATTGTTCCAGGTGAGCAGGGGTAGAGATATTCTTCCTGCAGTCAACCGCTGGGTAAAGTGGTGTGTGGCTTTATGCGGCACAGTGTAAAAAGAGACAGGTGAGTGGGATCTGGGTAGTTGTGGAGAGTAAAAGCATGACTGCATGGCTCACACTGTGTTGAGTTCAGCCCCCGTCATTGAGATATAATGAGGGAGATCACCTTTCACTGTGGGCCATCCTAATGAGGTAATGAATGGGGGGTGTGCATCGCACCTTTGCCCTCACCTACTCTATTAATCAGAGAAGGGTCACACACACAGCCACCAGGACACAACCTCCCCCATCTGGCAGCACTAATGGACCAAGCGATGGATTGAAGGTGCTTTTAGTTAAAGAGCTGTGGTTAGTAACCAGGAGAAGAGAGGAGAGAGGGACGATCATCATTTCCTGGGAAGAAAAACTAGAGGAAATACAAGGGGCGGAGGCAGCTGACTGGGAGAATGTTTCACATCTCTGAGGTAGTAGGAGTGAGAAGTGTGTGCGGCGGTGACCTTTGACCTCATCTCCAGCCGCCTAGAGGAAGGATCAGGAGGGTCAGCCAGCTATCTGGACCGCCCATGGCAGGATCAGCAACTGGCAGACATTTACTGTATGAACCACAATGAAGGACTGTGTTTCATCTCATAGCAAACACCGCTCGTCTACCGTCATGCCAGGTGCTCACGTTAACATTAGCTAAGCAGCAGGAATGCCATTAGTATTGTATTTCCTTTTCGCTCCTGAACCAAAGTGTGACATACACATTTTTTGATGTGATGGTGGTGCTAGATTAAAAGTCAAAAGTCAGTAGGACTCATCCTCTTGAGGGCGTCAATTTCTTGCAAAATGGCGTGCAGAGGGGAAGAAAAATAAGAGAAATAAAGAGTTACGCTAAAAGAGAGAGTCAGGTGAAGTTTATACCAATATAACTTGTGTTTAAATAAATTCTACAATTTAATTTCACTGTACGCATGTTGATAAATAAATGGACAGGACAAAGTATTATAATGTAAAAAGAGAAATTTTCCAAAGACTATCCAACTTGAAGCTGTAAATTATGAACTTACATATCATGTTTAATCAAAGTTCATTTTCAAAGGGACAGGGAAGCTGAAAGAACACTTTAATCCCATCTATGAACAAAAACTAAATATATTTAAAGGTCCCATGACATGGTGCTCTTTGGATGCTGTTATATAGACCTTAGTGGTCCCCTAATATCACATCTGTTTCAGCCTTGGTGCAGAATTACAGCCACTAGAGCCAGTCTCACAATGAGCTTTCCTTAGTACGCATGTGCCATTTCTGACTCTGAGGAGGAGGAGGACAAGGAGGAGGGAAGGAGGGGTGTGGTATGGCCTTGACCAACTGCCACTTTGCTCGTTTGAAAGCCATGATGTCTCTCTCTCTCATGGTTGGGCCAAATTCTCTGGGCGGGCAAAGCAGAGAAAGGGGCGGTAACCTTGCCCCTTATGACCTCATAAAGGGCAAGATTCCAGAACGGCCCATCTGTGTTTTCATTTTCTCAAAGGCAGAGCAGGATCCCCAGGGCTTGGTTGACAAATATCGCCATTTCTAGCCACTGTGGGAGCATAGGCAGACTGGGGGAACACATATTAATGTTAAAAAAATCTCATAAAGTGAAATTTTCATGCCATGGGACCTTTAAATCAGTTATTTAGGGGTTTTTCTTTTAAAATGAATGTCAAAAATATTCAATGTTGTTGCTTTTCAAAGAATATACAATTGAGAAAGATTTCATTTTCTTTTCAAATACTACAGCTATTTAAATTATTTAGAAAATGTGTTTACCATGCACTCCTTTAAGGCTCACAGGGATGGAAGCCAGCTGGATTACCATTGGTTACACCGACAAAATGGTGATTACATAATTTCTGCTACGAGAGATAAACAAACATGACAGAAATTAGTTTATGATCCTAGTCAAATTATCAGATGCATTTGTATTGTCCTCACTGTATTTATACACCCTCCTGCATTGGTCAGCTGTGTGCAGCCAAAGAGGGTGAATTGTACTGGACTTGCTAAAGTGGGAAGGCTGGGCAAAAAAAAAGTGGATGGAGGGAGGAAGGGGTAATCTCAGCTATGTATGTGCTCTCAGCATCCCGTCCTCCCCTGGCTAACCGCACCGGCGGCCACTTGAATTAGCAGCAGAGGATTATGGGCAGAGAGCCTCATTAATCTGGGCAACAAACAGTGGCCAGTGTGAATATTTGCACCCAGAAATTGAAAAGATTAAGTCCTATTTGACAATGACTGGCAGGCTCCGTGCTGCAAGAGGCTACTGTTAAATATTCATATCCTGGACTCCTTCTCATTCTCAGGCTGTCTCGTGTGTGTGTGTGTGTGTGTGTGTGTGTGTGTGTGTGTGTGTGTGTGTGTGTGTGCGAGTGTGTGTGCTAAATAGAAGCAATGTGCAAAGACAATAAGCTAAGTTCTATTTGTGTTGATCATTATGAGCAATCAGACTTATGAATTGAATATTTTGTTAATAGCAAATAGACAAAACAGTCAAATCAAATCTATTGAGTTAATCAGGACAAATAAATTGTCATTTAAACTAATACTTTTATATTTTTGACCAGCAGAAGAAGGACCTAGTTGCAGGGTTTTAGAGACAAAGGTCCCTCATCTTAAAACACACACACACACACACACACACACACACACACACACACACACACACACACACACACACACACACGACTGACCAGAAAAGGAGTGGGGGTCTGCTGTGACATCCCATCGTTCTGCCTGCCTTGTCAGCCTAGCAGGAGATTCCCTCCTCAGCAAATACACCTGCTATTCATTTCCTACAAGGCAGAGAAGGCTCGCCAGACCTAACAAAGCTATTTACCCACCTCCAGCCCAGCCTGTGCAGACGCTATCGCTAATGTTTTCCCTTCTGCAGGAGATCAATATGTTTGGAAGCAGACAAACAACCCTGCTCTGCCAGGCAGGCCCTTCCCGTTTAGCAGGCCACCACTGGGGGCCCTGACAGCAGATGTACACACCCGAATCAACAAGCAACGCTTCTCCAGAGTCAACACTGGACACAATCAACAGGGCAGGATATACAGTGCTAAGAATGAACACCGCGGCCCATATGTGCCATACCAAGGATCAACACTCATCCTGGCTCCTGTGCCAAGGCATGGCTGCTTCCAGAAAACAAACCACAGAAGGAATATTGATTTAGGCACGAGCAGGGAGAATTATCACAGAAATGTAAAGCTGCTGGAATAAACGTAAAGTTTTATGATGATAGAAAGCTGGAGAGCTGCACACTGTGGTGTCCTGGAGCTGTTTGAGACAGGCGAAGCAAAATGATTCAGACAGGATCAGCTTTCCACCAGATAAAACAGTGATATAAGCTTGAGTAAACAACAGCAACCAAACCAGACAATACAAACAGCGAGAACCAGACTAAACTAACATCCAGGTCCCTGATCTTCTCCTCTGGATAAGCCCGCATGCTCTCTATGGCCTCCTCTCCCCTTCTCTTGTTTCCTTGCCTCTCTTTTCATTTCCTCTCCTTGTTTCCTTTGCTCTGGTTCTTAGCTCTGCTCTCATTTCTTCTGCTCTCAACTATTTTCTTTGTTTTCTCTCCTTATTTCTAATAATTGGGTCCTCTCCTTGTAAAGCACCTCTTTTTTCTTTTCTTGTTTTCTTTTTCTATTTTTGCATCTCTTCCTGTTTCCTCTGATTTCAACTTTTACCTTGTTTCCTCTCCTTGTTTCCTCTCCTCTGGTTCTTTGCCTCTGCACTCACTTCCTCTCCTCTCAACTCCTTTATCAGCCTCATTTCCTCTCCTCATTTCTTTGCCTCTCCTAGTGTTTCTTCTCCTCTTGCTTCCCTTCATCTCCACTCATAGTAGATTTATTTCTTTGATTAGCATAATGCACATTGATCAACATTTCTGTAAATGTGCCAGTGTTCACCAGTCACCTAAATTTCGTGTTCTCTTTTCAGGCCTTTTCTCTCCTCTCATACCCTTTACTTATTTCCTCTCCTCTTACACTAGATCCAAATTTCCTAATTTTGTACATAATGCAGGACCTGGAACTTGTGTGTGTGTGTGTGTGTGTGTGTGTGTGTATGCGTGTGTGCATGCGTAGGTGTCGTAGCTCTACAGTGATGTAGAGAAAGAAACATGCAGTGAACGGGAGAGTCAATGTATGTGCATCTGAATGTTCCTTTGGACGTGAAGCAGCTGTGTGCAAATGTGTGTGTATGTGTTTGTGTGTGTGTGTGTGTGTGTGTGTGTGTGTGTGTGTGCACATGCTGAAGGTGTTCTTGGGGTTGATTTCTAGTTTTACATGCATGCGTGTGTGCGTGCGTGCAGGTGTGCGTGTGTGCGTGTGTGTGGGAGTGGGAGTGGCAGGGTGAGTGTGTTAAATTGTTCTGTGTTGTGGAGATAACACCGGATCCCTATCAGCTGCATCAGGGGGCTTAAGACCCCGATGGGCGTGAGGGGAGAATGAATTTTCCTCACTACTCTGCATATTACAGGATTACACTGCACCTTTAGATATGCTTGGGCTGAGCCTATCTCTGCCTTATGGCTATACTCATGTAGATTATTGAAATAGACTGTCACACAGTGAATGAATTGAAGCAACACCACAGGGACTGCACCGGGTCCTGAAATGAAATACGCCAAAGTGAGATAACTGTGATAGGATTTTGGTTTGTGACAATGTTCAGACAGAATACAGTAGTTCCTTATAATCCATGCAACCTCAAATATATGTGCACGCCTATAAAAATGTTTACGTGAACATTAACCTAAACTGCAGCCAACGCCGCTGCAAAGAAATCAGGGGGCCCCCTCAGTCATGCATACACCTGCATCGAGCTCACACCAGGTGCAACAGAGTTTTTCATCCATTACAAAGTGGTGCACTAGTGCCACATGCAGAGGATGTGTAGGAACAGACTGGCCTCTGGGCTTGACGGCGGACAAGCGGGGGAACACAGAGTGCAAGGAGGGGCCATCTTCTTATTCTCTTTTCACCTCAGCGCCTTCTTCGCTCAGCCCGTCTCCCCCTCCCCACAGCCCCTGGCTAATTACTCCTTTTTTCAAATGCAAAGCAGCGGCAGAAAGTGAGATGATTTCTCGGCGGCCCGCTTTAGGGAAGAAGCGAGGAGAGAGGAGAGAAAGAAAGCCACGGCAAGAAAAGAGGAGCGAGAAGAGACCAGAGAGGCTGAATGGAAGAAAGAGGTGACTTTCTTTCCCCGGCTAGCAGGGACCTTTGAAGTTGGGCAAGATGGAGAGGGGGGGGGGCTTTCTGTGAGGGGACGGAGGTAAAAAAAAAAAAGCGAGGGAAGATCGTGTTAACGAGATGGCCTCTAAAGACGAATTAAATGGTGGGAGAAAAGAAACACGATCAGGCCTGGCCCTACTTATAGACTCCTCACAGACTCACTCTTTTCAGCGCCGCAGAGGTGTTCCAAAGCCTGAATTCCTTAGCTCAGCTCTTTAAAAGGCTTGGAGTGTGGGGTGTGTGAGTGAGGGGCTGCGTTGGGGGCAATAGGGTGGGTGTATGAGTGCAAATGTGTCTGCGGGAGGGTCACCCGTCCTTTAGTCACACATCCCAGCCCCTCAATGGGGAGGTCAGGGACTTACACACCGATGGAGGGTCAGAAGTGGCAGGGATTACACGTCTGCTCTAAGCCCCCTAGATCCTAGTGTTTTCACTCCCTCTCGCTGTTTGTTGTTTTGTGGCAGAGCAGACGAAGGAAAGAAAAGGAGACGGTCGGGGGAATTAGTGTAAAGCTCGGGAGATGAATGGGCATCTTATTCGCACCTCTTGTTGGCTGTTTTTCAGCCCCCCCAAAACAGCCCTCCCATTCCTTGTCGCAGTGAAAGCATGTTAGGGTTGCCTTTGTGCAGACAAAAGGAGACTCCCCTCCTGCCTTTCATGCTCCTGGTAGAGCAACAAGAGGATTTGGCCGTCGTGCAGCGCCCAGAGCTGCTCCAGCTTTGATTGGACCTCGGCAGGAGAGAGCTCTGCCTCTCTTTCTTGATTAATCAAGTGATTCCAGTGCTCTCAATAACACCTTTTTTTTCTTTACACACTCTTTCTGTGTCTCAATAATCCCCCGCCCAAACACCCATCCCGACAACCCACGTCTGTCTCTCTCCCCCCCCCCCACGCCCCCCGACTGAAGAACACTTTTTTTTTTTTTTCATGCACTTCATGTGACTTTCTGCTAATCTAATGTGTGGGTGTATTTTTTTTCTGTGCTTATCACCACTCACACATGAAAACATTAACAGGACTAATTTAGATAATTTCTTTTTTTTTTTTTTTTTTTATTACAAGAGTTGACCCGACGTGTCATTCAAAACACAAGTGCCTTCAACTGTTGGATAGGATTCTTTTCTTCCGTAAACACAGTTTCAGATTATGAGATTGTCATTTGAGTGTTTCTAAATACGAATCTTGCCAGCTCATGCATTATTCTGCTCTTGTATATGATTTATATGCATTGAAATGTAGTCACGCTCCAAAGATTATTCTATTATTATTTCCGATGTATCATACTATCTAGCACATCGAATTCATCCAAATTAAATTAATTTTTTAGCTCAGTTCAATTCAATTTGAAGGCTAAAGCGCACTGTCAGCTATCATCTGCTGGTGTGAATAGTGTAAAGAATAAAACAGGGAGGGCTGAGCACTTGAAGTTGCAAATTATGTTTTATCATTATTAAGTGGGTGAGCGGTCATTGTGGTTGATCCACTTGAGTTTCAGCTCTGGCGGTGCAGAGAATATATGTGAATGTATATCAAGAATATTTGGAGGATCCACTGTAGAAGCTTTTTAGTGTTCCAAACTTTTTAAATGCGTCCTGGATATTTCCTGTTGCCGTATTTGCTAATATCAAATGATGGAAATAAACTTGGACACAATCTGTTTCTTAGCAACGTAATTTCAATGACACTGTACAGTATATTACCTCTGTCAAGCAGCTGGAGGTTGTGATTGCCTTGCTTAAAGGGGACAAAATTGTATTAAAGGGTCCGTTCACTCAACTTCAAACTACTTTTAACCACTGAAATAGTCCCCATAAATGCTGCTGACATGTCCTGTGGGTTGCTGCTGAGTAATGGGGTCTCTGACACTAACTGACATCCAGACACTGCCCTCTGACCCGGGCTCTGCTAGCTACCACAAGCCAACAGTTGGGTGAGGTTTTACACGATATGCAGGGTTAGCTTGTCGCCCAAAATTACAGTGGAGTGAATAAATGAACACATACATCCCCCGAGTTTAAGAAGAGTTATTGAACAGGACGAGAGGAGATTTGATGCATATTTAAGATATAACATGGGGTAGCTGAATATTGACCCTACGTAAAATGTAGTTTTTATTTCACTTTCAGTAACCTGACGCACCAGATGGTTTGTGAACACAAAACCATCTAAGAAGCCTTCACTGGACAGGCGCTTTAAAAAAAAAAAAAAAAAAACCTGGTCGGTAATTGGATGAACCATCTGTCTGTCACATCCGCCATTGTTGTTTTGAACGGAAGGTTTGCCCATAAACTACGCCCGTAGCTCCTCACCGGATGCTGATTGGTTTGGTAAGCTGGTAGTTCAGACACAAAACATTAGGTCGGAGTCTGGGTAAGGGTTAATAAGGACCCAACAGCGGATATTAAAACAAGCTCTGTGTGCTGAATTAACATAATAAAATCTTTTTTTTTCTACATGTAGTACATTATAAATGTCTATGAAGAGACAAATGTGCAGATATACCTGTAATCCATTTGGGATTTTATTATTTATACATAAAGGAACTTAATATTTGTATTCCTGTGTACAAATACAATCAGGCTCAGATTCCTTTGACTTTCTATAGAGAACAAACCAGATGAGATCACATAGGTACATTAGCAACACATTGTTACTTCCATTTGGAATATAAATACTTCATTTTGATAGTGATCGGCAAATTCAACACAACGTAAGCGTCATACACGCACATTATTACGCAGACAACAGTTTCTCCATCTTACTGGAGCTTCTGGACACCTGTTCTGCCAGATATCACTTTCTTCTCGACTCAACATCCACATTGTGTTGCCTTATCAGCAGCTTTGTATCTTGTGGGGGATTTCCAGTGAGTATATGGGTGGCTGTTATAGATGCTACAAAGACAAGGGAAAAACAGAGCGAGCGAGCGAGAGAGAGAGAGAGAATGACAGAAAAGGGGGTGAGAGGTGGTGATAAACAGAGTTAGGTGGGGGGTGCCTTGCAACGATAAATCAAGTTCCAGACTAATCTATTTAGCATGCTCTCACCATTATCCTGTCAGTGAAACAGCTAATTAATTAACTGATTCCACAATGAAGAGGTTTTGAATGAGCCCATTTAGATAATTACTACAAGGAGACGATCGGGCCAGTCATTTACAACTGTCACACAGGTTCCAGCATTGGCAGCTGCCCCTCACTCCGGCCCCGGCCTTCACCGTCACAAATACTCGCGGCATGAGGACGTCGTCGACGAGCTTTACAGGTCTGAGCAGAGAGACAGAAAACATGAGCTCATTATTTTTGTTCTTCGGAGGTGTAGATAAAACAACATATTTATCTTAAAAATCTTTTTTATTTACGATGAGTGTCAGTGGGGTTCTCTTCTATTAGAGAGCATATTTTTGAACATAAATAAATATATTTTATTCAAACATTACTACATATACATAGATGTCAGAAAAAGTTTGTTTTCTAAATTCATTCACATTTTCCACCGTAGCTTGTTATATTTCATGTTAACACTGTACTATCTAATATCAGTAACTTCTTACACCCTGAAATCTACCAAACTCAAATTAGTCAGCACAGTTATCACTGATAATCTGGCCAGGAAAACTACTCACACGTTTATAACAGCAAGATTGAGGCAGTCAAGGTAACTTTATTCTCTTGCACAGTATCTTGACCGTTGTCCCAGTCAGAGCGCCTGTCATCTGAGCTTCATCATTCTAATGCTCAAACTCTGCTATTAAATGATCGTAATTATAAAAATGTATTTCATTGAAACAGTATAAAAAAAAAACTGCTGCTCTGCACTAAACCTGAAACTTAGCTGCTGTGCCATCATACTACTGTGACAGTAAGCTAATATAGACAAATCTTTTCAGCAATGAGTCAGAATGTATTCGAAGTAACAGTGACACAACAGCGCCCAACAACATGAGGCCAAACGGGAAAACACAACGTTACACCATAATGTTGTGTCAATCATGATAGGAGACTAGATATCGTCTTAGATTTTGAAGGTGTTGTCTTTTCCTGGTTATAAAGGCTACATTAAAAGTAAAGTGATGTCATTTTTAATAACTTCCCAGACTGTTCTAGCTGTTCTATTATTTGCATTTACCCACGTAGTTATTATATCGACATGATTGATGATTATTTATCACAAATCTCATTGTGTAAAAATTCAATTTTGAGTTATTTGGTCAAAAACAATTCTCCATATCGATCAGCCCAATCACGATCAACACAATTAGGTCTCTACATTTTTAGAACAAAAATGTGAGAAAAACAATGCTTTGGAACATTTGTGACACCAGAACACAGTTAAAAACAACTTCTTTGTAATGCAGTCCCTAAAGAGCCGCGGTATCCATTTAAAGGTTAAACGTGACAGGAAAGATGAGAGAGAGGAGAAGAGATACAATGGAAGCTAGAACTCCTTTCATGCTGTCTTCAGGGGACACGATATCAGTGCAAAAACAGGTAAACATCAATTATGCTTTCCGCCGTTTCTTTGAACTTATTTTACAAGAATTGTTGCAGATGAATAATTTGACAATTGTACATTTTGTCTGAAGACACCAGGGAAACGCACTGTGCATACACCAAGACGTTGGGGATTAGTGATGAGCAAAGATAATGAGCGAAAACACAAAAGACGCATAATGACATTTCCTCCTACAAACGATGTCTGTTGTAATTATCGGCATCATTGGCTGCAAAGTTAATAAAAGCTGTTTAAATCTTGTTTTAGGTAAATTTAATTTCTTTAACGTGGTAGTTGGAACATCATGTGGGCTGCTTGATTTGAAAATGGAATAAATAGAAAATCCTTCTTCAACCTGAGTGAGGCTAATATCTGATTGTGAAAGAAGTGAAAACTACTGTATGCCTGTACTGAAGCTTATAGCCAGTTTGAGTGATACATCCATTCAAGGCTTTTTTATTTATTTTTCATTTTGCTTTAACAGATACATAACCTGGTCCTGCCAGACTCTTGTACATTTCATTTGTACAGAGTGTCTGGCCACTCTCCATTAAAAAGTGTTAACTTCCTTGAAGACGGGTACTCTGTTGAACTTTATAAATATTGGATCTGCCCAGAGCCACTCTGGATGTGCCATAACCAATCCCAAACGTTGGTGACGTTAGCTTAGCATTGCTAACGTTAGCCTTAGCTAACTGCTTCACCACTGACGGCGCAAGCTGGAAAATCAAACTTTTCCCGAACTCCGTGGGGAGGAGGGCCACAACATCCCGGCCAACAACAGAACTCAGCAAAGATCGTTTTTACTCTGGCTTTAACTTCTGGATATCAGGCAGCGTTGCTACAATGGATTGAATGGCTTCTCTCACATCTTTCTCCGCTGCCATTAGTACGGAACTCGAAGGTTACCGAACGTCATCATTCTCAGCCCCTCCCTCTGTTTGCTGATTGGACCGCCGATTATTTGGCCGGAGAAAAACCCGGGAATATACCGCAAACCCAGATGGAGGACTGAAGGAAAAATGAAATTGAGCTGAACTACGTAGGAGGGCGGAGCCAGGTTAGCAGCAACACGTTCCATAAATACAATTCAGAGAGGCTATCACTAATCTGCAGCTGCTCAGGAATATATACGAAGGTGATGTGTATATACTTAAAGTCCTTGAGCGTTGGGATTGCAGTCTCATTCTGAGGAGGTGTTTATTCAATCTCTTCTTGAAGGCATGAACACTACTTGATGGGATGTCTCTGACGACAGCAGGGGGAAGGCTGTTCCCTGTTGTTACAGCAGAGTGGAGAAAGCTCCTGTTAAGGCATATGGTGTTCACACTGGGGAGTCACAACAAAGCATGGCTGGATAGAAACCATTGGGTGGTTGGACCTGGGACATGATCTGAAGGTAGCAGTGCTTTCAGGTCTGGACAGTTTAGGGTGATTTATGGTTCTGCGGAGGCTCCACGCAGAGCTTTCGCCATAGCTTCTGTAAGTGGCATTAAGTTTAAACTTGTGCGTTGGTGTGTGCGTCGATCTCTTTAAGAGAACAGCAGGCGCGGCTTGTGTGTGAGCATAGGGAGTGTGTGGTAGAGCAAGTGAGAGAGTTACAGTGATTAGCTTCAGGGCAAGGACTCTAGAGGCATAGTAAGAGAAACAAAGTGTCTCCCCTGTGCTTTCTGCACGGCAAATTATTTGGTTCTTACCAAGATAAAAAAAACAACAACTTAGAATTAGAAGTGTTATATATTTATCTTGTTTTAAGAGTTAATTTCCTATTTTAAGTGTTCAACTTTACACTATAATCTTAAATCAAGTTGAAGCTTGTTAAGTAAAATTATCTTGCTGCAAGGACAGAATTTCACTTGTTCCTTTTCTTTCAGAGTTAGTGTTTTTATCTTGTTTTTAGAAACCCCTTTTTTGCAGTGTGATTACAGTGGTGCAATTACATTTCTGGAGAGGTGCACATCAGGCTACAGTGTATTGTCCGGCGTAGGGTCGGTATCTCCACGTACCTATATATGTACTGTCGGAGTCTATTTAACGCAGAAGCATAAGTCAACCTTAAAGAGTGTGCATCTTTTAGATGCAAGATTTGGCGCTCCACCAAACTGGAAAATTCTTGTTTAATCTGGCAAGATAGTCTTAAAACTTATAGGAAGGCCCTCCGTAATGCCAGAGCAGTGTACTACTCGTCACTAATAGAGGAAAATCAGCTCTACTGAGCCAAGTGTTCCCATAGCTCTTAGTAGGAACGACTTTATGAGGTTCTTCAATGATAAAATTATAACTATTAGAAGCTAAATTCACCAAGACCTGCCTTTAACTGGCACTGACTTATCTCTAAACTCAGGAACCTTAGAAACAGCTGTAAAACCAGATATATGTTTAGACTGCTTTGCTTCACTTGATCTTTATCAATTTAATTCAATTATTTCTTCATCTAAACCATCAACCTGCCTCTTAGACCCCATCCCGACTAGGCTACTTAAAGAAGTTTTACCCTTAGTCAACACTTCTCTACTAGAAATAACCAATCTGTCTTTATTAACAGGCTATGTACCACAGCACTTTAAAGTAGCTGTAATTAAACCTCTTCTGAAAAAGCCCAACCTTGATCCAGATGTTTTAGCCAACTATAGACCTATATCCAATCTTCCATTTCTCTCTAAAATTCTTGAGAAAGTAGTCGCCAAACAGCTGTGGGACTTTCTGCATAGCAACAACTTATTTGAGGATTTTCAGTCAGGATTTAGAGTTCATCATAGCACAGAGACAGCACTTGTGAAAATTACTAATGACCTCCTAAATGCATCAGACAAAGGACTTATCTCTGTACTGGTGTTATTAGATCGTAGTAATCATATCTTATTACAGAGATTGGAACATTTTATTGGCATTAAAGGGACTGGTCTAAGCTGGTTTAAGTCTTATTTATCAGATCGATCTCAGTTTGTTCATGTTAACGATGAATCCTCTGTGCACGCCAAAGTAAGTCATGGAGTCCCACAAGGATCTGTGCTCGGTCCAATCCTGTTCACTTTATATATGCTTCCTTTAGGCAATATTATCAGGAAGCACTCCATAAACTTTCATTGTTATGCAGATGATACTCAATTATATCTATCGATAAAGCCGGATGAAACTAATCAGTTAGCTAAACTTCAAATGTGCCTTCAGGATATTAAAACCTGGATGAGCTGTAATTTTCTAATGTTAAACTCAGATAAAACTGAAGTTATTGCTCTGGGACCCAAGCACCTCCGTGACGCATTATCCCAAGAGATAGTAACTCTGGATGGCATCACCCTGGCCTCCAGCACCACTGTGAGGAATCTTGGAGTTATCTTTGATCCGGACATGTCCTTTAATTCCCACATAAAGCAAATTTCAAGGATCGCCTTTTTTCACCTACGTAATATTGCAAAAATCAGGAATATCCTGTCTAAAAATGATGCAGAAAAACTAGTCCATGCATTTGTTACTTCTAGGCTGGATGACTGCAATTCTTTAATATCAGGCTGCTCAAAAAAGTCCATAAAGTCTCTTCAGCTGGTCTAGAATGCTGGAGCACGTGTTCTGACAGGAACCAGGAAAAGAGATCACATCTCTCCTGTTTTAGCTTCTCTGCATTGGCTTCCTGTTAAATCCAGAATAGAATTTAAAATCCTTCTTCTCACCTACAAAGCTCTTCATGGTCAGGCACCATCTTATCTTAAAGAGCTCATAGTACCTTACAACCCTACAAGAGCACTGCGCTCCCAGAATGCAGGGTTACTTGTGGTTCCTAGAGTCTCTAAAAGTAGAACGGGAGCCAGAGCGTTCAGCTATCAGGCTCCTCTCCTGTGGAACCAGGTTCGACACCGTCCCCACATTTAAGAGTAGGCTTAAGACTTTCCTCTTTGATAAAGCTTTTAGTTAGGGCATAGAATTGAATATTGTTAGGGAGTGAGGAGTCGCAGCGTCCGCCTAACCCGGCCTACCTGCTTCTCGTCATAGTTGTCAGATCTATCTATCATATAATCAATACTATAATAAAACTAGAGGGAGGCAGAGCGATACAGCCCGATCCGGTTGGGGAGAGTTCTAGCCTGACCAGGCTCCTCTCTTTACTCTGTCTCTCCTAGTTATGCTTTGATAAAGCTTTTAGTTAGGGCATAGAATTTAATATTGTTAGGGAGCAAGGAGTCGCAGCGTCCGCCTAACCCGGCCCACGTGCTTCTCGTCTTAGTTGTTAGATCTATCTATAATATAATAAAACTAGAGGGAGGCAGGGAAGACAGCCCGATCCGGTTGGGGAGAGTTCTAGCCTGACCAGGTTCCTCTCTTTACCCTGTCTCTCCTAGCTGTAATAGTTTTAGACTGCTGGGGACTTCCTTCCTTTGTCACACTGGGCTCCTCTCTCCTCTATCTTTCTATTTGTGTGCATCCATGTCCCAGAAATGCTTGTTACTAACCTAGCTCTGGGGAGTCATTCCCCGGAGTTCTTATGTTCTTTTTCGCCCAGCATATTTCCTTGGATCAGGGAGGCTCCAAAATCATGGTAGCAGCTGTCGCCATGGTCCCGCTACACGTCCTGCGATGCCGTGTTCATCCTGCTATGCTCTGCTGTGCCCTGCTACGTCCTGCTGTGCCTTGTAATGCCGCACAATTCCCTGCTATGCCATGAACTACTACAAAGAACTACTACAAACTACTATTTTTTATATTTTTGTTATTGCCACTCTTCATTCTAACCCCAACCGGTCGTCAGACACCGCCTACCAAGAGCCTGGGTCTGTCCAAGGTTTCTGCCTAAAGGAAGTTTTTCTCGCCACTGTCGCACTGTTGCTTGCTCTGGAGGGAACTACTAGAACTGTTGGGTCCTTGTAAATTATGGAGTGTGGTCTAGACCTACTCTATCTGTAAAGTGTCTCGAGATAACTCTTGTTATGAATTGATATTATAAATAAAATTGAATTGAATTGAATCTTGAAAAGAACAGTTGTTGTTCTGCAATCGCTCAGCTTGGTGTCGGCATAATCCTTTAGGGCCTACGTAGTCCTTATCCACAGCAATGATTGTGAGTGCCTTTTCTGAGATATATCTAGCTGCCCATAAGTAGTTTGTGAGGCATTCATCCAAACAAGGCAGGACTACTCCATGATACTCCTGACCTGGGTTTTGTAGACGTTGGGATGAAGCTTGTTGGCCAACTTCCACAATGCTCCGACACGTTGTTCAACACGTTAGCAGATGTCAGACAGATGGTTGGTCCACTGGAGTTTTATGTCAAAGCATAGTCCTAGAACTTCCACCTGCTCACTGTGCTTGATTTAAGGGCTCACAAAAAAGAGATCAGTGCAAGATGAATTCTTCTATCTGCAGAGGAACATTGCTGTCTTGTGTGACACCAAAACACTGCACAGCGGTTTACTATAATATAAGGAAAGATTTCACAACTCTGGGCATTCCTTTTATTCTCTATCAAGCAAATCAAAAGGCAAACAGTAGAAATACGATGTTCACGATTTCATCAATGTAACAGGAATACGTGCTTTCGTGATTGATTGGCCAGCCAACACAGAGCACTGCCAGATGACGTTGTATTGTGTGAGGCAAAAGTTGACCCAGGTTAAACTTATTCACCTGGGTCACACATTGCATTTCCTTGGGTCTTCAGCAATAGAGCAGCCAAGTGTGAAGTTGAACGGTTGTCGAAAAAATTGAAGGAGGACAGGACAGATAGACAGAGACTCCTTCCATTTTAGTTTGACAGACAGAGACGGGGCTGCACAATGTTTGCTACGGTTTTTACATACATTTGCAGGTAAAATGCTTTACGCACACTGCACTTGCAGCACACTGTCGCATAAAAGAAGTGTAACACTTTGTGTGGAAGTGCTTGACCTGAGACTGTGCGCATGCTGACATTTTGTACAGTCCACACCTTTCTAGTGTTAACATTTTACAAAACACGGAGCAAGAGAACAGTACTTGATGTAAGAGGCTCAGCGGTAAAAAAAATAATAATAACGCCATCGAATCCAAGAGGGTCGAATCTGAAATATTCAGAGAAATTAAATAAAACTAAACAGCTGTCGTAGTAGGTTAATTAAGTTTGCAACAAAAGAAACCAATACATGAAGCTACTAGCTTTCCAATTAAACAATAGCCTACTTGATCAATTCTGTTTGAATAAAGAAACAGGGTTTTCATAGTTATGAGTGCAAAGCAGCTCATTACTGCTGTGGATTATATTTAGAAGCTTTTCAGCTCATCTTCAAACAGATTTGGTGTAGTTGTGGGTGGCCCTGTATTTGACCTCTTTGTATCCTGCTCCTTATAAACGACATGTCATTCTCATCAAGACTCATCAAGAGAATCAGAATAACACTAAAGGGTTTAAGAATTACTTTACAAGGGAAAAACAAGAAGAGAAAACTACTTTAAAAACAAGCTTGACTCTTTAAATAATCAAATGAAGAATTAAAAGTTATATTAGTTATATATGTTTCACTGTAATCTGGCATCAGTGTTTTGTGTGCATTTCTGTAATGAATTGCCACACATTTTAATTATCAAACTATATGTCAACTATGCATCACCTGCTGTGTGACCATCAACCGGCTGTGGTCATGTGAGCTGATGAGGGGCACCATGGCTCTACACCCATGGGTCAATGTGGTCTCATCACACACACACACACACACACACACACACACACACACACACACACACACACACACACACACACACACACAGGTCCTGTTCATAGTGTGGGAAAGCCCATGTTAAATCCAAACCACCACTCTGAGCACAATGCCCCCAAAGATGGTTATCTCATTGCCTGAGTCACTGATCAGGGTTTTGTCTTGTCACCTTTTTTCACTCCAACAGCAGCAGACAGCTCAATCCTCTCCATCAGATCAGAGCTCTTCTCTCCACATCTCCCCTTTTCTTTGGCTTTCTCTCAATAAAGGTCAATCCCACATCAATACGCAAGGCTCCTTTCACTGTGTCTATTCCCCGAGGTGGCCTCATTACCCCAGGGTGTTTTGTTTGTTTGTTCCTCGGTTAAAGAAGCTGAATTGAGCAGCCGGCAGGGGTGGACTGCAGGAAGAGGAGGGCCATCAAGAGGTGGGGGTGAAGATTTGGCTTAAATTGTGGAGGGGGGTAGTAGCAGAGGACACAGGGGGTCCCTGTGGCTCTGAAGGGGACATTTTCTCGATCAGAGGGTGGGAGGTCGCTGCTGATGCCTGCATTGGTGATGACGATGATAATCGGAATGATTTGAATAATGCTGATGATGATGTAAGTGGTGTGTTACGACAGCAGAGCTATTCATTACCACGTTGACACAAATGACTCAGCTGAGCAGGCTTATTGTTGCGTCAAATCAACCGCTCCCTTTTGCACAGGTAAACTGTCTGACCAATCACAGGTGTTTGCTTCAGTCGCTTTGTGATTACTTGCACACCAATTGCACACCAATTGCAGACCAGCTGGACCCCATCTTCTCTCAGATCTTCAACAGATCTCTGGAGCTATCTGAAGTTCCCTCCTGCTTCAAACGCTCCACAATCATCCCAGTCCCCAAAAAACCCTCCATCTCTGGACTAAATGACTACAGACCTGTTGTCCTGACATTTGTAGTCATGAAGTCCTTTGAAAGACTGGTGTTGGCCAACCTGAAGGACATCACAGTCCCCTTGCTGGACCCCCTGCAGTTTGCCTACAGGGCTAAAAGGTCGGTGGATGATGCAGTCAGCTTGGGACTGCATTACATCCTGCAACACCTCGACTCTCCTGGGGCTTACGCAAGGATTCTGTTCGTGGACTTCAGCTCAGCGTTCAACACCATCATCCCAGACATCCTCAGCACCAAACTCTCCCAGCTCACTGTGCCAGCCTCCACCTGTCAGTGGATCACAAACTTCCTGACTGACAGGAGGCAGCAGGTGAGGCTGGGGAACATCACATCCAGCACACGGACTATTAGCACTGGCGCCCCCCAGGGGTGTGTGCTCTCCCCACTGCTTTTCTCCCTCTACACCAATGACTGCACCTCAAGAGACCCATCTGTTAAACTCCTGAAGTTTGCTGACGACACAACGGTCATCGGCCTTATCCGTGATGAGTTGGCCAGACGGGAGGTTGATCAGATGGCTCTCTGGTGCAGTCAGAACGTGCTTAACTCCTCAAGACTGTGGAGATGATTGTGGACCTCAGGAAGAGAGCCCCACTCTTCCCCCATCACCATACTCAACAGCCCTGTGTCTGCTGTGGAATCCTTCAGGTTTCTGGGATCCACTATATCCCAGGACCTGAACCCAACACAGTCACCATCATCAGAAAGAGGCTGTACTTCCTGCGCTAGCTCAGGAAGCTCAACCTGCCTAAGGAGCTGCTGGTCCACTTCTATACAGCCATTGTCCAGTCTGTCATCTGCACGTCCATCACTGTCTGGCTTGGATCTGCCACCCAGCAGACTACAACGGACAGTTAGGACAGCAGTCATCGGTGCCAACCTGCCCTCCGTCCATGACTTATACTCCTCCAGAGTCCCAAGAACCATCACTGCAGACCCATCTCACCCTGGACACAACCTGTTCCAGCTTCTCCCCTCTGGTAGGCGCTACAGAGCACTGTTCGCCAAAACCAACAGATTCAGGAACAGTTTCTACCCACAAGCCATCTCTCTGATGAACAGCTGACTACTGACCCACAGTGTCAGGTTCAGTTCTAGTCAATAACCCAGTAATCACTGTCTCTACAGCACCTGGTTACTGGTTCCACTTATTTAGTATTCTTCATCATTCCCATTCTCATATCTCACTTATTATTTATTATTTATTATTTACTATTTACTCATCATTCCCATTCTCACATCTCTCTTATTTGTTATTTATTCATCATCTCATTTCCTATTTTTAGAACTGTCCATAATGTTCATACTGTTCATATAATAACATAATACTATTTATCTTTGCACTATGCTCCATATTTAAATTTTTGTTCTGTTTAGAGTATGTATATATTGTGTATATATTAGTGTGTATATTTTTTGTTTTTGGTTGTTTTTGTTTTTGTATGTAAGCACAATGTGAGCGAACCATGCTCCAAAAAAATTCCTCGTATGTGTCCTCATACCTGGCAATAAAGCTGATTCTGATTCTGATTCTCTCTGCATGAGAGGACATTTTCTCACCACAGGCAACCTGCAAATATAATGCAACTGCATGTTCTATATGGCGATATATTTTGTTCCTGTTTGGTTGCATGCTGTGATGATATTACTATTATTATATTCAGTTTTAAAGGAATAGCCCGACATTTTGGAAAATAGACATATGCTTTCTTGCAGAGTTAAATGAACGCTCTCATATCTGTTTGGTAAATATGAATCTAGCCAGGAGACGGTTAGCATTACTTAGTATAAAGACTGGAAATAGGGCAAAACAGCTGTCTTAATATAACCATAAGCTGCGTACCACCAGCTCTAAAGCTCATTATAGCTTTTTTTTTGTGGTTTCACAATGGATTATGTGCCGGACTATTTCTCGAACATTAAATAAAGCCAGGCTAACCATTAAAGTTTCAAGTTTTTATGCTAAGCTAACCGCCTGCTGGGTGTGGCTTTATATTTATCGGACAGAGATGAGAGCGGTATTGATCTCATCTAAGTCCCATCAAGAAAGCCAATGAGCATATGTCTTAAAATGTCAAACTATTCCTTTAAGACGACACTGAATTCATGTGAAGCGAGTTCATAGAAAATAAATAGGTCAATTTTGCAAAGAGAGAGTTTGCCATCTTTTACAAAAAAGGTTCATGTGCATGTAAGACAGCTGAATAGTCATGGTCACGCTCTTAACCATCATTCTGCAACCTGCACATTAAACACTATTGTGCCACTGCGACCACTTCATTCACCTCTGAGTGCACCATGAGGTCTGCACTGCACACACATGTGGGCAGATGTAGATACCTGCCCAGTCATCCAAGCATCCAAGGCTTTCCTCTAATTTTGAGCTGTGGCAGCCTATTTTTTCGGCAAGATTCTTACCTAGCAGGGGCAATGGGATTCCACATGATGGGAGCTTCAATTTTCTGGCTTTGACACAGAAGTAGTTCCATCCCATTTCCGGCATTCCTCCAGTGCCGCCGGAAATTTCACTCTTTTCGGCCAGATGTCCGTTACCTTACGCTTTCTTTGTGTTGGAATTTTAAACTCTGGTGGATTTATGAGGATTATGGTTACAGTAACTGCTGCTCAGATATCTGCAGGGTATAACTGAATCCCATTTCTCTATATTATCCTTTCCCTTACCCCTTCGTATTACCCCTAGTCCTTGTTTCTTGCAACCGAATGGTAATGGATTGGGGTGAAAACATACCCCTATGAAATGAGACACCACTTGTTTACAGTTACGTCACTATACAAACTTTGGTATATACTGTATAAAGCATGTATTGATGTCTTCAAAGCAAGTAGTGTTGTGCTATGATATCAAACAAAATTCTCTGCTAATGGTTAAAACTGTAGACATGCATGGAGTCCATTCAAGGCAGAGAAATGCGGGACTATTGTGCAAATCAGCAATGTCATGTTAGCGTTAGCATAGCAAGGTAGCGTTTTTTTTTTTTAAATGTTTCAATTAAGAACATGGTTGCAAAAATACAGTATATTTACAGGACTGTAGAGCACAAAACAAGACTGTCATAATTTTTGAATCAATTATTCAAGCCAAAAATACTTACTCATACTCATACTTTATGGGATTCTGCTTGATCTGGTCGCCATTGCTACGGTTATGCAGTGTATTCTGGGTACGCTTCGGTTTCAAGTAAGCTCAGGACTTAGCTCCTTAGCTCTACCCCTTGATCAAAATGAGTATTGGGACAGCCCTTACTCTCACGATAACGTGCGGTGTAAGGGGAACGGGTAAGATAGAGATTTCTGTTGCATAACTAAAACAACTTTTGTATAAATGTTCCACTAAAACAAGTTCCCTCCCGAGGCGATTTTGCAGAAGACCCTCCTCCACAGCGCTGTGGAGGAGGAAGGTCTGGCAATGTGAGACTAACGCAGAAGTGGTGGGGTAGAACATCGATACATTTTTATAAAGGTTGGTGAAAACGTCCCAGAGCCCAGCCCATAGTGATGTCCTTAAACTGTGAAATCCTCATATATGAAAAGCTGTTGCCCGCAAATATTGGACATTTTGCATTAAAAATAACTGAAATGATTATTTGGTAAAAGTATGTGACCATTTCCTCCACCACTGGGGAAAACTAAACCTTTACATTGTGGTAAATCTGCTCTGACTTCTGTATTTTTGGTGGCTGATTTGTTCATATTCTTGTGATTCTTATTAAAAATGGACGTGTGCGCACACACATACACACACACACTTTGCACCTTGTCAAGGACACGCAGGACGATTAATTACCAGGAGCACGTCGTTTTAAATCTGGAGGAAGGACAGCCTGTTGTTCCTGCAGAATGGGTTGTAATTAAAGGAAGCTGAGCTGCGGCGGCGGAAAAGGCCACACATCAGCCCCTCGTGGGCCTGGACGCCACTGATGGGAATTTATAGCCCAACATTCGCAAGTGTACGTGCTCACTGTGCAGCTTTGAGGCCAGAGGTGGTAACTTCACCATCACCTGCAGCATCGTGCACCATGGAGTCAGCTGTTAACCGTTGAGATGCAAAGAGATTCAAGGGTTCAGTGAGCGCTCTTTATGAGAACGTAAAACTGCTCTTATGTATAGAAAACGTCAGATACACGTCATACTAATAATGTCATAGGTATTCATTAAGCAGAGGTTACTGAGAGATACTGTCAAAGGGATGTAGTCATCGGAGAATAGAAAGGCTGTGGTTCAGTGGTAGAGCGGTCGCCTGCCAATCGGAAGGTTGGTGAGAACAGCGTGCGTGAATGGTTCCTGTACTATGTAAAAGCGCTTTGAATAGTCGTTAAGACTAGAAAAGTGCTAAAAAAAAGTCAATTTACAAATAAAAGCATACAACAAGAAGTACAATTTAGCATAAGACAAATTTAAGTATGCTCTCTTTCCCAAGCAAAAAGTGAATTGATTTTATATGACTACTCTTTAGCGGAGGGATTTATTTGAACAAGCCAAAAGTGTCTACTTCACTAGGCAATGAAAATTGGATACCCCCCTACCCGTATTAAACTCCCCTTCTATTTCATCCCTTTTCCACTTTCTCTTCATGTTCCTTCGTCATCACGTTCTGTCTCAAAAACACATCCTCTCTTTTCCTTCCCTTCCTCCCTTTCCTCCCATTTCTCATGGCCTGTGTAAACGTCTGCCCGTTTTTACCTCTCTGTGCATTTTTACACCTCTATCCCTCTCTCTTGCGGCTCGGTTCTTTCCCAATCGCTCCATAAAACACTCCTTCTACCCGCTCCTTTTCTGACGTCTCTCCTTCCACCTCCATCCATCTCCTCCTCACTCTCTCCCTCCCTTTTCCTCTCAATCCCCTCCCGACAGTCCCCCCACCCCCTAACCACCACCACCACCTCACTCGCTCTCACAGCCGTTCACTCCATTTTTCTGCACATGAGATTTGCCTAACAATAAGTGGCTCTGCCCAAGGTCAGATAAGAGAAGCACAGCCCAGGAAGCCACAGCCACTGTTTCTTTCATCCCTTTTTTCTCCTCTCTCTCCTCACAGCTTTCAAATTATCTCTCTGCAGCACATAATAATAATTACTGAGGACGGCAACATAGAGATAAGAATGCAGGAGCTGAAATGGCGAGAGAGGGGGAGAAAAAGAGAGAGGGGGGGGCAGGTTGAAAAAACTATAGAAGCAGTAAGCAGTGTAGTGAAGGTATATTAGAGAGAAACTGTGAGGCATGAGAGAATAAGGACGGAATGGAGAATGGTACAATGTGGAGAGTAAGAAAGAAGAAATAAAGGATAAAACAAGGTTAAGAGTAGCAGAGAAAATGAAAATTATACATATAGGTAGGGGTGGTGTCATTCTTTTTCTCATTGTTGATAAATGAAGACCAAAACCAATAATGCGTCTCAATAATGTCAATTCCTACAGAAAGACGGATTTAAAAAATAAAAATAAATAATTTATTTTTTTTTTATAAACGGCTTACAAACATACAGTCAAGACTTTTTTTAAAGCCTCAGTCATTTCCTAAAAGAGGAAAATAGTGCATTTCTTGCAGCGGATTAATACATATTTGATGCTCTAGTAAGTATTTACCAGTCCACTATCTGTCAGATTTACAATCATATTGGAAGTAATGATTTATGTATAACATTTATTATATTAGAGTGGTGGACAGTCCAACTTTCTCACAGGAGACCAGAGTTAAGTGTTTTAGTTGCCTAATCCTAACTATACCTTAACCAGCGTTGACATAACTACTAACACTTCCATAACTTTAACAGTACCATAGTTGCACACGAATTGTAGAATAAAAAAAATAAGTCGTAATCCAACAACCCGTTCAATAATCGGCAGCAGGACGGTGGGATTGAGTCAGAATAATCTACAGTGTGTGTGTTTTAATGATAATGAAGGAACAGGTCAGCCAGTGCAACGGTGTGGCTCATTCATGTGTTTTAACAACAATGGAGCTCTATGGCGCAGGGGGAAAAGAGATATCAGGCTGCGGGTAAACACACTAGGTTTGTTAGTAGATGTATGCAATGTTGTTTTTGTCTTTTCACAGGATTTGCAGAAAAGTAGAAAAATATATAATATAGCAGCTTATCTTTTAAAAAACAACCAAGTGCCATTATTTCCCAACCTTAACAAAGTTGTTATTCTGCCTGAACCTAACCAAACCTTAACAGAGCAGTTCGATTTCCGCAACTGCAATTTCTAATGCTGTTGGAAGGCACTGACAAATAATGGCTTCCTGCCAACGAGGCCTCAGATCAGAAAACGCTTCTGTTGAAAAGTGTTGCTCTGGGAGGGAAGATACGAACTGTTTTGTTGTTTCATTTGGAGAACTTGTTTAAAACAAACCAAGCATCAGTAACTAATCTTTGTATTTGAGGCTGCTATACCCAGAACCACAAGACAGAAGAATCACAACACAAAATTGTCATTAATTTTTGCCAAACTTCAGCCTGGTGTCGTCAAACCCCAGCGAGAGGAAAAGCTTATGGACAGCACACAAAGGAAATTGCTTTCTTTCTTTTTAATGCAGGCATGTGGTTCAGTAGCATTTCTGCACCTGTGACAATACACCACTCACTGTCACATCAGCCCTGCTCTCTGCAGGGGTCAAATTGCCATTTTGCTACAAGATGAAGATTCCCCTGATTAGATTAAACTTCCCCAATCACTCTTGAAAAAAAAGAGGACAATTTCTCTTTATGAGTTGTTACACCTGCGCACACGCTTGTCTGCTGAGCCAAATCTGTAACTACGAACGACCTGCAGAGCTCAATCAGAACATAAATGTGAAGTTTTTCAGAAGTTAGGATTATTTTAGCACACAGGACACATTTTAAACAATGATTCAGACAGAAATACACCTACAGACTAAAGCTGCAATTATTAATTGAATAGTTGTCCGCTATTGAATTAATTGCCAACTTTTTTGATAATCAATTAATCGGTTTGAGTCATTTTGTATGGGAAAAAAAGCTTCTTTAATGTGAAAATGTTCTAGTTCCTTCACTCCTCTGTGACAGTAAACTGAATATCTTTTGAGCTGTGGACAAAACAAGACATTTGAGGGCATCATCTAGGGTTTTAGGAAACACTGATCCACATTGTTTACCATTTTCTGATATTTTAGAGACCAGAGACAACTAATCGATTAATCGAGAAAATAATCTACAATGACATCGTTAGTTGCGGCTACTACAGACACACAAACACACCAGTAGTGTTTCTCTGCAGCACAGTGGCCGTCCTGCCCCGACAACCCCTGACCTCCATATCGGAGGGAGCAGGGTAAGCCTCCTTCAGTCCCTGAGCTGCTGCTCCCAAACACACACACACACACACACACACACACACACACACACACACATCTCCACCCACCCATGTCTCACCCCTCAGCACTCCACCCCCAACCCTCAGAGGACCTGCTATCAGCTGGGCTGAGCCCTTCTGCACCAGTCTGATATCCACACTGGATTGGAGGGAGGGGCAGCGGCTGGGTGGAAGTACAGAGAGCTGTGATTTACAGTGAGAGAGTAAGAATCAGGGTCTTTCTGTAATTCTGTTGGTTGCTCCTGTCTGTTTGTCTACGTCTTTGTGCGCAGCACCCATGTGTGAATGTGTGTGTCCTTCTTTTCTCTCAGTCTGTGGTGATGATTATCACTAATGTATTATTACTTCAAACGATGGCAGATTAGCCCCCACCTTCACCGTTAAAGCCCCCTCCCTGTTTCATCCCATCTCTCCATCCAGCTGTCGCCCCGGCATCACCCCTTAGAGTGTCGGGGTGTAGTAATGCCATTCTGGCCTCGTCTTATCTCCCAACTCAGGCCCCGTCACCCAGCTGACCCATGAACTAACCATCAAGAGGGGAAGAGAAGGGAAGGGAAGGAGGAGGAGGAGTTCTGGGAGGTTGTATGGGTGACTGAAGAGCGGACGAGGGAGAAAGGAGGGGGTGCTGAAAAAGTAGAGGAGGAGAATGGTGAGAAGAGTGAAAGGCAGAGTGGGTGGCTTCAAGGGAGGAGGGCCTCTGTGGGAAAGCTGTCTGGTCTGGGATCAGTTAAAATCAGTCTGAATGTAGTCCAAGAACAAGTTCAAATCAAGCTGAAATTTGAATCCTCCTCACTTTTGTGGAAGGAAGTATAAACTTTTTCATTGTACATACGGTGTATATTTTTCCATTTTCAAGAGGACAAATACATCTTGACAAAAAGGGTATCTAGCTGTAGATTCAAATGTCAGAAAAAAAAGAAGAATAATAGACACAGTTTGCAGTTGGAGGTGTCCTGTTGAACGTTTTACATACAGGCGTCTCTTTTATAATTCTTTTTGGGCAGCAGAGGATTTCTTGTAGCAAACTGGGATACAGTGGCAGCCAGTGAGAGCACCATGTCCGGCTCTCGGCCACTTTAAGGAACATGCCACCGTTTGTTGAAATAGGACTTATCACGGTCTCTCCCAGCTGTAGATAGGTGGCCCAACGATATTTTTGTCTCAGTGCATGCATTGTTTTAGTTTGGTGCAATGGTGGCAGCGCCGCTGCTAGTTAGCTTAGCGTAGTGAATGGAATCCTATGTTGCCTGTTAGCATGTTGTGAGTTAAAGTGAGCCAACAAAAAAACAACTTAATAACTTCTTGTGGCCTGCGTATTCACAACGAGAACAAATAGCAATGCATATTAAGACTATACGATTTCCTAGGTAGATATTGATTTGGGACAGTGCTTCGGCTGTGTTTCCACCCAATACAGTCCCAAATCAATATCTGTCTAGGAAATCGTCTAGTCTAAATATGCATAGCTATTTGTACTCGTTGTGAATATGCAGGCCACAAGAAATAATTAGGATGTTGTTTTTTTTGTTGGCTCACTTTTACTTCCAAGATGCTACGGTGGTGTGTTCCTTTAAAAAGAGAGCCGATGTGAAACTTCTGGGTTCTGTTCCAAAAGTTTAAAAAAATAAAATAAAATCATGCCATCGGTAACTACCCTAATGACTAAAAATCAGATGTAACGCAGCCTCTCAACCTATTTTTACGTGATTAAAGTAAATGTTTACCTTATTGACATACATGTTGAAGTGGATGCCAATTTGTCTTAGAATATGGAAAGTGGGAAAAATGATTTGATTTCAGTTTGACTTTAAATGTGTCCTCAGTGTGATATTTTCCTGATGGTGTGATTATATCTGTATTTGATTTGGCAGCTCCAGAGCTATCAACAATCCATTCGAATATGGATTATTGTGAGGTGCTTAAAATGCCTGATGGTCGCAAATTCCCATTTAAAGTAATGTAAACATCTCTTCCAGTTTGACAAATTTATTTGAAGAACATCATTTAAAATTATATATATATATATATATATATATATATATATATATATATATATATATATATATATATATATATATATATATATATATATATAAACGCTGTAGCTGAGCAGATGTGTCAAAAACTTGTGATTTTAATCTTGGACTGGGAATGAATATGTAGTCTCAAACAGAGATTAAACGGAGAAACACATTCAGATCTGTCAACAGCTACTTCATGAGAGATTTGGGCAAAGCAGCTAACAGAAAAATGTCAGTGGATGTGTTTGGAAAATTCTGAGACAGAGACAATGCTTCTGAGATCTGCTAAGAATTTCACAGCGACTGTACGTACATCTGATGTGCATATTTGTCTGTGCAAAATCCAACACTATCCCGTCTGATTCGGAGGCCGACCTTATCTCTGTGTTTTTGGCCCAAAACCTGCCAATGACTGACTGTTAACCCTTCAGAAATTCATCATTTGGCCGCATTGATTAAAAGATGAGTGAACTTATTATGCATTAAAGCGTCATGTCAAAGCCCTGGCACGGCGAGATAGCGGCCTTATCTCTTCTCTACCTGATAAGAGACAACATGGGGGAGAGACGGGGCAGCGGTGGCAGAGGTGGGGGGGGTGATGGAGAGGTAGAGGAAGAGGCAGAGCGGGAGGAGAGATACAAGGTGGGAGGAAGGAGTGTAAAGGGTGGTGGGAGGTGGAGATGTGGTGGCTGTGGAGTTGTAATAAGAAGGGAGGGAGAGGAGAGGGAGCATACAGTACATTTAGAGCTGAGGGGAGGGAAAGAAGAAATTGAGAGGGATGGCAGAAGAGATGGGAGACATTTCTGGGGCATCTAATGTTCCTTCTGTCATGGCATCAGCCTCTCTCCATTCACTCCTCTTCCTTATATTGCCTTTTTTGCCTCCATTTGCATTTTTTGTTATTTCTTTTCTCCACCGTCCAATGGTCTAGCTCACTTTTTCCTTTTTTTATTCTCTCCCTCTCCTCCCGCTCCCCCGTCTCTCTTTGGAAGGTCTTTGAAGGGAGGTCATGAGGGAGACAATGCAAACACAGGCCCTCTGAATAGAGAATGGGAAGAGGACAGCTGTTTCAGATGACAGCGATGGCTGTTAAAACGCAATCTGTCTCTCTTCCCACCGGCCTGTTGCAGACACACACACAGACACACACACACACACGTCTTTTCACAGAGGCCACAATGTCACCGTGACACTCCCAACTGTCAAACACGAGTGTGAGAGCACACACTTACAGGCATGTGTCATCACACACACATATGTAAATGCACACACTGCATAATACACAGTGGTTGGTACATGAACAATGCGCACATAGTGAGACGCGTCTATGTGACATTGTTATGTGTACAGAATAACTAGAATGATGGAATAACTTGTTATAAGCAAGTGTAGAGATAGCCATACTTATTGTGCATCATGTTTATAATCTACTGTAAATAATCTACTGAAAATATTAGTAAAAGTGTGCACGTATTATTGGCAAAATGTACTTAAAGTATCAAAGGTAAAATAAGTCATAAAAAAAGAAGGTAGTGTGATACTGTAGTATGTAAGTAGGATTTTTCTGTTCAATAGTTGCAGTCAATGTGGAAACAATTCTTACTATTTTATACACTGTTGGGTAGTTTAATCTGTAACAATGCATCATATTACACATCATGTTTGGTGTGTAGAATCTGTTTTAAGCATTTTCTTCTGGCCAGGACGCCCCTGTATATAAACTTATGCAGTAAAGTAACAAGTAACACATTTTCTTTTGAAGTGTAACATATCGTATAAAAGGAAATTCAACTGTTAAATTAATAAAAAACCTGCATTCATTGATTTTTTTTGTTCATGTGAGCCAGCACAAGCTATAAACACAACATTGAAATATAATCTCAAGTTATGGAATAACTGGGTTATTTACATGTGCAGCCGCAAAATTTTAAGTCAAGTTTGTCCATTTTTCACTCTCTTAGCTCTATTTTTGGTCTCTACCAACTCCAAAGGAAATATCCACCGTTTAAGCCGCCAAATGCTTTGTGTCTTTGATGCTAGGCAGGTAGTGTACAGTCGGTAATTCGAGTTTTTTGCTGAAAATACCACTGTTGTAAAACCGTAAAGTTTGAGGGTTGTAAAACCAAAAAAACAAACAAAAAAAGCTTTGTAGAGTTAAAGTTAACTGCAGTCATTGTTTGTCAGTTCATCACTACGAGCGATTCCTTTAACATTACACATAGTCATTTGATGTATTAATAGAAATATTGATTAGAGCAGCCTGATATACTACAGTAGATCATTATAATCCCATCATTACTTTTATTTTTAACTTCTAAAGAATTTTACACAATGGACCACGCAACTGCATCTTTCTACAGACGAACAGCCAATGCATCCACACTACATTAAATTATGAATGTTGTGACTTTTTTTATGATTGACTGTATAAAGACATCATGTTTTGAGTTGCTATAGCAGCAAGCCCATTTTGCTCACTTGTACTTTTAAAAAAAAAGAAAGTAGCTGTACAGAAATAATGTTTATCTTAAGACATCTTACATTGAAGTACATTTCTGTTTTAGTGGCATTGTACATATAAAATAAAATGTATAAAAAGTAAAAGGATGAGTAGCTTTCCTCTGCAGAAAGAATAGCATTGAATATTACTATCTGAACACAAAATTCACAAAAGAAGTCAATTGACAATCAATTGGACTAAAATGTACACATTTTCCTGCTGGTACTTTAAATTGCACATATTTTGGGTTTTTTAAAGAAGCATTGGGGAACCTAAATGTCATAAAGTTCAAAGGTTTCATGACATTTTTGTAACACAATATATTGGTTTGATAACATATGTTAAGAATATCTGTCCACTGACAATACAGTGTAAGATTTTCCACTTACCACATACTGTATATTGGGAAACATCTCCATCATTATCCAGTGTGTGTAGTCACAATGTGACCTTTGTTAAAACCATAAAAACAAAATCCTGAACACCTGTGATAGCCAGCAGCTATTATCATGTTTCCATCCAATTTCAGATTACAAGCTTATCGGTTTTCATTTAAAAAAAAGAAAAAGCAAAGCGGCATTGTTTTTCACGAGTATACAATGCATTTTAAAACAGGACTTTTAATGCACAAACAAAATATGTGAGGCAAAGTTAAAGCCAGAACAGAGAAATATGATTATTTTGTTTGTGTGTGAGAAAGAATTATATTTGACTAGAAAACTAGGAAAAGGGGGAATGCAAATGGGAGAAAAGGGGAGATACTGGTTTAACGTCTATTAGTCAACGAGTAATCAGCACAAACAGCAGACTGATGGGATTCGGGGGGGGTCCGACAAAGCAAAAAAGCAAAAAAAGAGGCTGACTCTACCTCTACATGCACCTATGGAGAAGGAGGGGGATGGAGGGAAGAGGAAAAGCAAGAAATCTCAGGTAACAATGGTCTTCTGTCGTCCTTGTTGATATGTGTGTGCGTGTGCGTGTGTGTGTATTTTGAACGCATGTTTGAATGTGTGAGCGGTATCTCAAGACCCATACTCCACTGACAGCAGGAGATAAACACAGGCCTGTGCTACTGACCACATGATTTATCAACATGAATTTCACCCCCATCCGCTATCTCTTTCTCTCCCCCTGCTCGTACTCTCTTTCTCCCTCCTTTACTTTTTTCTCTTGCACTGTAGTCTCAAACGAACACACACACAAACACACACACACACGCATTAACTGTCAAAACGCACTAATGAGAAATAAAGAGATTGTCTGAGTATATTGGACAGAGGTGAAGGAGCAGCATACCAGCAGACACAAAAGAAAGAAATGAAACCAAGACAAAGAAAGAAGGGGGAGGCAGACAAAGAGAAAAAGGCAAAAGAAACATTTTAGCACCCAAGGCACAACAATGTGGAAACCCAGGGCATAACAATGGAAAGTGCAGCAATGGTCTTAAAACGCTGGGTTTGAGTCTAAACTTTGAGCTAGCTGCAATATAGTATAGTAATACCATAATGAAATGCTTGCATTAAAACTGCTTTAAAAAAAAAAAAATCATAGCTACAGAGCCTCAACACACACACACACACACACACACACACACACACACACACACCTGACAATTAGACAGTTCCCTCTGCTTGGTTTGTGCGGGGGGACTCTGGTGTTGAAAAGGGTGTTAACACCTTGTCTTCCTGCTTCCTTGCTCCTTCCTTTCTTCATTTCTCTGGCGTTACCCCCTCGGCTCAGCCCCACACTTGGAGCCAGATTTGGGCAAAAAGGTGCCAGACACTCAGACTAGGGACTCACTCTGCAGGAGATGGAGAGGAAGAAAGAAAGAAATAATGATGTAAGGAGGTCTGTGTGTGTGTGTGTGTGTGTGTGTGTGTGTGTGTGTGTGTGTGTGTGTGTGTGTGTAGGATAGGTTTTCCATGTGTCTTGCTTGTACAAGTGTTAGCTTGTTTACTTACTGTTTGGACTGTGTTGCTTGTCCCCCAACAACCTTGCTTTGCTTGATGAGTTTGACTTCGCAGAGGTGCTAACTAGGGCGCAGATGCTTCGGTATATAGATAGCATTTCCCTCACCACTCTCTACTTTATGTATCTTGCTAGTGATGAACCTACCAGAGGGGACCCTGAACAATATTGTTCCATTTCTAGAATCCTGATTTGATATTAATGATTTCCCTTCCCTTATTCACTCCCATTTGTCAGACCTCCTGTGGACCTCCTTCCAGTGGCTTTTACGATTCAAGTTTTACCTGCAGTCCTATCAGCTTTACATGCACAATGCATCCCCATTACAGTAAGAGAGAACCCTTTCCAAGTCTTTGAACCAGGCTATGTACCTGTATTTTACTACTACTTTATTCTACTCCACTACATCTCAGAGGCAGGTATTACTTTGACAGCTTCAGTTACTTTGCAGTAAAAAATACATTACATTTTTATTGTAACTTATTGTATTTTTATTCACTACTGAGTTGTTGTTTTTTTGACGATTTTCCGTCATAACCTTTCAGTCGGGTTTCCGACCACACCACAGCACTGAGACGGCTCTCGTTAAGGTCTTTAATGACATCCACCTTAACACAGATAATGGCAAAATTTCAGTCTTAGTATTACTTGATCTCAGTGCTGCATTTGACACGGTTGACCACGACATATTACTAGACCGATTGGAAAACTGGGTTGGTCTCTCTGGCTCAGTACTAAACTGGTTTGAATCCTACTTACAGAATAGAGATTACTTTGTGTCAATAGGTAATTATACATCTGAGCGTACAAATATGACGTGCGGAGTTCCCCAAGGCTCCATTCTGGGGCCTCTTCTGTTTAACATCTACATGCTTCCACTGGCTCAGATTATGGAAAACAACAAAATAAGTTACCATAGTTATGCGGACGACACACAAATTTACATAACATTATCGCCAGGGGACTATAGTCCAATACAAAAACTGACTAAGTGCATCGAACAAATTAACAGCTGGATGTGCCAGAACTTTCTGAAATTAAATGAGGGAAAAACTGAGGTGGTTGTTTTTGGAGCAAAAGAGGAAAGATTAAAAGTCTGCGCTCAGCTTCAAACAACAATGTTAAAAACAACAGACAAAGCCAGAAATCTTAGTGTAGTCATGGACTCTGACCTGAATTTTAACAGCCACATTAAGACAATTACAAAGTCCGCCTATTATCACCTTAAGAATATATCAAGGGTTAAAGGATTTATGTGTCAACAGGATTTGGAAAAACTTGTCCATGCTTTCATCTTCAGTAGACTTGACTACTGTAACGGGGTCTTTACAGGTCTCCCTAAAAAATCAATCAGACAGCTGCAGCTGATTCAGAACGCTGCTGCTCGAGTCCTCACTAAGACCAAGAGACTGGATCACATCACTCCAGTTCTGAAGTCCTTACACTGGCTTCCTGTGCCCCAAAGAATTGATTTCAAAGTTCTTTTGCTAGTTTATAAATCACTAAACGGTTTAGGGCCAAAATACATTTCTGATCTGCTAGTACACTATGACCCCCCCAGACCTCTAAGGTCATCTGGGACAGGTCTACTTTCTGTTCCTAGAGTCAGAACTAAACAGGGGAAGCAGCGTTCAGTTTCTATGCTCCTCATATCTGGAACAAACTCCCAGAAACCTGCAGATCCGCTGCTACTCTCTGTTCTTTTAAATCAATGCTGAACACTTTTCTTTTTGATGTTGCCTTTCTTTAAATGATGTTCATTTCTTTACTGTTTAATCTCTTATACTGCACTGTAACTTTTATTCTTGTGTTTTATCTGTTTTTATTTTGAACTGTTTCTTCTGTGTTTTATCGGTTTTATTTTCTTTTAACTGTTTTTTTTTACTGATTTTGTGTAAAGCACTTTGAATTGCCCTGTTGCTGAAATGTGCTATATAAATAAAGCTGCCTTGCCTTGCCTTGCCTTGCCATAACAGACAAAAGGTTTTTCTGAATCTGAATTCTGAATCTTGCTAAAGCATAGTATTGCTTTAGTAATGGTTTGAATGCAGGACTTTTATTATGCAGAGGAGTGTTTTTACAATATAGTATAAGTACTTGCATGATGTATTAGTAAAGGATCTACATACTTATTCCACACAAGATTTAGTGGCACTCAAGTTTATGCTTGACTAAATGTAATTCTTAGCATATCACGTGTCTTTGTTGTCGTAACATAAGGAATGATGGTGCAGTGCAGAATCAGGGCTGATTAGATGGTTCTTCTGTAATTATTTCTACCCAGCAGTCACTAAAGTTGACAAGTCGTCCCTGTTAAAAAATAAATAAAAAGAACGTCCAGTCGCTCTATTTTTGGACCTTATCCACTTTCTGCATACAGTGTGTATCGATCAGGATTGTTTTAACAGACTGCTGTGAGGTCCATTAACCTGTGGTGATGACAAAGCATTAAGAGACTAATGTGTCCCCGGGGGACGGTAGGGCCAGGGAAGGATGAGTAGGACAGTTCAGCAGACAACACTGCTCTGCTTCTTTTATTCAAACACAATGAGTTCAAAGCCGGGATGGCTGAAAGGCTGAAAGGCAGTGAAGATAAAGCGTTTCTGTGCCTCACATTAATGAACATTTTTATGTCCATGTTAATGTGTAGTCTGTGGTTATGCACATGCTCTGACCTACATACACAACATGCAATCTAATGTTCAATCTATTGTTATTTGTAAGCTACATCTACTATACAAACACATTGACATTGCACTGGACATGAAGTAAATTTCACACAGCTATTAACTATCCAATCAGGCTACAATATGTTCTGTTATCCGGAAACTTCTTTATTTTTTTTTAAAAATATTTTTTGGGGCATTTTTTTAGGCCTATAATGACAGGACAGCTGAAGAAATGAAAGGGTGGGAATGACATGCAGTAAAGGGCCGCTGGTCAGAGTCGAACCCAGACCCACTGCGTCAAGGAGTAAAGTATATATAGGGTCGCCTGCTCTACCAACTGAGCTATTCGGCCGCCCTAGCCAGTAACTTCTTTCCTTCATATTAATCTGAAGACATTAAAGCTTTAGTGCATAACTTTTTGATGTTAATGAACGTCCGTTCCATTCAAGCCATCGCCAAACGAGTTGCTACAAAGCTAATTAAGACTATCAGCTCCACACAAGTCTCTCTGTATTTCTCAGTGTGACTATGTTCAAAACATTGTGTCATAATTACCTGTCCTGAAGAGGCCATCATGTTTTTTTAATCCTTGTGTCGTCCTTGGCTACTAACAACTGCATGGAGGTGGGGGGTTGTGTGCAATCATGGAAGGCTTGTATTCATTTTTTTATTTTTTTAAAGGCGCAATAGTTACAGCGTGACTACGTACCTTTGAGCAAATATTAACAGGATAATTATGGTTTATGGTGACTTATATTTTATGTTAAATGTTTTGACCATAATTCTAAAATATGTAATAAAAATGTACTCACAGGAAGCGCCTTGGTGGCCGAATGATCACAGCGCATGCATATAACTGTGTTTGATTCCTGCCTCGGGAACTTTCTTGCATGTCGTACCCCTCTCTCTCTCTCTCTCTCTCCCCCACGTTTCCAGTCTGCCTCTACACTGTCATTGGTCTAATAACGGAGAAAAAAAACCTCTTTAATAAAAACACACACACATTGCTCTATAGTGAAGTGCGACAGGGCACATACTGCACGCTGGATAATTACTGAGATTACATTTTTGAAAAGGAGAAACACAGTAAGTCAGACGATCAGACAGGTTGTAAACAAACCGACTTTAACCAGATTATCTAAATCACTTTAATTGGAGGTTAAACTGAAAGTGAGGGCATAATGCCAGTAATAATCCCTCATTGTACTGAAAGACTGTGGGTGCATAGCTACAGTAAATACATTAGATTCAAGTTAAACTAGGAAGTAGATCTTTAAACTGTTTAAACAGACAGGTTTAGGTAATTATTATACAGTTTGCCTTGGTCCTTCTCTTCCAAAAAGATTTGCTTACAACCTGTCCGATCATCTGACTTATTGTACAAACAATGGCCAAAATAAGACCAAAGTTGTAATAAATAATCCTTCATGAGTAGCTTGTTGTTCATGGCTGGTGCAAAAGACAGAAAGAACAGAAACCTAGGAGGTTTATGAAGAGACTTACAGTGGTTATCTACAGAGTATTCAGTGAGCTGACTGCACAGGGAGAAGAATAATGATTAGGTTATTGTTAAATTGTTTGTTGTCCTTTCAGATATTAATACTGTGCCTGCGGCGAGCATCACACAGATACAAGGTATCTGTCCTCCTGTCATCCACCCACTTTTCTGATTTCATGCACAGCTGGGAAGCCATGTTGTCTCTGTGACTGTAAAATCAGGCATTCAATTGCTACATCTTCAGGATAAAACTATGCGTCTTCAAA